>CM050325.1:26786768-26791901 GCA_027475135.1 Bactrocera correcta
TAAACAAGTAGTACAATGTTTTCGAGTATAATCGAAAACCAATAAGTGGTTAACTCAATTACTTACAGTAATATTTTATTTAGTGGAATTGGCCATTAAAAATATTTTTCAATCAATTTTCGGAATTTCCATTTTTTATTTGTGATTTTGTTGTTTGAAATTGCTTTTTATTTGATTAAGTAATCTCTCAAAGCTAATACAAAATTAATAATTGAATCAGTTGAGAATTGATTAGTGTATACCTTTTCGAACGAAATCGTAACACTCGAAGTACATAGAGTACTGGAGAGTATATTAAATTAAAAAAAAGCAAGACTGGCGAGTAAATTTTTACAGCATGTATGATAGTTGGGATTATTGATAATATTTAATTAAGTGCAATCTTAAGTTCAGTTAGGGAACTTTTTTGGAGGCAAAATATAGCAGAGACGTACGAGCAAGTAAAAAGTTAACAAAAAAAGGTTTATCGCGCTGATTTGGTGTTCTGGTATTATTGCTAGATCGAGCTTCTGGTGTTATATGTTAAGTTTGTTTTAGTGTCATTCGACATACGAGAATTCTATAAGTTTTAGAACTTAGTAAAAAGGTTAGTGAGCTCCATGAAAAGCTTTTCCATAGCAAAAATCAACGGCTTATTGCCATCTATCGAAACCCAAGCACTTATTAATAGGTTTTTTGAATATCTATTGAAAACTCGGTTGAACTCAAGGTTCTGAAAAAAGACCGAAAACACTGTGATACCGGAAAGAACTATTAGGAGTTTTTTTTTTGGATATATATAAAAAAAAACTTGGTTGATCTCATAGTTTTGAGAAGAGATCGAGAACACTATGACACTGGAAAGAATTATTAAGGTTTTTTTTGGATATCTATTAAAAATACGGTTGAACTCAAGGTTCTGAGAAGAGGCCGAAAACACTATGATACTGGAAAGAATTATTAAGAGTTTTTTTTGGATATCTATTAAAAATACGGTTGAACTCAAAGTTCTGAGAAGAGGCCGAAAACACTATGTTACTGGAAAGAATAATAATATCGTTAAATTTTTGCGACATCAAAGCACTTTGAGAACCAATTCAAAATGTTTATTAAAATTCTATTCTGCTATAAATCAATAAAATCTGTACAAATCAACGTCAGTTTATTTCTAAACCAAAATGTATGACAGAAAACCAAGCTATCACTCACTAAGAGCATACCAAAAAGTTGCTAATAAATTTTACCGACAGAACGTCATCACAGCAACAAAATATAGCTGAATTGTTTAACACAGATAATGCAGAAGCCCAGCTTATTGTTATGAAATCAGGAAATGACCAATATTCGATTCAAATTATCTAATTTTATATTCTATGCCCAAAATACTGTCAATAATCTCTTGTTTTGTGAACATTTTCCACAAAATGTAACTAAAGATCTCGGAACATATTTCAATTAGACAAATTTACTACAACCTATGCAAATTTGAAAGATTATCATACGATCTCTTTTATATACATATTTCACTCATACAACTCTCCAACAGACTCTAAGAGGCCGTTCCCATGAGTGTCGGGTCTGCGTAGTCAATACGCAATCGGATTTATACCCGATCAAGAACTGTCGCTCAGCAAAGAAAATGAAGCATTAGAACGCTGCCCGAGCCCGACAACTTCTAGACTAAAGAGCGAAGAACAAAAAGAACAAATTATATATTAATAAACAATCAAAAAAGCTCGAGCTCGACAGCTTCTAGACTAAAGAGCGAAGAACAAAATGAACAAAGTATGTATTATTTAAACAATCAAAAAAAAAAAAAAAAAAACATTTAGAGCTACGGTGTTTTAGGAACACGAAATTACAGTTATATGGTCATGTACTATATGATATATGGGACACCAACCTCAAAACCGAATAGAGATCATTAGATGACGGTTTTTTATATTTTTAATTTAGGAAAATCTACTACAGATTTTTTTTACAACACTATGTGAGCAATAAGTAAGTAGAAGCGACCAAGAAATGTCGGTCAAACCATCATAGGAAATTAAACATTAGAACTCTGCACGAGCCCGAAGAATTATATGTACACTAAAGAGCGAAGAACAGGATAAACAAATGTATAATCAGTTAAATCGGTATTTAGAGCTTTGATGTTTTAGGAACTCGAAATGATATGGTCATGTATGATATATTAGACTACTTCAGGAAACAGGCTTAAGAAGCACTAAATCAAAATGATTTCACGCTACATCCTACTCGAAACCCAAAAGAGATCATTAAATGACGGTTTTTATATTTTTAATTTAGGAAAAACCTACTACAGAATTTTACTGTAGAGTATTATGTGAACAATGAGTAAGTAGAAGCGAATTGTGTTTTTTTTTTTATTTTATAACCTTTAGAAGGTTTGTTTAGTAAACGAAATTATATATTTATTTGAAGGCTACTTCATATTTCTTTAGAAAATATATTGAAAAACTAATCAAAGTCAAAAATATGTACTTTGATGACGAGCTTTTGGCTCTGCATCAAGCATACATACATATGTATATTAATATACTTATGTACCTAATACACATAGTTATATGTATACTATAGTAGCTACTTAAGCATGTATACCAGCCTTATCAGCAACTTATTATGTTTAAACATATTTCAAAATTCAATAAAACACCAGATTAACAAAGTATTAAGTAATTTCAAACTGAATTTACAATCGCGACTACATTTTCACATATTTATTATATTCCAGAGGCCCATATTTGTATGTACTTATGCGACTAAGTTATCATTGTATATACATAAGTATGTATTAACAGACAATACAGACATTAGATAACTTTTAGGCACGCCAGCGTGTGTCATATTTCAAAACAAATAGGGTGTATCAACTTACTCCGCCAACAACAACTCAATTACAAAATTTGCATACATTGATACATTAAATGTGGTTGGCAACGCCAAATTCATTAAATTTTTTCCGATCTGATGCATAAATTGATAATAATGTTCTTCGAATTTCCGTTAATTATCAGCTGCAGGTCAAAAATATATTTATAAGTTTTGTTTTTGTATCTATGCTTGTAGCTAGAACTGTCAGCTGATCGCTTTATGCAATTTTCAGAATATTTATTTCACTATTGCGCTTGGTGCGCACTTTCTGTATATTTAATTGATGCAAGCTTAGAAAATTGAGCGTTTTAATTGACATCAAGTTAATCTATGTTATCAAAGGCATCAACGTGTGAGCGTTTTCAGACCTTATACAGCCAATGTGGCGGAATATTTTATTGAAAATATTTCTAAAGATGTTTTCAAAAAAACAATCAAAAATAGTTATAAATATTTCCGAAAGGATATTTTCAAAAACACTACAAATATTTCAAAAATATATATTTTCAAAAACAAATTTTCAAAATTTCAAAAAATATTTTCCGAAAATAATTACAAAACATATAAAAAAAATGAAAAAAATATTTGAAAAAAAAAAAAAAATATTTTTAAAAAATTTTAGAAAAAAAAAATTTTCAAAAACAACTTCAATAAATATTAAAAAAAAAACAGTTCTCAAAATTATTTTTAAAAATTTTCGAATACGCAAAAAATATTTCAAAAAAGTTTTCAGTAAGCATTAAATCAATATGGCGAAGATTTTTATTTAAAAAATAATAATAAACAAGGATATTTTTCAAATTTTTTTCATGGAATTTAGTTAATTCTTAAAAAAAAAATAATAAATCGTCAAACAAATATTAAAAAATAGTTTCAAAAATATTTCAAAAATAAAGAAACATTTTTCTGAAATTTTCGAAATATAATTTATTTTTTTCAAAGTTGTAAAGATTTCAGAAAAAAAATATTTTCAAAAACAACTTCAATAAATATTAAAAACAAAAACACAGTTCTCAAAATTATTTTTAAAAAATTTCAAAAACGCAAAAATATTTCAAAAAAGTTTTCAGGCAGCATTAAATCAATAGGGCGAAGATTTTTTATTTAAAAATTATTAAAAAAGAAAGATATTTTCCAAATTTTGTTTATGGTAATTAGTTCATTCCTAAAAAAAATAATAATTAAACAAAAATTAAAAAAATAGTTTCAAAAATTATTTAAAAATATTTCAAAAAAAAGAAACATTTTTCTGAAATTTTCCAAATACATTTTTTTTTTTTGAAAGTTGCAAAGATATTTGTCAAAACTTATTTTTGAAAAATTTTTTTTTGTGAAATTTTTTTAATTTTTTGATCATTGAAAACTGTAAAAAGATATTTTTCAAAACTTATTTTTGAAAACATTTTTTTTTTTGAAATATTTTGCATTTTTTAATCATTGAAAACTATAAAAACACAGTTCTTGAGATTAATTTTTTTATGTTTCGTTATTTTTAGCACAATTTTTATTTTTTTATTATTGTTGTAATTTTTCTTCGGAAAAATAGCTTTTATTTTTGTTGCCATTTTTCTTCACAAAAATTATTTTTTTCAGTATTTCACCACACATTTTGCGTCACACAAATTTCAGCTCGCTTTGAGCTTTTCTATTTACTTTACAACAACCACAAAACACTAACAGAAATATTTACAATATTTTCCCACAACGCCGCACAGTAAACGGGAAAAAAAATATTTTTCCAATAATTTTTCGTTTAAAAATCACCCGCCGATCTGCACGTTTGATCTTCGAAAATGCGATCTCAAAACTGATTCACGGCCAAATGGACGAACGCTGAGCACGCGAGCGTAAACAGAATGCTACTAACTATTGTATGCTATACATACAAATGTACATTAGTCAGTCGACTGTGAGGAAAACCAGCTGTGCGTCGCCAAGACAGAATAAGGCAGGCCACTCACACACACACACACAAAAGCAAACATTAAAATACAGCACACCCTCTTGGCATCCAGAGCGGCGTGTAGGAGAGTCAGTGGAAGTCAGTCGCGTTTGTACTTGTTGTTGTTGTTTTGTAGCGGTTTCATATTGAGCTGAGGCGTACATGCAACCCCCAAAGCGGCCGCCTTTTCCATATCAATGGGAGGCGAGTGGCTATTGACTACTTGGAAGTATGTGCGTCTGTAGAAGTTCTGAGTGAGTTCTATACTCGTAAATTATTTAAGTACATATTTACTACATGCCGAAGCGTCAAGGAGC
>CM050325.1:26792401-27228839 GCA_027475135.1 Bactrocera correcta
GATAGCGATTTTGACCTCGAACCTTTTTTGTAGCAAAAAAAATTTTCCCCACAAATTTTTATGAACATTTTTTCTATAGATCTTGCCATTTACGAGATATATACAAAAAAAAGCGAATTTCATGCAAAAATCAAGTTTAGAGCCCCGTACTACCTCGCTGCTATGAGTTACGACTTTGCTGCACTAATCACTTTTATAAAGTGAACAATTCTGAGAAATATGCGTCAAAAATCAAAGCGATGCCATAAAATACCTCTAATCTGTAGGAATTTAAAGATAAAAAATCACGATTGCAGTGAATTTTCAATGAAAAATTTTTACATGCCTTAGCCCAGTTCTTATTGTTAATATTAAGGGCTAAAATTTCCAGGAAATTTTTTTAGGCCATCTCCACGGAAATTTCGTGACGGAACTGAAAAAAATTAATAGTTAAAAAAAACACCCTGGTATATATATTATTCGAAAATATTTATACCCAATAGTGCATCGAATTATGGCAAATTTACAAATATATTTAATAGTCTCAGTAATGAAAAATTGTAGTTGTAAAATATTTCAAAGCCGTGCAGTTCAATCTGGAAAGCTCAAATATGGTCAATATACTGAACTATAAAAAGGGCTGCGCTTTTGATATTTGTGTTATTCGAAGCACTGTGCCGCATGTAGTACAAGCCATAAGCCAGAGCATAACTGCATGAAATTAATAAATGTATTAATTAAATGTTCAGATTATTAAAAATATTATGCGGTCAATAATCACAGATATCTTATTTGATTGCTATATTCTCCCTATTTAAGCATTTATATAAAGTACATTGTGACAAAATGTCATTCGGAAATTGCAATTGAATTTAAGCCTAAATGATATTTTGCTAAGTTTACTGTTACTTAATTATTATGCAAAATATGAGCGCGATCTGCCAACCAGTTTGTTTAAAGCAACTGCTTAAGTCTGTACACCTCAGTAGTGCGTGGCTTTTTATTTAATGGATAAGAATATCTAACAAATTTTGTATTAGTGTGCGAAATTGTTGCAAGCGCTGCAAAAGGCTCACCATGGTGCAAAAATACAAGCCTACGAATGGTACAAAATCTTCAAAGACAGTGGAGAGATCGTTGAATACATGCCTCCTTCTGGACGACCTTCAACCTCTTCAATTGATGAACATTAGGGTGTGCCATTTTGAGGCAACCTTTTTTTTTCAACTGAAAAACAGGCTCAAAACTTTCGAAATGTGTAAAAAAAAAGTGACTCAAAAGATGAGCTCTTAATATTAATATTAAGAGGTGCCTCTTTTAAATTTTCTGTTTTCCATATAAATAACATGGAAAAAAAATCATTTTTCTTTGTGGTGGTTATTGTTCGGAGGTTTTATATGTGCACGCGATGGCTGCCAGCAGGGATGGTAAACTCGATTCCGATTCTACACGAGAATCGATTTTTCTCGTTAAATAATTGAAAATCGTCAGAAAGAAGAGATTTCTGCTTTCATAAAGCAATTTCTCATTAAAAAATGTGAAAATTATGATTTGAGGTGATTGAAATATAGGGTTTTTCAATATTACGTCAATATAAAGAGCAAAAATATATATTTTAAATTAAAAAATACAATAGGTTTGAGACATAAGAAGACACCAAAATTCCGGAAAAAAAATGTTTGTGCAATTTTGGCTATTTGAATTTTTCACCTAAATTTTCAAGTTATGTGAAAATGGAGAACATAAAAATTTAGAGTTCTTTTCATTACCTACAACATTGCCATATAACTTGTTACTATAGAGCTTTATTGCAGGAAATCGAAATAAACTATTAGTAACGCTTAAAAATCAATGAGGCCTTTCCCCTTCCTTTTTCCGACCTCTTGTTTTTTCATTAATGTTTGTTATGTTATCTTTTCGTTAATAACGAAGATGACAAGCAGTTGTTAAATCAAAATAATGAACAAACTAATATTTAGTCAACCAAGATAGCTGATCCTCTAAATCAGTGATCGGCAGTTTATTGCCCGCGGGCACTCTCTGAGCGTGCTTTGAGTAAGAATGTGAAATCTGGGACAGTTTTACAGTTATACTCTCCAAAAATAAATCGTTTAAAATATTAGACCACTGACCTAAAGCCATAAAGGAAATATGTTGGACATCGTTTCTGAAAATTTAAATGGGCTAATCCCTGTGCAAACGTATAACAAACGCCATTTTTAATCACAAATCAAAGAAATCGCAGGGAAATTGCTTGAATTGTACTTTGAATTGATTTCGCATTCAATTTATTTTCCGGATGGGCTTTCCGCTACAAATTACTGTCCTCAGATCTGAACAGGACGGTTGTTGGAAAGAAATTGTTGATACTGATTTGGCTTAATTTGCAGCAAAACAACAATCGTACTACAATGTCTATTATTTTGAATAATAAAATAAACATTTTCAAAAAAAAAACTACTTATAAAAAATACGTAATTTTCAACCTGTTGTTATACATCTACTCAAATATGAACCGAACTGACAAAAAACCGATAACTTCTCGTATTTTCGTACAAATCTTCACAGCAGGCTCCCTTTAAGTCAGTATTAATATGCAATAATGCCAAGCTTCTGCTGGGAAGTCCTTCTTGGCCTTTAGAGAATTTTGTTTACTTGTTGTCGACTCTTTTTTGGTGCACATTTTACTATATTGTTAGGCAGTTTCGACTACATATTCCTAACTTCGCGTATAGTCACCAGTAATGATGCGTTTGATGAGTGTTTCAACTAAGTTTTTTAGTAAGCATTTATTTTCATTGACATACTTCGTACCGAAAACAATAACAAAATATAAAATCCATCTCAACATCTTTGCTATTTCTCTGATACCAACAAGACGATTCCAAAGCACGTTATCATTAATTTTTTCGACGTTATCCTCATTAATAGAGGCGAATGGACGTCCCGTACAATGCAAGTTTTTGATAACTTCACGACCTTTACTGAATGCTGTGATCCAATAAAATACTTGTATCACATATTTTACCTACGAGAATATGTTTTAACGCGAATATATGGGTTATTTATAAATGTATTATATATAGCTGATTTCTTCATAAAATCTCTGTATTTTTGTTTGTCTGTACTCATTAGAGTTTTTTTACAAACCTTAATGAACTTTGTTTACAATATCACTTTCATTTATCGACAAAATATTTCAAATAGCGCAAAAACCTGTTTGTCAAATGTTTTTCTATTTGAAAATATTTCATAAAACTAAGTATAATATAAACGTACATATGTATATGGTGGGCCATCTAACGTTTTAAATTTGAATTATCTATATTTCGACTATGGAAACGTCAAATACCATTCGGAAAGTGACAGATACTTAGTAAAAAGTCTAAAATTTACGAAATGGGTAGCTATTCACTAGAAGAAAACTGGGAATTATTGAAAAAAGAAATCGAGGATTGTCAATTTTACCGAAAAATCATCTTTTCGGACGAGGCTCATTTCCAATGGTTACCATTTCGATGGTTACGTTAACAAGCAGAATTGTCGCATTTGGGCACAGGACGGCGCTACGTGCCATACAGCAAACGCTACACTCAATCTTTTATGCCCTATCTTCGAAAATCGCATAATCAGCAGTGATGTGAATTGGCCTCCCAGAAGCTACGATTTAACTCCGTTGGACTATTTTCTGTGGGGAGCTGTTAAAGATAAATGTTACGACAACCATACAGAAACAATTCAAGATCTAAAGAATGAGATTCAAGCTGCTGTAGCTGCCATAAGGCCTGAAACCATCGAGAAAGTACTCCAAAATTGGGTGGATTGGTTAAGCTACTGTAAACTCAGCCGTGGTGGTCGTTTGTCCAAAATTGTTTTCCACAAATAAATTTCATAAAACAACCTTTTAAATAAATGTTAGACCTTTGAAAAATATCAAGCTGTTTTTTTATCGACTTTTTAAATTTAAAATTTTATATGGCCCACCCTTTATATATGTACATATATGTAATACATACATAAAGTTTGCTTACTGTATACTTGTAACTTTCATTCCCAGGTACTCGTACTCATGTGCGCAACCGTCCGAAAAGTGTCGTTTGTCAGCTTAAGCGATTGCCGCAAATAATGAATGCGATTGTTAGATTTGTGGCAGTTCATAAAAATGTGAAGAATACTACGAGTTGATTTGAGAATTTACATATTGTCTTAACTTAATCCCACACACGTGCGCGCAGTTGCCTGCCGAGTTCCGCACGCAGCCACACACCGAGAGAACGCATGCAAAAAAGCAGTTCAAGAACTCTTTCTTTAATCGAAATGGCAATATGCAAAATCATGAGTGTACAAGTACAGTACGGAGAACAATTACCGCCTGCAAAGTTATTTTCGAACGCTAAAAGCGTATGTGCGTGTGTGGCATGTTTGTGGCGGCTTTCAGACCAGTTCTAATGCGGATTACGCAAGTACACGGGAACACACCTTCTAATGAAGTAGTCGCCTGGTGTTCACAATATTTTGCGGTTATTAGCGTTAACTACATGGAAGCGGATGGAATGGCAACTTTGCGAGCACTTGAAAGTACGCGCAACAACAACAACGATAGCAGTTAGAGCAACAATAATTACATAACGGGTGATTTTTTAAGAGCTTGATAACTTTTTTAAAAAAAAAAACGCATAAAATTTGCAAAATCTCATCGGTTCTTTATTTGAAACGTTAGATTGGTTCATGACATTTACTTTTTGAAGATAATTTCATTTAAATGTTGACCGCGGCTGCGTCTTAGGTGGTCCATTCGGAAAGTCCAATTTTGGGCAACTTTTTCGAGCATTTCGGCCGGAATAGCCCGAATTTCTTCGGAAATGTTGTCTTCCAAAGCTGGAATAGTTGCTGGATTATTTCTGTAGACTTTAGACTTGACGTAGCCCCACAAAAAATAGTCTAAAGGCGTTAAATCGCATGATCTTGGTGGCCAACTTACGGGTCCATTTCTTGAGATGAATTGTTGTCCGAAGTTTTCCCTCAAAATGGCCATAGAATCGCGAGCTGTGTGGCATGTAGCGCCATCTTGTTGAAACCACATGTCAACCAAGTTCAGTTCTTCCATTTTTGGCAACAAAAAGTTTGTTAGCATCGAACGATAGCGATCGCCATTCACCGTAACGTTGCGTCCAACAGCATCTTTGAAAAAATACGGTCCAATGATTCCACCAGCGTACAAACCACACCAAACAGTGCATTTTTCGGGATGCATGGGCAGTTCTTGAACGGCTTCTGGTTGCTCTTCACCCCAAATGCGGCAATTTTGCTTATTTACGTAGCCATTCAACCAGAAATGAGCCTCATCGCTCATCGGACACGGACGCGAAACACATTTCGAACCGAACACTGATTTTGGTAATAAAATTCAATGATTTGCAAGCGTTGCTCGTTAGTAAGTCTATTCATGATGAAATGTCAAAGCATACTGAGCATCTTTCTCTTTGACACCATGTCTGACATCCCACGTGATCTGTCAAATACTACTGCATGAAAATCCTAACCTCAAAAAAATCACCCGTTATGAATATGACAAAGTATGACAGTGGCAATGGCTGGCAATGGCAATGAGCTGTCGTTATAACACATGCACACACACACACACACTTAATATAGTGGACACCATTATTTGATTGCCTTTTTGCTTTCATCTCTTTCCCTCCCGTTCGCGGGAGTTAGTGTTCAGCAGCAGCCGGCCGAGAAATATGAAGCAGGAATAGCCGAGTGACACACAGCGGGTGTGCCACAAACTATCCTCACACCTCAGACCGTCCGTCGTAAGGACAAATATGAAATCAACGCTATGGTGGTGGTCGTATTCGAAGCTGTCGCTTTTCCACTTTCTCTCTCTCTCTCTCTCTCACATCCGCAATCGCATGGGCACGCACGCATGCTGCCTAAGCGCAAACGGAAATTAAATCAGTTGAAATGGCATTCGGCATAAAGAAAACAACAACAATGACTGTCACTAACTAACATTTACGGTCTTGCGCGCCATTGCTTCGAAGCGTGCACGATTAGCCATCAGGGCCGTATTGCGCGCGCGCAAAGCAGTTTCAATGCAAGTGTTTGTGTGTGTGTTCATGTCTAATAGGGCAGTGTGTGTGACTCTGCCTTACTCGGGGGTTGACACTCGGCAACGCGACTATGCTGCGTGCGTAATCCTTCGAAAGCACAATCAGCGCGTCACATTCGCAAGCACTCGTAGCAGCGTTGCGCCTGCTCTTCACCCCTTGGTTCACTATTTCGCTGTTGCTTTTGCTTTTTGGGTGACTGAAGCGCCTGAAAAAGTGCGCGTAATAATGCCTTTTTGATTTCGAGGCGTTTGCCTGATGAGATCCTGGCACCCATCAAACTGATTTTTCACTCTCCCTTTTGTTATTATTTTTATCAGTTTATTCTCGTTGTTGTTGTTTTTCACATTTAATATATTTTGTTGTAGTTTCTGCTGATTTTTTGCGTATTTTTGTTAATGCCATTGCCGTTGCATTTCCTACACTTTGGCGAGTTAATCACAACACAAGAGATAATGAGGGTACCAGTACAATGGGTGCCCGTGTACTCGTCCTCATTTTCGTTCTTTTGTGTTGAAAGCAATTCATTGCTGTTATTTGGGGTTGATTTGCTGTTTTGCAATACAATTTGTATAATATTAATATCGCTTGGAAAAACATGCCTTAAAGAGGAGTTGAATGCTGGTGTTGCCATACATTTGATTTGGGAACATTTTCCGGGCTTTTCACTTAACGCCTTCGTTGGTATTTTTAGCGACAGAAAACGCGCTTGATATAATTTTGAGGAATGCTGCATAGGTGACTCGATACAAATCCGGATCCCTTCCGATTACGTATACTCGATTGTCTTGCGAACGGAGTTTAACTTTTCCTTCCCTTCCTTGTATCACAAACATTATTTTCGAAATAGTTTAATTTTCCTTTATTATGGGCTTGGCCGTATTCATCACTAGACGGATTAGATATCATAGAATAGAACCAAGTAGATTATCTGTGCTTAGCAGCTATGCTGCTGTCGTTTTATTTAGATTAGATTGATGTTAGTCGTGTGGTCCCAAGATGCTTTTGGGATAAGATAGATCGCAAAATATCCAGTCAGTTTTTCGCGCGCTGTAAGCTTTGTCTTCTGCTAATTGTAAGGATTCTAAATCAACGTTCTCTTAGCGGTATTTAAGTGGTAAGGCTAAAAATCCTATCGGAACCCAGTTGCAAAAGCTGCAAGGAAGAAAAAGAGAGATAAAGGCGGAAAGATCTTTCATATCGAAGTGAGCTGGCGGGGAAAGAAATAAAACACCTAAGTATATTTCTGATGGCTCCACGTCTTGTGAGCACATAAGACCTAATTAGAGGTTTCACAAAGGACTATATAGTTCAATTGAATTACTGTTTTATAAATAATTCTTTATCTTAACTTTACTTAACTTGATGCCACTAGTATAGCATCATGAAATGAAGCACGTCTTTCATTTCAGGAATATAACCTGAGATTTGAATTAAGGGGAAGCAAAATTGTACAATTTTAGATACTACTTCGATATAGTTTTGGAACCGGTGAATAGTGATCAAGCAAAAAAATGTCAAACACGATCGACTGCCGTTAAGAGTCTCTTTTGATGGAAACGTTTTAACCAACGGGCAAGAACGAAGGCAAACAACGAGATAATTGTTAACGAAAAAAATATATGTACGTATCTAAGTAGATCTTACGTCGATGAATATTCTATGACTTTATTTGGTATAACGGGCAACTTTTTTTTGAAATTCTTCTTACTGACAGCTGTTTCCTGATTTTTACTCAGATTGATTTGCCTTTCCATAATAATGGACTTACTCCAGATAAACGTTCGTGTAAATTTATTAAAAAAATAACGGTTCGGTTCGACAGATACATCGTATTGTGGATCGTAGACGCCATTATATCCTTAAAATCGAATATCGCAATCGATGGAACGATGAGCTGTACGAGATATACGACGACTTTGACATAGTTCAGCGAATGAAAAGACAGCGGCTACGCTGGCTAGGTCATGCTGTCCGAATGGACGAAAACACTCCAACTCTGAAAGTATGCCACGCAATACCCGCCGGGGGAAACACAGGAAGAGAAAGACCTCCACTACGTTGGAAGGACCAAGTGGAGAAAGACTTGGCTTCGCTTGGAATATCCAATTGGCGCCACGTAGCGAAAAGAAGAAACGGCTGGCACGCGTGTGTTAACTCGGCTATAATCGCGTAAGCGGTGTCTACGCCAATTAAGAAGAAGAAGAATTTTGAAATTATTTAAAAATGAGTTTTCACGGCGAACAAAGAGCTCTTGCATAATCATAAATCTCATGCATTTTCCGCCAATTTCCTACACGGCAATTGATGAAATAAAAGTCCTGCATTAGCAGTCATCACCTACCTACCACACACCACGGTATATTCGCATTTTGCCGTTGGCTTATCTCTTAATTTCCATTTGCGAGTCGAGTATCTCAATTATTTCAGCTGCCTCCGTGCGCGCACTTCAGCAAATACGAAGGAAAAAAAATATAAGCAGCAACAAACCCCAAATACAACGCACAGCGAAACACTGCTTATATACGCACCCAGTCACAGAAGGCATAAACGCACACAGTTTTGCAAAAATATACATTGAAACGGTTGAACTGGGTGATCTTTTGAAATTTTAGACGCACTGAAGCATTCAATGAAATCAACGCTGGCCAACAGGCGATGGGAGAGGATGTCTTGCTCCGGTTACAAACCACGATTGAAGGCAAAGGATTTGTGTGTCTGTGTGTGAGTTTATATGTATGGCTTGCATTTGTATATGTGTGTGTGTTTGTGCTAAAGTCCTGCCATCCTTTGAGCAATAACAAAAGTTAGAAGGTTAACAATTTCGCTATTGTCTTGTTCTATCGGGCTGGTTGTTGTAGTTGTTTGGCTGGCTGAGTGTTTGCTTAGCACAGTGCGGACGCTTGGCGGAATCAACGAAATCAAACGTTATCGCTGTAAAATCTATACAAGCGGCAATGACGAAAGTCAATTCCAGACTAGCTAAACTTGTTCGGGAAATTCGATATTACCGTTTGACGTTTTCAGCACAGTGGCAAAGGGGAGAATAAGCAAGTAGACTACATTTCACCGCGTGGTAGTCGAAGAAGTGCGGAGATAGGCAACAGTTAGGCTTTTTGTAATATCTCTGGTAATAATAGCTGATATGCGTGATGGATTTGCCTTTGTGCGGAGTGCAAATGGTTGGAAGAGAAAGCATGTTGCAAAAGTCAGATTTAATGCGCACATAACTACTACTCAGTTATACAAATGTATATGCATGCATATAAGTGTATGTATGTATGCATGTATTTTTCTGTATGAAACTCGAAACCGTTTGATAGTGACTTTTAATGCACATCTGCAGCTATTAATGCTGATTATGCGTACCTTTTACGTGAAAGGCAACACTGTTGCACGCACTGACTTTTCTGACTTCTGAAATCGAACACACACCTTTTAATCGATAAAAACCCAAAAGAAAAAAAGTATCAAGTGTACAGCGCCCGAAATTCTCGCAACAATGCGGAAATCGCTGAAAATATGCCGACTGCCAATATCCTAGGCAAGCTGATGACCTTGACTATGTATGTAAGTATGTATGCGCCACAAATATTTGCCAATGGCAATGCTCCGGCGAATACCAGAAACAAAACAACTTGCTACATAAGTATGTAGCTTAAATAATGTACGCACAAAGCCAAACAAGTTTCAGTTTATACCCTGCAGGGAAATTCATTCGCCCAAAACTGGTTCCCTAACAGAATTTTGTACAATTTATATGTACCACAATATTGATTACTTTTTTTTACTTAAATAAATATTTATTGTTTTTATTATTTTATTTAGGAAAACTTTATTTGTTTAAGCACTGATTGAAGCTAAACCCATAATGTTCAGGGGATGATTAAAGTACTCGAAGCTTTGTATAATAAGAATAAAAGTAAGCTAAGGTTGCATTGAAAATATAAAGCCCTTCACAAATACAAAAGGTTCTAGCAAGAAGTAGTATGTTATGTGGTCCGATCTGAATAATTTCTTCAAAGGTTGTATCGTTGTCATGGACGAAAAGCAAGCCAAATTCAATCATCAATATATCTTATCAACTAAACTTGTTCTTCATATAAAGACTGGATTTTGGTCGACCAGTATATATTGTCTGGTATCGGCAATTTCGACAAATTCGCAGCTTCATGGGGAGAATACGACGTGTGCAAAATTTCCCATTGGAATCCTAAAAACGAATTGACAGGCTTAATGACCGTCCTTCAAGTGAAGGTGCAGTAAATCTACTGGTCCGAGCACAACTTCCGTTTGCTTCTTATGATTCACTACTGGCATGTTGGCATGTCACAGAATAGCTTGTCAAGAGTTGATCAACTACCAGCAGCTGTGCAAGGGAAAGATCTTTCTTTCCTAGGGAAAATCGTAAGAGGTCTAGTGAACTCATCACTCTCAGCAAAGTACTGCTTTGAATGTTTATAAAAGTTGTAACTAGTCACTGTCTAATTGTGATTCATGCGGTCAGATTGAGCATCTTATTGCATGGCTGCTCAGTTACTTGTTTGGAAGAAAATGTTATAGAATCATGTCAACACTTCCACCTCGAATCTACTTTTGCCAGATCAACGTATAAACATTTCGGATCTTATATATTTACAACGTCCGGTGAGTTTTACGTGGGTATCTGCTGACGACAGCCTTACTCCACGGCGCTCATAAGCACAGCGGATCAAATCAATGCGTTGATCAGCGCCCTGAGAATGCTAAGCAGTTGGCAGTGTGGAATTGACACACTTACCACCTTGGTTGGATTCGAGGCCCATCTAAAACCTCTGCCGTTCCTTGAGTCCAGTTGAGCTTCCATACTGCTCTGCCCTGGTGGCCAGGGCTTATATATTTACACATCGAAGTAAAGTCCTTTAAATAAAATCACCTAAGCAGATTCGTGAGAGGTTCAGAGCGTTTTGTCGCCTTGCTGAGGGATCAGCCATCTAACCTAACGTAAACTAACCTAACATAGACTCATACATAAAAAATCATAAATACAACTGTACTATAACAGATTTATAAGGCGAAAAACTTCTGTCATTCTATAATCATTGACATCGTGGTTCCAACATCATGATGAGCGTCAGGACGAACAAAAAATAGTTAGACTTTGTTCATATTTTTAAAATTCTAAATATATTATTGGCCTCAATACACTTGAATGCGCTAAGCCATTCACGTTTGATATCTAAAATTGACCCAACCAGGTTTCCCCGAAGCCGTCGTTTGAGTTTGCTGAATAGTCAGAAGCCATACGGAGCTAAATCAGGCAAATACACGACACGATATTGGTTGAAAATTTGACGAATCAATGAGGAAGAATCAATGCAGTATGCGATGGTACATTATCGTGGTGCAAAAACCAAGAGTTGTCGGCCCAAATATTCGACCTCTTTTTACGAATAGCTTCGCTCAAACTATGTACAGGTTTAACATTTTCGACTCGCAAGCATATTCGGAAAGCATTGTTTCACAGACGTTAACGGGTCGCCGTTTTTCTAAGCAACCAATAGTCCTTTCCCTCTTCTTAAACTCAAATGATGTTTCAACATGGGTTTCACTGGTTCTTTCGATATTCTAACGATGCCAATAAGATCTCTGACTGATAATCGTCGATTCTCAAGCACCAATCCTTTTATTTTATTAACGTGTTGATCATCAGTTTTTGTTGATGGTCGTCCTGGATATGGACCGTCGTTAACGCTTTCTCGACCCTCTTTGAATAATTTGTACCAATCACAAACACTTTCTCGTGGCAAACAATTAGCACTGAAGGCTCCAACTAAAACGAGTCATTAGATCTGATGTAGAGCCTCCCGCTCCGAAGCGGACCGAAAGTGCAGTGATTACGGATAAGCTAGTCTGATTATGGCTTATATGAAAATATGATCTAATTACTTAAATGCGGAATCGGTACCAGCATCTTTGAGTTCACCTTGCTCTAAAAATCTACTTTTCTAATTGGAATTTCCTAGCGGGGTTTACGAACCCAAAAATGCTTACGCACATGTTATTGCACCAGTTTGAGTTTCAGGTTCTATACTATTCAGTCGATGTGAAATATGGTGGAGCAAATAGCGCTTGGCTATGACAACATTCCATTTGCGACCACAAGAAATACAAAACCTATGCACCAGTTTTCAGGCACTTACATAACAACATACTACTGCACTCACACGCACACACACACATAGGCTTCGTAGTTGTAACACAAGTTTCGCAGATTTTTATTACTCATAGACAAGCATATCTACTTACTTGGCTTAACTGTCACATTCCTGTGCAAAAACATGGCATTTTCGCCTCGATTGGCTCACAATATCAAGGTCAATATCGACGCAATAACGTTTAAGTGTATAAACGCGGACAAATGGTCAACACGGGAGAGTTCTTATTGACCATTTAGTGACTTGGCCATAAATTGCGTGAAGTGCATTGACTTTAACAGTGTTGTTGTTGTATCAATAAAAAAACAAAGCATACGCAACTTTGAGCTTACGAACGCATGTGTTCGTATGTAAATGCGTAAATTTTCCACGCGTAGCTTGAAAGCCGACAGTTTAAGCCTCCGCATTTTTCGATTTTTCTTTTCATTTGTGGTTTGTGGTACCGATTGGGTTTGAAGTTACCAAAAAAGAAAAAAGAAATATTACTTGCGCGCCGCATGGATGCGGGTCATTATATGCGTATGTGTGTATGCATTACTCTAGGCAAGCAATTTTATTTATTGCCTTAAATTTCCCACAGCTACTATTTGGATTTTGAGCTAATCGATTTTTGTGGATATGCTGCAACTGCTAAAATATTGGCTTAGTTAAATTCATGTTGCATAAGTGTGTGTGCGTCCATGTTCAATATAGGCCTCCTGACCTTGACAGTCGCTTTAAAAATATTACCACAATGATGATGAAAAATGGCTTTTGAAGATAAGGAAAAATGTTGAAACTATTCATATTTAATATTTTAATTATATATTTTAATGAAATAATTTTAGACACACACATTTACATATGTATATATGGTAACTGACACCTGTGCAAGACTCAAGCGAACAAACCAAAATTCAAAATTATAAAAAACGCTTGGGTAGTTATTCAAAGTATGGCATGGTTTCAGATATGCTTTTTTAAAGAGGAAATAAAAGGCATACAATTTAAAATAAGACCAATAGTTTACCTTTTTTTGGCATGGCTGCGGTTGGTTGGAATAAATTCCTGCCGAGAGGTCCAATTTTGATAAATTTTTGCATCAATTTTGGCCGTATGACAGCAATAACGTGACGAATATACTTTTTCAAGGTGTCAATCGTCAAAGGTTAGTAGTTCATATAACCACAACAAAAATAGTCCAGCGGTATTAAATCGCACGATCTTGTAGGCTACGTCACAGGCTCACCACGCATGATAATGCTTTCACAAAAAGTTTCCGCCAATAAATTGATTGGTTCATTGGCTGTCCCGTCGTCTTATTGAACTTTAGATCGTCCACATTAACATCCTCCTATTTAGACGCGTAAACGACATTACTCATGGTTCGATAGCGATCGCCTATGACAGTAACTTCATTTGTGAGAAAATATGGAACATCAGTTTAACCTTCCCCTAGAACACACCAAACACTGACTTTTTGAGGATGTAATGGCTACCCAACAATGGCTTGGGGATTATCAAAATTCAAATTCATCGCTAAACAAAATTCTCTTGCGTTGCCTCCTACAAACCGAATCTTTATTTCGGTGCAATTTGCCAACATTGTTCCAAAGTATGTGTATTTATTATGATATGGGAAATTACACTGAGTATAAATCAAGTAACAGCTGTTAAAAAGTTCAAATTCGATCAAATAAGTATGGGTAAAGCAAACGTCTAAGAAAACACCGTTTAGTAGTCAGTGTCAGTGGCCCCTGTCTTCACAGTTCTTTTGTATTGTTAAAGGTAAACCGAAAAAATTCCCATTTCTATAAAATAACTGATAACTTGGATGACTGCATAGCGGAACCTTCGATGGGAAGAACAGATGCAGTGAGCTTCTTCACGAATAGATCGAAACTTAGTTAAGGTAGTAGCAGATGTATAGATCCAAAGAGCAGCTTCCAAGAGCAGCTTCCTTTAGAGAGGTGGTCATTCACTCCGATAGCAGTGCTGCAAAACTGGTATTGAGCTCAGTGACAGTGCATTCAAGACTTCTCAAAAAGTGTTTGAAATTTCCAATAACAATAACAACAATCTAGTTTATTATCCGACCATTTTAAGTGCGGGTTCACAGAGAAATCGGTGGAAACTAGAAAGCTGATGAGCTTGATAGAGGTATCCTCTCCTCCTTGCTCCTATTCCAACAATTTGCATTCCGCTGTCTATTGAGCTCTTTGAACCTCCAGTGAGCTTGGTAAGCTGGTCAAATACTAAAGCTTGTGTGCCTGCGAACTCATTCTGGCTTAAATTGGAGCACAAGAGACCTTCTGAATTACTTGCTTTTAGCATCTCGTCATCTCGCCATCTCACCGCAATGGTAGGCGTTCTGACTATACACTACTTCACGAGCAAGTAAAAACTGTAAAACTTAACTACTTTTACAATGATACATTTAATATAATATTTGTTGATTCCAACATTAAAATTTTACAACGCGCACATTTTTAATTCATCCCAAATGAAAATCCAAAACTTATGTTATTAATTTCCAGATCAGCTCTTAATATCTCTTTATTAATATTAAAATTATTCCTGGTAATAATGGTTCTAATGTTGAAATTTTCTGGAAGATGTTGAGGTAGAATGAAATCTGTACTCTCTACTAAACTGATCTATTTTTGGGATACTAAGTCTTAATTACATGGTATGCTTTATTTTCTGTAATGGAAATGAATAGCATTTGCAGAAGGTATATTTCGAAGATATACTTTATAGTATTTATTCGTTTCGGGAATTATGGTTTCACAAAAGACATATTTGAAGCCACTCAAAAGAAATTCTCAAATCAGAATCACATAACCAGCACTGGATAAAATGTAACAATATCACAGCCTTAGGACAATTGATCCGTGAGATAAAACATTCTGACTTGAAAAGTACTAATAAAAATGGCTTGATGAGTAATATTCAAGCTTTGAGACAGTCGATGTAATCTTTTGTCAGTTATTTACTAAATTCCGTTTGAATATATACGACAATTAATCCAACGAACGTTTAAAAGAAGCTTTAAACATTTCTAAGACATCAAAAAATTATCGAATTGATTCCACATGAAAGTAAAATGGTTTTAATCCAGACAATATAATGATAACTTAGTAAAGTGTAGGAAATGTCGATAATAAAAATTGAAGTATGTCAGATGTTTATTCAAAGTGGATGTTGATCGGTTGCTCAGTTGATCGATTTATCATCCCACACATTCAAAGAAAAGCTGGAAAAATTTTATAACTTGGGCTTTGAAGTAATTCTGAACAGACTATATTCTCAGAATTTGTTCTCCATATAAACTTTATTTCCCACGAAACGAAAAGTGCCGACACTGAAGCCTATTTTAAAATAAAGTTCTTTCTAAATACATATATATCGAAATATTGGAAATCCTTTTAAGTCCAAGATTAAGATAGAACTAGCATGAATGGAACAAGATTTCATTCACTGAATTCGTTTCAATGAAATGAGGAAGTGTTTAACAATAAAAGTTAATTACATATACAACTTCATTCAAACAAATACCATACTGAAATTATATCAATTTTCTATTATGTTCCCATACCCTTCATCATGATCGTGATTCATATAAGCAAATTTTGCTGAATCACAAGAAATCTGCAGAGTAGGTTAAAATGACATAACTCAATGTCACCAATTGGTTTGCGGCAATAATCAAGCTTTTATAACAAAACTTTTAATATTGGTATTGAAATTTTATACCTCCATGCGTACGCACTACATAAGTATATGTACAAACATATAAGGCTAATAAAATAATAACTCTTAATTGCAAAGCAATCGAATGATTATGTGAATACAGTGTGATTGTGAGCGTTAAAAATAAATCTAATTAAGCGTATAACCGATATTTTATGACATATTGACAATAATGACAGCACTAAAAGAAACTAGAAAAAAATATACATAGATACATAAACATACTAATAGATATAGCCATTGTAAAGGTAAATAGCAAGAGGCGCGACTCAAAAGGGTTTCTTTTTAAGTTTATATTTTCGGTTTTTAAATAAGAGTTTATAAATTCCACTTTTTTAATCGGTGAGCACTTTTGATATTTGTTTTTTTAATTTTTCAAATCATATGCAAACTTTTCAGGATTTACGCAAAGTGTCCTCAGTAACAAAAATTGATAGTTCAGTTCCAGGCTAGTATTTTATAGATTTACTTTAAGAGTTGATTCTCGAAGTACGAAGATTTTAAAAGAAGTTCAAAGAGTTGATTCCAGTAAAGAGAGATTGATCAATCTGTTCAAAACTAGTTAATTTTTCAAAAAGTAGATTAGAAACATGACTTTATTCTGAATATATAATTATGCAATTTGAGAAAAAGAATACACTTTAAAAAAGTTTTGAGTGCGCTATAAAATCGGCTCAGAAACTGTGATAGGAGGAACTAGAGATGTTAATTTCGGAGAGCTTTTTATTTAGATGAGAATGATCTGATAAGCTCTTTAAGAATTATTGATTTGAGATGATAAAAGTGGAAAATTTATTTTTTTCCTAAAATTGCTGAGTGAGTAATGAACTCCTTAACATAAAGGTTTGCCCCATCTTTGTAGCCATATAGAAAAAATTTGTATTTCAGTGGATATACATTAAAAAATATAATTTTCTAAGTTGGTAGGACTGTCCTTAATTACTATACCAAATGATATGATCGCGATCTGTTAGCCAGTTTCTTTACAGCAGCTGCTTTTAGTCGGTACACCTCATAGTGCGTTCCTATTTTTAAAATGGATAATAATATCAAACAAAGAATTTGTCTAAAATTTCATATTTCTAACCAAGCTTAATATGCAAAAAATCGAACCTTGGAAAAGGAACAGAATCTTGATACAAATTTTCCAATTTAAAGCCAAAAACTCATAGATTCCATCGTTACCAGTTATTAACCTGATTGGTTCACCTACAGTAGGTGGCCAATTTTTAAAATAATTGGTCCTATCACTAAGATAAAATTATTGTAAAGTACTGTTACTATTTTATTAGACTCATTTTGTTACTTATTTGTTTTCACCGAGCTAGAGGTGGCCACAAAATATTCATTGGCCTACCTGATCATAGAAAGATCTTGCATTAGGGGTTTCAGCGGGCACTGTCCAAAATTCATGCATGGGCTAATGTTAAAAATCTTGTCGGATGCAAGACTGACGTTGAAACATCTCATTGGTTATACTTTCGGGAATCAGCTGTGATAGCCGAAACTGATATTAGCCGACCCCAATAAACTTGTGATATTTCTCAAAACGGTTTGTCAATGTTTAAGGGTTTTTATGAATTTTACATACGATTTTAAGGTATATATCACAACAGACCGGCGCTTTAAGGTGCGATCCCTGTTGAACCCCCCAAAAATGCCGCCACTGCTTATTGCCACGAATATCTTACCCAGGCATGACGTGACAAAATGATTTTTTATGAAAACATTTTTAGTTTTGAATTTCAACAGAAGCTTCGAGTAAAGCCTGTTTCAACATAAGCCGTTCTTAACATAATCATTACCTCATTGGTAGCATTATATGTTGCTGAGTTGCCGCCAAAGCCAAAGCGACAATTACAGTGCATTTTCTTGCCAACTAATATTCTAGATAATCTATTTACTTCTAGCTGAGTGTTTGCTTTGGCTGCGTAATAAGCTTGATTAAGAATGATTAGCTGCTAAGTAGCTGCGACATTTGTGTCATTAGAGATTATAAAAAACAAGCGTAGCTCTTTGAAACAATTTATTCTTATTTCTGTGTTGAAACTTAATATTGAGTAATGAAGTTTTAACTGCAAAGTTGTTTGTTTACTGCTTCAACGTTGATTGCTTTATTTTGTAAGAGCTGCGCTAATGTTAATTGACAGCTTTGTTTGTTGTCTTCTTAGAATAGCAACGCATGTGCAGGTGTACATACATTTATGTCATAATAAATATGTATATGAATATATTTTGTACATATATACATATATAAACAGTTTCTTTAATTTGTGTATTTTTGTACTTTTCGAAGATATTTACGCAAAATCCCGTAATAATTGAAACCAATTAGCATCGACGAAATACAGTTAATTGCCTTTTAAACAGCAGCGCTAAAAATATGCTCAGCCCGTATTATCCTGGCCAAAGTAAACTTGCCAACACACAAAGTTACACACTCACTCGGGCACATGTGTACTTTTTATTTATTTATATGTGTATGCCACACATACGCCCTACCTGTGGCAACAATTACATGCAAAATGCGGATAATCCTCATTATTGCCACAACAACAATACAAGTTTTTGTTGTAAATATCCCAGTAAAGCAGCAAAAGCAAAAACGCTGAGAAAAATATTGCAAAATAATGGCCAAACAAAGAGAATTCTTTTTGGCGAAAACCAACGGATGAGTGCTAAATCTACGTAGCAGAACCGAGTTGCTGAATTTTTCACAAAAATCAATGCCAAAATAATGCACATATTGTGCTATCTGTGTGCTTCATGTGTGTGGTGTTCGCTTGCAATTTTTATACCCTACAGCTGATATATTCAGTTTGCCAGAAGAGAAATGTTGGAGACCCTTTAAAGTAAATATATGAATGGACGAGTTGAGTAAATTTAACCTCAGTGTTTGAGACATATGTATATCTGTATCTGTATGTATATCTGAAAATTTGCGCACATTCTCTTCTCTTTAAGGGGGTATTCTACTCTAGAATTTTGAAAAATTCGATTTTTTTTTCATAAAGTTGACTTTCAAAAATATGACCTTGGAAGGATTTTCAAAATTCGACTTATTTTCGGACATACGGCCGATTTTGTGAGGTGGCGTC
Source organism: Bactrocera correcta (assembly GCA_027475135.1). Classification (NCBI taxonomy): domain Eukaryota; kingdom Metazoa; phylum Arthropoda; class Insecta; order Diptera; family Tephritidae; genus Bactrocera; species Bactrocera correcta. The sequence continues at coordinate 26,811,521 of CM050325.1, forward strand.
CGTGTTCACTAGAATTGTCTCCTAAACTTTAAACGCGTTTTTCTCGAAACTACTTTTTTCCACACGGTACCGGCATTATCTCAAGTTCTATACAACCGATTTACTTAAAATTTTGTGTGAACCTTCTTTATATAATCCTTTATCGTTCCTACCAGCATCGTGTCAAAATTTTGTTTTTAATATTTAAAAAAAAAATTTAGGAATTTCAAAAAAAAAGCGTAAAAAATGATTTTTATTTTCAGGCAGTCGCCATTTTTCAAAAAAAAATTTTTTCTTGTTCCCGGACTATAACAGCATCCTTATTGATTAAGAATTTCTTTTGATTTTTTTTTCAGACCACCAGTAGAGTCAGGATCAATGTCAGCAGGATGCGCCATTTTTTTTTACACCTCTCTCCCCCCTCTAATTATTTTAATTTTTAAAATTTTGTTGTAAATTTTTTTTTCTGTATTCTTAAGATATCAATAAAACACCATAAAAGATGTGTAGTAAAAATGTTTTTGGTTTTTTTTAAATCAAATTCAAAAAACTGCCCAAATTTGATTTGTAGAGCAGAATTCTCGCACTTATTTGTTGGAACCACCAAGGCCGGATAACTACAGCATATAGCTGTCATACAAACTAAACAATCGGGATCAAGTGCTTGTGTAGGATTTTTTTACTAAATATCTTCAAGAAATTTGATATGGTTTATTATCTATGGCCATAGTACAATTTCTGTTGTTTAGATTGAGTCCCTATAACATATAGCTGCCAAATAAACTGACCGCTCAAAATCAACTTCTTTAAAGAATTCTTTGTATTTGTGAAGGGTATACAGCATCGGTGCAACCAAAGTTAACGTTAGTTCTTATTAATTTTTTTTGTTGCATCCAAACCTAGCCAAGCGTCAGCATAATTGGAGAAGTCGACTTTATCCGACAGTTGCAATAAGAAAATTTCTATAGCCAACTTCCAGCTAATGGTCCATTGATTTGTTGTTGATTTGTGTACCTACACGAAACCGCCTGTCTAAATATCCACAAGCACACACACACACAAATATATGGAAGCTATAGCACAGGGGTAAAACGAGCGTCTGTGCGAATGACTTTAAATTAAAAAGTGAAACGCATGCGCAGCGGCCATTGCAGTTTCGCAAAAATAGAAATCGAGTGCTGCTTGTTGTTATTGTAGGCGGCGCGCTCTCTGCCCTGTAGCTGAGTCCCTTTCATTGACTGCGCAGGAAATATTAACAGTTCATATAATTGGCATTTAAAGTAAAATAGTCAAAAATTCTTTAAATCTTTGTTGCTGGATGCCATTGTTATTGTTGTTGTTGCTGCTTCTGTGAATGCCGTTGGCATACAACAACGGCTTGTTTGCCAAACCGCTGCAGACACAACAATTTCTCGTCCATTATTTCAGCTTTGTTTCTTGCTTATGGTGGAGCGATTGTGGCGTGTTTGTTTACTTTTTGATTTTATTCTGCAGTTAATTGCATCTTGCCATTGTTTGGTCGTGTGTAAACAAATTTTGCACTGATACAATTTTCTAGATTTTCTTCAGGCATCCAGAAAGATGTCATCTTAATTTGCTTTGTGGATTGTAGATCGCCAAAGTTGGAATAATTACGAATGTGTACTTATGAGATGATGCTGTAAGAACTGTTTCGAAATAATTTCCATAAGCCTAAATGTCCACAAATCAATTAAAAGATTTGGATTATTGAAAATCACCAATTACATGACATTATTTCAATTGATTTACTTTGAGAAATAATCAAATCGGTAGCAGCCGATCTTCCTTTCTCCACCTGGTCCTTCCAATGTAGACGAGGTCTTTCTTTTATTCTGCTCCTCCCGGCGGGTACTGCATTGAATACTTGCAGAGCTGGATTGTTTTCATCCATTCGGATGACATGACCTACCAAGCGTAGCCGCTGTCTTTTCATTCGTTGAACTATGTATATCAATTCGTCCTATATCTCGTACAGCTCATCGTTCCATCGAATGCGATGTTCGTCGTGGCCAACGCGCAATAGACCACAAATATTCCGTCTATGCCTCTGCACCATATATCAAGTCGGGAATAATGAGTAACTTATAAAGTTTGTTCTTTGTTCATCGAAAAAGAACTTTACTTTCAATTGCCTGCTCAGTCCGAAGTAAAGTTATTCTTCGTAAGACTTCGAAGCAGACGTTGTTATTGGTGTTAATGCTGGTTCCAAGATAGACGAAATTATGACTGCGAACAGTGACGTGGGGGCCCAAGTTGCAAATGTATTGATTGTTTGTTTGATGACAGAAAGAAGCTGATACATGTTCCTTATCAGTTTTTCACTGCCGTATTTGAATAGCTCGGTCGGCAGTCCATGGGACCTGCTATTGCTATTTGAACTTCTTTATGATCGGGCAATGGACCGTCTGTTCCACCGTCATCGAATGGGGAATCGGGTTCACCCTCTCCTGGTGGCATGCTTTCATAGCCATTCAGCAGATCGGAGAAGTGTTCCCTTTATAATTTCGGTATGCTCTGGGCAACAGTCATAGGATCACTTCTTGAGGTTTTACAACAGTTTACTCTGGTCTAGCTTCTGAAAGAAAGTTTCAAGGAAGCTCATGTAGCCAAATCACCTAAATCATAGAAAACAGTGATCACCGTATTTCTGGCACACAGAACAGTCTTGGATTTCTTTGGAGCAGCTTCGATGTGTTCACTTTTTCGACTATCCCTTCATCTCTAGTGTTTAACAGGGACTCAAATTTTGTCGACAGTAAATTCTTCAGATTCGTTTTAAATGCCGTCAAATTAGAAACAGCTGCGAAGTGGTCATATGTGGACACTTGTTGTTCGTAATGAGCGATGCGCGCGGCACACATCGAACCGACATCTTTCCTATGACCTATATTTTATGCAGGTAGTATCCATGAAGATTTTTGAAATGGCTACAGTCTCAGTAATCGCGTGCACTTTGCATTGGATCTTTTATTCTTCGCAGTTACCGTTTTTGACTTTGAAGTTCGCTGAATAAATTTTTGACAGTCGCTTCAAAGAAGATGTCAATGTCATTGACCCGGAATTGACCCGAATTTTATTCCGTCAGAGTATGTTATTTAGATGATCTAGCCCTGTTCGATTATTCGAGTAAATAAAGGAGAAGAGTTGCCACTTACAGAATCTAAGAGTTCCTTGATCTAATGGTATAGCAAACTTCTTGGCAAACTTATGTATACGTATACCCTGTTCAGGGTTTGAGATTTCGATAGCATCATTTTTCTCTGATCCATTATACTTAATACGCGAGTTAGTTATCTGCCAGAAAATTTTCCATCCTCGGTTGTCGTTTTACTCATATATATATGAAATATGTAACTAAATCATAACAAATATATAACCTATCGAACGATTGGTCTCAAAGGGGTTTTGTGTTTAAAAGAACTGACATACATTAGACTTTGAGTCAAAATAATTGAGGTAGTCTACTCATATAAGTATATAATGTAAAGATAGCAAATATCTAAAGCCTTTTAAAATCAGTACAAACCAACAAAGCGCAAAATGTTCGTAGATCTATTTATAATTTACTTCTTGTTCCATGTAATTAAACTTGAAACAACTTTATTGCCAACGATTACAAACAATTAGGCAAGGCTTGTCCACAACTAAATGTTTGAATGTTTCAAAAGAGTGAAAACACGAGTGCTGCGACATTTTTAAAATTATGTAACCCCCGACGGCATACCTTCCCATGTTATTAGTAGTCTTGTTATGCATTAACGAGAAAATGTGACAGTCGGTCTCATTAAAATTAAACGAACCAACGCATCGTACCGGGAAATTTGTGCTTATAAAAAGGACATTGCCACAAGCAGACTTTTTGTTGTCCGGCTTCCGTTGTCAACGGAATTCACTTATGAGCATTTCCTAAACGCCACGCATCGTTGAATGATTTCCTAGTCCATCGTGTCATCCGTTGAAACATCCCCTTTCGCCGAGCAATAAACTATGTACACTTTATAACGGCGTTTAGTGATTATGCATATGTGTAGACATACATTACTGTTTTTGAAGTATCTGCGGTATGCGTTATTATTATTTTTTATTGTCAAAGCTGTTTGTCATCGACTCACTTATCTGTCGCATAATGAGGAAGCTTAGCGCTAAAAGGGATGACAATCGTTACAATCGCGAACGTTGTCGGCTATTTGGCCTTGCAACTGTGGCCCACACAAAGCTGACAAGCCAAACCGAGTCAGCGCCGGCTGGTGTTGCCGCTTAACGCGATCTACTCCGATTGACTGACGCCATATTTCGGCACTCAACGCTAATCCTCGCCAACCAACGAGCAAGCAAGCACCAAATCAGCGCGCTAAATCAGTGTCACCACCACCAATACAGCTTGTGAGGGCTATGGAAATATATAACCTAGTAGGAAAATAGGAGCAAAAAAAATTAGAAAAATCCATGAAAGAGTATTCAAATAGGAAAGAGATGAAAATATGAATGGTAAGAAAATTAAAAAATTTTGCGATTAGAAGAAGCTTAAATATATTTGAAATAGTAAAAACTTAAATTTTTAAACCAAGTCTCTAAGCCATCAGCTACTTTGTTGGGCATATTAGAGGTTATTTACTCAATCCTCCTTGTCGTCTAGCAAATTCTTTACTACATAGTTCGGAATTGTATAAAATTGTCAATTTCCGTCATAAACGAAAGAAAATATAGGATGTTTTAAAACTTTCAAACTTTCGTAAGTATTTGTCCTCTTTCCTCTTCTTTCGTTCAGGTCAACGTAAACCCTTGTACTTTTCTAAAAGACTCGAAAATACTAACCAATAAAAACTGTTCTTGTGTTTCTACTTTCCTACTGGGTATAAAAAACAGCGCTAGCCCAAATTTTAGTTCAGTCCGTACTTGAGAGCACTTCAGAAATTATTTCCCATGTAAGCGCTTAAATTGAGTAACAGTTTTATGATTTAATTTTTTTGTTTGCAGTTAATCTCTTTGCTTTTGCTGGTAGTCGGACTGGTACCGCATATGCTTAAGTGTATGAACTTTTTGGTATTTGCTTGATTTTGCTGTTGTCAATTGCCATGTCAAAATGCACGTGAATTTTGTTGTCAACTGCCTGGCAGTTACATTACATAAGTTTTTTATTATGTGCCTAGAACCTTACTTTTTAAATCCTTTTAAGTGAAAGACAAACATTTATCATTAAAAAGTGACAAGGCGAAACGTCAACCGATTCGGAGGGTTGAAACCAAAATGGCATTTGTTAAAATAAGTTACAACTTTTTTCAACGGATTGAAAATTAATATTAATAAAAATATTCCTAATGGATCTAAATGTGTATATTCAGCAAAATTTTTTACTGACGCAATTCTTAATGCTGTTATCGGTCCCACAGCTGTGGTTATTATTATTGAAAATATTTTTCTGTAAAAAAGAATCCTTAGTAAAGGAAGATATCCCAGAGTTAGGAAACTAAGTCGAACTGCATTTTCTGAAAATATGGATGTCTCCAGGTTCATGTGCATCTTTTCCGGTCAATTATAATAGAATATTTATATTGTATATAAACGCAATTAAACAAATATTTGTAAATTTTATAAAAATCTAGTAAATAGCAATCTTTTATCGCCATTTAACATAATTTCCTAATGCCACTTTCGTGGCGTTTTCTGGCTGTCTCCGGATCGAAAAACCACCAATCAGATCGATCATGTTGTCATAGACGGAAGACACGTCTCCTGTGTTTTAAATGTGCGTGCGCTCCGAGGTCCTAACATCGACTCGGACCACTATATTGTTGCAGCCAAAATTCGCACCCGCCTCTGTGCGGCAAAAAACGCACGCCAACAAACTCAAGGAAGGTTCGACGTCGAGAAGCTGCAACCACAACAGACAGCCGAACGTTTTTCTACTCGGCTTGCACTCCTGCTCTCAGAGAGCTCTCGTCAACAACTCGGTATAAGGGAACTGTGGGACGGCATTTCAAACTCCTTACGTACAGCTGCAACCGAAACCATTGGTTTTCGGAAAGTGCAGAAGAACAGCTGGTACGACGAGGAGTGCCGTGTCGCAGCGGAGAGAAAACAGGCTGCCTACCTCGCAACGTTACGATCGACCACAACACGTGCGGGATGGGATAGATACAGAGAGTTGTAGAGGGAAGCGAGACGCATTTGTAGACAGAAAAAGAAAGAGGCCGAAATGCGTGAGTACGAAGAGCTTGATAAGCTGGCCGACAGGGGTAATGCTCGAAAATTCTACGAAAAGATGCGGCGGCTTACAGAAGGTTTCAAGACCGGAGCATACTCTTGTAGAACCCCCCAAGGTGATCTAGCCACCGATGCCCAGAGCATACTTAAATTATGGAGGGAACACTTCTCCAGCCTGCTGAATGGCAGTGAACGCACAACACCAGGCGTACTTTTCAACAGCAAAAACATTCGCCATAGACAGGAGCGCTTGATCTCAGTCTGGACTAAACTTAAAGGTATAACCAAGAGCTTTAAATCACTATCAGTTTTTGTTGTCTGGCGTTGTCCTGGCGGAACACAGTTCCTCTTCCATTGAGAAACGTTCTAATTGTGGGCAGCAGAGGTTGGAATCAAATGTTTGGATGCAGGAGAGCAGTTGACCCACTCTTCACCACCAGTACCCATTAGAAATAGATCGAATGAGTTTTTATTCAGCAAAGATTGGCAGATGAAAGTTCAATCCAAAGGTCTTGGAACATGTTGCTACAGAGCAGACATATATAAATATACATATATAACAATTTTTAGTGACACGTACAACTGCTAGGTGAAGTAAACTATTATATGTACTCTATAGCAACATGTTCCAAGACCTTTGGATTGAATTTTCATGGCAGTCTTCTCATATTCCTATGGTGCTGTGCAAAAATAGGCTAAATTGGACTACAACCACAATTGCTTCGAATTCAGCACAATTTTTAATTCTATTTGATTAGTTTACTTTCCAGTAGATAAATAAAGAAGTAATTAATATAAGAGATAAAATGTTGTAGTAATCATTTCTGTAAAGTATGCCATCTTATGACCAAAAATTGACCAAATTCAAACAAAAATAAGGGGTTGTCAAAAAAGTCTTGCGGTATTTTTATTGAATCAACTCGTGTATGATGACTACTATGCCGGTCTCTTTCGACCAATTCAGCGATTTTATCGCAATTTCCGGCGACAGGCCTTCCGGAGCTTGGCGCATCTTCGACCACCTCTATACCAGAACGAAAATGTTGAAACCATCCTTGTGCGGTGGAAATGGAAACTGTATCGGGTCCTTAAACTGCGCAAGTTTTATTGGTGGCTTGAGATGCATTTTTGCCTTTATCGTAGTAGTACTGTAAAATATGCCGTATTTTCTCTTTATTTTGCTCCATGTTTGCGACGCTATAACTCACGAAAGACTTAAAAGGAACGACAATCAATCAAACATGTGTTAGCGCGTAAAATGAGCTTTCCAAAAAAGTATAGCATGACCCGATGCGACGAATAAAACTAGAACTACGCGCTTTCAGCGCCAACTAGCGAAAATGCCGCAAGACTTTTTTGACAACCTAATATTTAAGCTTCTATCCCCCAGTATCTAGAGTTAATTTTTGACCGAGTATATTGGTAAATGTGTGAGATATATAATTGAAATTCAGAGAAAAAATTTGTATGATATTAATATTTCTGTGCATCCAAAATGTGTTGAATCTGATCAATACTTCCCTGAACCATATACCTAATATAAAGATTTTCGACCACCCGGGATATCGGCCAATATTTGAGTTATTCTAGCAAAAATTACAAAACCTGTTTTACTCATAACAGTGAATCTTTGGGCGTAAAATAGATCAAATTTGGCGAAAACTTGATCTAGCCCCCATATAATTAATATCAGGATTTTCGAACATCCGGCTGACTTTACTTCATATGTTTGGTGATTGTATGTAAGGTACCTTAATGAAAGCCATATGAAAATAAATAAAATCGGATCAATACTCTCCAACACCCATATACTATATATGTTTAATTTTTCTAACAAAATGTTGCAGAAGAATTTTGGAGAGTTTACTTTACCACGAACATAAGTATTCGAGTGGTACAAAGTACAGAAAGTCGAGAAGTCATCAACTATTTTACTTATCATCCGAGTCGTTCATCTACCTCGCTTAATGACGATAACATCGAAAAAGTTAAATAAGCAGTGCTTGAAAATCGTCGTGTTCGCATCAGGGAAATACCAGAGAAACTCAACATCTCTTATGGATCGACTCAAAACTTTTTAATGAAAGTTTTGGGTATGAAGCATATCAAAGCCAGATTCGTGAATCTTTTGCAAAAACGACCTCGAGTCTGGTGAAAAGAAGTAAGTTTATGAATGTGAAAACGAAACGGTCCACCAATCTAACGAAAAAAAAACTTCCCGAAACCGAAAAAACAAAATTCGCTGAAGGCTTCGAAGGCCATCCCAGCCGTATGGGAAATTTAATTGTTCGGTGTCAGGCTTAAATTGACATTGAAGTCTGCTTTGAAGACGATAATAAAGATTTGTATTAAAGTATGTGAAGGTATAGTTTTTTTTCCATCTTTCGAAATTGATCAAATGGTACTTATCCAAGCTAAACAATATATTTGTAAAACTTCAACTCAGCATAACAGTTTATTGGAGATAATAGAAATAGTCTCAAAGGCATATTAAAAACAACTTATGAATCGCTTTTTAAGTGATGCCTGCTTCTATGATATTAATGTATTGAAAGTTGTTTGGATTATAAAAATTTAATATTTTCGAACTTTGAGTACTTTTGTACTGCAACCCAAAACAATTCGCATTGCAATGGCAGATATAAAATTGAAATCAAATCGATCCAGCCGGCTGCACTTACAAAGTATTAAGTCTGTTGCACCTAGCCAGGTAGCAACGAAATTGCTTACCGTCAACGTCAAGCTGTACAAAATTGCACATATTTCCAAATATCAAACCATACTCACATTTTCAGAAGTTCATATGCTTGCATACAAATACTTATGTGTATGTGAGTTCAAAAGTGGTCCACTTGAGCTTTGAAACAAAGTTTCACCTATTCTTATATTAATTTCCACACAGTGGCGCGTCGCCTCAAGTGGTTTTGTGTGCCTTATTGTTGCCTTTGTGACCAACTGAACGGTGGCACTAGCAAAAATTATAAAACAAAAGCGAACTTTGCGCACATACCTACTTACAATATCGGGAAAAACTTAACAAAAATCTGCCACAGACCAATATTTTCGAAAAAGTTTGCAGCAACAAAGGCCCTCGACAATTGTTTGGCAATTGCTTTGCACTTTGCTTTCTGGGCATTGTAAATTTCCTATTGCCGTATTACTTTTGATTCGAAAACACACAAGAAACGCACCAATTTTTTGCAACCCTTTCAGCTGGCTCGCATATTATTATTTATTTCGCTATCGCCAATATCCTGGGAGCGTTGCAAGTCGCGGCGTTGCGCAAACGCGATAAGTGGCACTTGTGATTAAGTGGCGCTGCGCAGAGTGGCATGAGAGTGCTAGCTGTAAATTAAATGTCCCTTGCCCTTTTGCATGTGCGCACATTTTGTGGTTTACTGTGTCACGATACAGATTTGCAAACATATAGTACACATACATAAGCGCGTTCATATCGATATTCCGGTGCGCGGAATCGTCTGGTCGCCCGTCGAAGCTTTTGTCAAAGTCGATTTGTTACATTTTCGAGTGCTTATCCTGCGGGCTTTGTACACTAAATTTATTTGCATTCCATTCTATTGTTATACAAACGCTTGCAGCCGTCTGAAAGGCAAAATGTGGCTTGTTACATACAGTATGATTCCCTGTAAGAAAAATTTGGCGAATTCATAATCAAATGAAATTTTTGAGTATGCGAAGATAATTTTGATAATTTTTTTCATTTGTCAGTGCTATTTTTAAATAGTGATTACTAGGGATAGCCCTCGTGGACTGGAAACAGTCACGACAACAGGCTGCGGCTACTAAGAGAACGATTACAGCGGTATGTCAAACTTCTTCGGAGTCTTCTTTTGGCTAGAAATTTATTCGTGAAAATCATAAAAGGGATGGCAAGGCAATGAATTGAGAAAGTAAAGAACGTGTTATTCTTTTCCTTATCTCAAAGTAAAACATGAAAAATTTTAACTTCAACTGAACTGAGACTATAATAATATTAAAATAAAAATGTTTTCCACATAACGACTTGAGTTTGATCGGTAGTTTGTATGGGATCTATATGCTATATGTAGTTGTGTGATCTGAATATTTTCTTCGGAGATTCTAGCTATATCTTTGATTATAATAACAAATTTTCTGAAGATATCTTCTCATAAAAAGTAGTTTTCCATACAAGGACTTGATACCGATCGTTCAGTTTGTATGGCAACTATATGCTATAGTCGTCCGATGTGAGCGATTCTAACAAATGAGCAGGTTCCTAGTTAGAAAAGGATATGTGCAAAATTTCGGGTCAATATCTCGAAAACTGAGGAACGAATTCGCGTATATACAACGAATGGACAGACGGACATGACTAAGTCGACTCAGCTTGTCACGCTGATTATTTATGCATATGCTTTCTAGGGGCTCCAACATTTCGTTTTATGTAATATAAACATCGTGGTCTTAATATAGGGTCGGGGTACGTACAGGGTACACTCCGGGCATATAAAATGTAAAATAAAATCAAACGGTTTGGTATTTCTTAAGCACTCGTCAGTTCAAAATCACCCAATTTCCTGCAGGGTTAATTCACTTTATATTAAACTATATCAATCAACAGATCGGCAGTGCTTCGGAATTTCTATGCAGCTCGTTGCATACGACGCAGCCACACTTCAGACTTTGCGCTAGTTCGGGGTTGTTTATAAGCATGTGTACCTGGCATTGCATTATTTTGACATATGGCCTTATTGAGGAAGGTGTTTGCTGTTTATATGCGTTCGACCTTCTGTTGCCCGATTGCAGTTGCGACTGTTGCAGTTACCCACTCCACATCCTATGCATACACGCTTACATACATACTACTCATACAATTCCCATATCGCACCGCGCAGTTTGGATTGCGTGATGGCCACGCCGTTATATTGAAGAGTGGTAGCAATGATGAAGAGGATGTTGATGACGCTGCTGGATTTCATTAGTTTTTGGTTAACTTGGGCTTTTGATTCCCAGGCTGTCGTTTCGGTACTTGTTGGAGGGCAAATTATAGCTGCCATCGAGCTAGTGGCCTTTTCGCCTGACCCTCGTTGCATGTGGCAATGATGTACCGTAATTATGTATTCGTAACTGTGTGATGCACCTGATGTTCGAAGTTCATGGAAAATATACTCATTTGCACGAACTGTTAATTTGTCACTTACTTGTACTTATTAGAAAAGTATTTGTTTGTGCTGCTTGTAGTCAGTGTCAGGTGGCTTTTTTGACCGGAAGTTGAAAAGTTTCGAACGTTTGGTTTTCTGCCAGAGGGTGGGCGATTTATACCTTATTTATGGGAAGTATGAGTTTTTAACGGTTTGTCTAGGAAGTACAAAAATACTTTTAAATTATAATTTAATAATGAATATAAATTCCGTTAATTCAAATTTGAATGTAATAAGTAAACAATTATTTATATTTGTTTCATATTCAACTGTAACATACACATACATTTATTTGATTTTCCTCTTAACACTTCGCTAAGAGTCAAACAATGATAATCCGCCCGAAAAGCCTCCCCAAAATATGTATGTATATTTAAATATTTAATATTTATATTTACTATCTCGTTCTTTATATCAACATTTCAGGCGTGTTTGCGCATATGTTTACCGTTATACTAAACTGCCGCTGATTTGTTGCGCTTCGCCGCTCACCAGGGGTGCGAAATGTAGTGATGCAACTGAACACCAGCAGAGATACGCCACATTGGCAAAATAGATTTTAATTCGCCATTAATTATGGGACCTTTGATGCCATAAGGCGCAAGGACTATCTCTTCATCTTGGCACGCATTATCCATTAATGTGTTATTTATTTTCCGTTTTTTTTTTTTTTTATGAGCACCATTGTTGTGCTGGCCTTTTTGTTTTTAATCGAGAAAAATCCCTGTTAAGTGATTTTGCTATACGTATGTTGTTGTTATATAAAATCTATCAAAAGTGTAAAGAGAGTGAAAGTATCGCTTTTTTTGTTGGTAAGAGTAAACTAAACAATAAATAATTAAAATATCCTTCAGATAGATATATGTACATATGTATATGAACCAAACTTAAGAATTTGTCGATGCTCTATGAAGAGTGCATATCTATATTTCCTCAAAGTTTAAAATTATGTTGAGAAAAGAAATGGGTAATCGACTTTATAGGGCACTCGAAGTGTAACCAATTAAAAAAACCCTAATTTCGGGTTGGAAAATTATTTTTATTTATTTTAAAGTACTAAATGTATGAAAATAATCATAATTTCAGGATCAATTGACTTTTGCTCGATATGACCACCTTTCGCCTTAACTATGGGCTTGAGACGGTCAAAAAACGAATAGCAAACTGCACGAATGTGACTTGCCGGTATTTTGGCCCACTCACCATGGCTTTCTTCAGCATTTCGATACTGGTGTATTTGTACTTCGGACCTTGCTCTCCAAAATAGCCCAGAGAGAATAATCCATTGGATTCGCATCGTTTGAATTCGAGAGCCATTGTGTGTCGTAATGAAGTTCGGAACGTTGTTTCAGCCATTCTTGGTTCACTCGCGCTTTTTGAGACGGTGCTGAGCTTGTTGAAACGTCCTGGTTTGCGACCGAAATGTTTGTTTGCCCACGGCTTCAAAACAGCCTCCAGAGCACTTTCCAGATAATATGTCGCATTTACTTTGACGCCAGGCTCGATGAAAACAATTGGAGAGCGCCCATCTTTGGTGACAGCGGCCCCAAAACCCTTATTTGTGGGGGGTGCTGCCTCCTGGTGGCCAACCGATGACTTAGATTCTCGCATGAACGGTCGGTAAAGTATACCCTATCGTTTTGAGAGTTTACGAATTGCTCAATTTGAAATTGGAAATGTTCGGAATTTGACCGCTTTCGGCCAAGCGAAGCAACTGCTTCGCTCTCTCAAGTCTTACTTGTTGCTGCTTCGGTGTAAGATCATGGGCCTTTTGGAATTTGTAATGCTTGACCTTGAGCTCATTTTTCAATATGCGTCGGATGTTGCGGTCGGATATTTTCAGTTCTTTAGCCATTTGATTGGCACTTCGTTGATGATTTCGCTCAAGTCGCTTCTTCACTTTCCGAACCATATCACGCACCTCCATGGCGCTTTGCGATGCTACCAGTATCATTGTAACGAGTGATGGTGCGATAAACAAAAATTTTATTCACATTAAGGTGTTTGAGCTCACGAATTGCTGGCTGTGATTTTCCAGCTAAATATAAAGCAATCACACTATTACGTTTGAATTCCATCCCTGATCACTTTATTTTGCGTTCACTTTAGGAAAAACGCTTTTGTATACTTGTGAACTGTCATTCAGCAAATTTATAAACAACTGATTCCAGTGTGACAGCTGCGCGAAGGGTGTGAAGTTGGTTACACTTCGACCCTGTAGTCCGATTATTGGCGTATATCTTTGTCTCTTAGTTTTAATTCTGCTCAACATATAAAATCTGCCTAGAAAATTATAGAGGTTACAGCATTCACCACTGCGGCGAGGTGAAGATGGCGATCAAAATGGATTGTTGAACTCGAAGAAGACATGAAGAAGCTTGACATACAAAGATGTCTGGAGGTCACATGTGTAGCAGGCCAAAGTTCACAAGGACCCAAAAGATGATGATGAGTTCTGCTATAAGTCATAAGTTCTGGCAGTTGTAAAACAAATTACTGTAATAAATTTTTTAATAAAGTTAATTTTACCCAATATACAAAATTGTATTCGAAATGACCAGCTTTAGCTATTGAATAATAGCAGCACGCACAGTTTCTATTTATATTGCGAAGAGCTATATTCTACAAATCTGTAGTCCAATGGATTAAAATTGTTACATACAGAAGACCGAAAAGAAGCAAATTTTATAGAATTTTCTCAGAAAAAACTTTCAAATTTATTGATCCAAAAATGTGTATATATATTATGCTGTATCAGTTCGTGTAGCACAACAGTGGTTCAAGCGCTTCCGTTTTGGAAATTTCGATGTGAAAAATGCACCTTGGTCTACCTATCGTTGAAAAAGTCGATGAAATTGTGGAAAAGATTGACCAGGACCGTCACATAGGCAGCCATGACATCGTTAAGGAACTTAATATTCATCATCAAACGGTTTTGAACCATGTTTCGATGTTTGGGTACAACATAAATTGTCTTTGAAAAATTTGAAGGACAAATGAACATTTGCGATTCTTTGCTGAAACGAAATGGAATCGAACCATTTTTGAAGCGAATGGTAACAATACGAAAAATGGGTAAAATACGACAATAATATGTGAAAAAGATCATGGTCCAAGCGTGGTGAAGCTCAACAACTGGTCGCAAAATCAGGATTGATTCCTCGGAAGGTTATGATGAGTGTTTGGTGGGATTGAAAAGAAATCATCCACCATGAGCTGTTCCAGCCTGATTGAACGATTAATTCAACATTTTACGGTCAACAACTGATGAGATTGAAGCAAGCAATCGAAAAAATGGACAGAAATAATTAAAAGAAAGGGTTTCGTCTTCGACTCGGCAAAAACTGGCAGTGCTTGGTTGGGCCCTACCTTGCACCATCGGACCATCATTTGTTTCTGTCAATGCAGAACACCCTTAATGGAGTAAAGTTGGTTTCAAGAGAAGCCTGTGAAAATTACTTTCGCAGTTTTTCGCCGAGAAACCAGAAAGGTTTTACACAATGGAATAAAGTCTTTAGTGAAAAAAGTGTCGACCAAAATGGTACATATTTGATTCATTGAAATTTATTATAAATATACAAAAAAAATAAGTTAAAGTTTGATTAGATTCGCAGTAGATGAAAGAATTAAGCCTCTGACCATGTGGGAGCAGCTCATAGTGCATGAAACACATAGCAAAACCTTCCTGGCTGTCAATCCCGGCTTGGCCACTGTTTGAAACGATTCACCGGCCTCCAACGACGACCGTTTTCTCTTGATATTGTCGTACGTGATCTTTTTTTTCAACGCCAGTCACCATACGCTTCAAAAATGGGTCGAATTCGTTCCGCTTCAGCAGCATATCGCAGGCGTTGATTTGGTCCAGAAGGTTTCTTGCATCAAATCATGCGGCACCCAAACATCAAGCTTTTTTGTGTATCCAATCCTTCTGCAGATGTTTTAAAATGGTTTGGTGACTAACTCTCTTATTCCTGCTTCTGGGCGATGTCACGAGATGCCACACGCCGGTATAACTATGTTTTCCATGATTTGATCTGTATTCGTCGTCACAGGTCTTCCGCCGTCTGGCTAGTGTCGTTTTCCCCCACACGTTTCTCTAGCGGATTTGCCTTTAACGAAAAAACTTTAAAATTGCGCGAATTTCGGCGTTAGTGGACTCCATGTTCACACATCTATAACTGTTGGACGCAATATCCGAACTAATCATGCATAGCGTCGTTTTATAGGTTATGTCAAGACCTTTCAAAGATGTATGGTATTGCCAGATACGAGCTCTGTAACGCTTTATACATAGCCGCGAAATTCAAAAAACAAAAAGGCAAAAAAGGGATATATTTGACAACCTAATATAATATATTTAATAGAAACCAAATTTAAATCGGTTATGTAAATGACTTCCACTTCATAGTTAGAAAAATAAACCCTCGTTACTGTTAATACTGTATGTAGCACAATTTTCGCTTTAATAAATCTTATCGATACCCATTTAATTTTCTAAAAAACGCCAATTGCTTGGCATACATATCTCTCGAATAATCCTCCTTAGAGAGTTCATCAGCTCACGCATATTCTCATTCAAAAGAATTAAACAAAGCATTTCCAACACAAAAATTAAGTACAATTCTCAACTTAATCCACCCTAAAACGTCGTACTCTTTTACAGAACACACAAGATGCTTCTTCGTGGTGGTCGCTTTAAAATCGCGCTGCAATACTCTAGATTGCCTCAATAACAACAAGCAAGCGACATCAAAAAGTAACCAAACCGTCGAAAAGCGACGAAAAAACAGAATGAACGCAAAGTGCATTCAAGTAAACCATTAACTGAAGATCACATGACACTTGTTAACTGTCAGCAAATTGTGAAAGCCTCATCAACCCTCCTTTATTACAATGAATCGTGCGAGGCTTCGCAGAAACTTTTCCTTAAATGCAACCGCACAAGAACACTTGAAGTGTTATGAAAAATTTCTCAACGTAAAGACTTAGAAGATGCGGGCAAAACTTTTGAGGTTAAACGCAAGCAAACAATCCTGCAGCGCTACAACTTGCTGCCGACAAGAAAATAACCAAGCTCGGTTGTTTAAAGTGTGTGTGTGTGCATTTAATGCTTCACACTTGAGCCTCGATCATATTGGCATCTTAGTGGCTGTTCGGAGGGAAATTTGATTTCTTTTTATTCTCACCTCCAGGAGGTCCACTCATCAAAACCGACGAGTGCATTGTCACAAGCTGCTCAACAATAGACCCGAATGAAGTTGCAACAATAAAAAAAAAAATTGTGCAGAGATTTAGTTGGACTTATAAATATACTTGTATGTAGTTTATGTGCCTTCAAGTACTTGGAAGTAGCGAAATGAAGAGTTTCATTATGCAGCTTCTAAGCTCATTACATGTAGTTGCACAATGAGAAGATGTGACAATATGACTATGTGAAGAAGTGAAAAGATCGAGAGTGCAAATCCTTGAAATCGCTTCAATTGCATTGCGGTTGAATGATTTTGATCGACAAATTGCACAACGGATTAAAGGTGATGATGTGAAAAAATTGATGTGCTCAGGCATTGTCACGAGTATTTAACCCAGTTGCGGTGTAGGTAATTTGTTAATAATTCGCGTTTGCTTCAATTTGTCTAGGTCTAGTGACATTTTTGCGTTTGTTTATGTAAGGGATGTGAACTTATTAGTTGGATAAAATAAATACAGCTGCCATGCATAAGAGTTTAAGAAATCATTAAAGTCTAGTAATCAGTTAATAACGGTTGGGCCCGTAATCGTTATGAAAGTCTCTGGTAGAGTAGGGAAAGTCCACACACCATACTTAAGTTCCTCCTTTCTGGTTAATAATATATGCTCCTTTCTCGTTTGAAATAAAAGCAGAATTAGAACTAAATATTCACCCATGAACGACATGCCTATCACCAAGGCTTAGGCCACGTTATCATTCGAGCATATCAAGCAGATTATGGTACTTCTCATACTCGTGATAATACAATCATGTTCCAGTAAGTATTAGGAGTTGATTGTGAATAATTCCTCTTTCTCTTGGTGCATTCTAACGGATTATTTTACCCAGCGAGAGTGTGCTGTTTTAGCATTTATATATAGCTACCTAATACTCTCAAATATACTCATTTAACGATCAACAACGATCTATACGATATTTGCTATACTTGAGGTTTAGTTAAAAGAATTCTGTTATTGCATTGAATTGAATGAATATAAGTAGCATTTTTAGAATTCTCTGATTTAGGTAACAATGCGTTGTTTTTTCGAAAACTTTTTGCTGTTTCGGTGATATTTTCATATTGCCGCTTTACGGCCGATTTCCACTACTTCTTTTCAGGCGAATTTATCACCACCAAAATGATTAGCCATAAGGATACCAGGATTTTAAAGTGGATGCACAAAAATCTCTCAACCAAACTGCTGGAGGTTTGTTGACCAGGCGTTGTCTTGACGAAACACAATTTATTTCCTGCACCCCAAGTACCGCATCTGGGCGATTGATTACTTCAGACGATCCAATTGTTGACAATAATGAGTTTTTGCCAAGTTCGCTAACAGTCCCACTAAACACGTTTGAAAACCTTCGTAATTGCTAATCCTGGCTTGAACATCGTTTGTGCCGGCTCACTGTTTCAAAAATTAATCGATTTCTTGCGATTAAGCAGAATTCGCAGTCAGTCCGTGAGCTTCTTTTTATATCTAGCCATGGTACCAAACTATTTTTTGTGTCATATTTAGTTCCTGGGAAATCGAAACAATTTTTACATGTCGGTCGGACTCGGCGATTTCCATTATGTTAGCGACGTTGTCGATAATTGGTTTTCCCGAGCGGAATGCATCTTTGACATCAATATTACCTGAGAAGAATCAAAGAATTTAAAATTGCTCATGATTGCCTCTTACAATATCAGAACCACAAAAGCTTAAACTATTTACATATTCAGTTGCCAAGACTGTGTTTTCATGTTAATCGAAAAAAAACTGTCAGTATAACTGCTTGTTGTACGTTGTTTGATATTACGAAATCTTTTTATCTAACGTTACGATATAGCGTGACCTGATCCACTTATATCGCTAATATAGCTCAATTGGAAAATTTTATATATCTTTTTACTAGACCTTTTATTATCTAGTTGGTAGCTTACGTTTTCCTTCTTGCCGACAATCGCAATGAGAATTGTCAAGAAAATCTTTATGTCAAAGATAATTCATAAAGGAATATGCGACTTCATCAGTTCTCATATGGAGACAGATCACTCAATTTTGCTTATATCGAGTAGAGTTAAATATTATTTCTATACTCAATTTTTAGATTTTTTTCTTGAAAAGAGTTTTTCATATTTTACATCATATTCGGCATCGTAATGTTGTCGCTTTGAATTTGTTATGTATTTTAAATTTTGTAACTTTTATATTGTTCTCAGTCCATTGAAAACATAATATTTCAAGAATTAATAGCAAATTTCGCTTAAGAGCTGTAGTAATTGTTTTATGTCATCGCATGCTAATTATTAGCTCTTTCACAAGAAACTGTCAGTTTTATATAACTCACCGTATTATCGCCTAGCAAAATCGAAAGGGTTATCAGTGCCAGATAATTTGTTACAACTAGAAAAATGTCAAAAATTATCAGAATCAATTTAGTGCGAATTTATCTATAGTCTGTTGACTTAACATCATGGTTCTCAGTTTTTGAGATATCCGATCTGAACTGACCGATCAAAATTCAAAATAAAAATCTCAATAAAATGTATTTTCTTCAATTTAATTCGATCAGCGATCAAACAACGTGGCTAGAAAGCCTAAAAGGTTTTCCGTTGAATATGTAAAGCTTAAGGGTTACTGTTTTCAGATTTATTTATGTTATATAGTTAGCTAAATCTAGCTTAAATTTATAGCTGCAATTGATTTAATAATAGAAATATAAAGGTTTCGAGGATGCATGAGATTTCAAAATACTTTTTAAGATAGATTCTAATATGTGCTATAATAGAAATACTATGTATCGAAGAGTAAAATTTCATGATAAATATATTGAGACTATAATTCGTATTAACTTTAGAGAACTTGAAACAGAGTAGTCTCAATTATTTTCTTATAATATCTAAATCAGCTAAATTAGTGTAACAAATCTTAAAAGTAATTGTTTTTATAATGCAAGATTTAAATCTCAAGTATATTCCACCCTTAAAATCAACGGCTATTTCACAAATTTGAATGAAAGATTTCCTTGAAAAATCTGACAGAGTTATAGTTCTCTTATGAAATATCTAACCAAATCAGCAATACATAGTACATAAGCCTGCTATACAAATTACAAACATGCATCGTGAATTAATCGTGGCTTAAAATATCTAAAAATCAGCCTAATAAGTACATAAGCCTGTTACAATTCCTGGTGTCATTAACTCCAAGGTGCAACAGGCGGGATTAAACGCGGATATTCACCATACACAGTTATTACCATGCCTGCATTCCAGTCACTTGTTGGTTCTCAAGCCGCGATTAAATAATCCCAAATCGAATGAACTGCCTCGTTAAACAAATTCGCATAATGCTCGTAGCACTTTACATAGCGCGGCATTAAGCAACTTGTCGCATTGCGGAAATTTGTCCAAGGCAGGTGCGTACACACAGCACATAACTCCAGCCCTCCCACTGTAAATAATAATTTCCGCTAACCGCAACAATTGCACAGAAGCCACGAACAAAGCGACTAAACAAAAGCAAAATATTTTGCAAGATCATCCGCACGACGACAAGTCTGCTTAGGCAACCCAATTGCCTCGTCTGCGACTGTCATCATCCGCTACTTAACTGCTGTGCGATTGTCACGAGAGCGCTGCCACTGAGGATGGGTTCATTTCTCCGCTTAGCCTTTCACAATTATCTAGTAAAACAAAGATCTACGCATGCAAATGGTTTTTAATGGGCTGGATTACGCTTTGGGCGGTGCAGTTAATCCTCGTGCAGATGTATGTATGGTTGGTTGGTTGTATGTTTTTGAACCTGTATTATTGCCAACTAAAACTAGCAAGCAGCTAAGATTGAGGTAGCGCATTGTTTTCACCACAAAATGAAAATGTCTTTAAGCTAAAATATGATCCCCCACAGGTTTGTTTATATATACACACATACAAATTTACTTGCCATCAGAGTTGAGTATCATTCGTTAATACTTGTAGTCGGGCTAAAACGTTCATATACGAAGATTTGTCAAATCCTGCTGAGATGTGTTGACTACCTGTAGTCACCGTGAGTTCATCAGAAGTAGTACTTAGTTTGTCAATAAGCCGAATTAGTTGATCGGCAAGCCGAACTGCCGAATAATTGAAATGCTGATCTGAGGACATCTTTCTTCCTACCAGCGGCGTTGTGTACAATACATACACATGGTAGAAGTCAAAAACTCAGAAATTTTTATTGTTTGAAATCAAGGCCAAAACGACCCAGCAAATACAAAATACACCAATTTTACAATTTTGCTTCGATAACGAAAACGCCCCATTACAAATGTGAATGGGTTTTTAGCCTTATACTATAAGTCAACATGCAATTTATTGTTGATTCCTTCCCGGGATTATTCACATATTATTGTTGGGAATGTTGAAAATATTGATAAAAAACGGAAATTGTCGAGTCCAAATGGCTAGAACCAATGTTTTAATATAACTAAAATTTCCAAAAAACCATTTAATTAACGCTGGATACAAAAAACCGCTGATATTGGCAAAAGAAATAGTTTTACGAATATCTTATGAATCCATTTATACCCCGAGCGACCCGATGATTACTAATTTTCCCACACGGCGGTGATTTGGGTTTGAGAAAAATTCCGTCAAAAAAGTAAATGAGAAAATTAAGTTAATGAAGTAAATTCTTTTTCGCATTCTTTCATTCTTGCCTTCTTGTATTCAATATCAAAATTGAAAAAAGCACCCTATTTTTTACCCTAAATCGAAGTTTTCTTTAAAAGGGTGATTGGTTATTTGTAAACTTTGAACTTTTTTTGGTCTATATGGTTTTAAAGGGAAAATAAATACCATCGGGAATGGATAGACACCTCAATTCCAAAGGCATTAAACCAAAATTGGAATGAACATTTTGGAATAATCTTGAAATTTTAAAATAATTTTAAATTTAAGGATTTTCGGGATTCAACCCTTTTAAACATTAATTAATGTTTTTTTTTGCAAAATATTTTTGGGACTTTTTGCCGCCCAAATTTAAACATCAAAATCGTCGTTTCCCTAAATTTAAAATTTAATCACTTTTTGGTTTTATTGGTCCCCAGAAAATTGTTAGAGAAAGGAAAAAAAAAAACACTCGTTCAAAATTTTTTACAAAAATGCAACTTGAAAAAAAATATTTTTGAACCAAAAAATGTGTTATTTTTGTCCAAATACCTCCACAATTCCTTTCACACTGTCTCGTTGTGATCAAGACAAAACCTAAAACCCTTTTCATTAGCAAATTTTCCAGCCAAACAATCGTTTTTCAAAATTAATGAAAAGTATGGCGAAAAAATGCCGAGGTTCTCGATCAAAAAAAA
The DNA here is from genome assembly GCA_027475135.1 of Bactrocera correcta. Taxonomy (NCBI): domain Eukaryota; kingdom Metazoa; phylum Arthropoda; class Insecta; order Diptera; family Tephritidae; genus Bactrocera; species Bactrocera correcta. The sequence continues at coordinate 26,833,469 of CM050325.1, forward strand.
AAAAAAAACTCCAAAAATTTACCGAAATCACACGAGGCTTGGCACCACTGTAAAGCTACAATTTTGCAAAAATTTTGGGCAAAAAACAACACAAATCTTCATTCTTTTGCGCTCTAACCCTTCCCCAAACAATAGTGTGGAAAAATATATCTATTAAAATTTAAAACAAAAAAAAAGGGCCTTTAGGATTAAAAGGGCTCAGAAAAATTTTGCCACACGAAGGCATACAAAAACACATATTACATATAAAGGTTTCCAAAATTTTTGTTGTGAATTTTTTGTTGGCTAATTTGGGTTTTGCAATCTTCAATTATTTATTATAAACTTATGAGACAGTGTCGGAAAAGGGAAAGGGGGACAAATTGGTTGAAAACAAAATAAAAAATTATTTAAAATATTGAGGGAAAACATTTTTAGTAAGATTTATTTTTTAAATAATACCCAACATCTAGTATTTTTCCGGTTTTTTTTAGAAAATTCAAAAGTTAAAATCGAGTACCACACTTCTTTGTTTATTTAAATGGCAACTCGTTCTAGTTATTCGGATATTTTTAAGGATCCAATGCAAAAATTCTTTGTAAAGAAACTTTTCAACATAGACTAAATTGTTAGGTTGGTTTCCTCTTCACCCTTGCCGTGATAACATTGTGTACGGTTTTGTGACAAATTTTTCTTTTAAGTAGAAACGGATGACTTTTGAAATTCATCACAATTCGTTTCAAATTTGCAAAATTTGGCAGGAACCATGTTGTTTTGGTTTATTAGAGAATAATTAAACTGACTAGACTTATGGTCTATTGTACCCTCTTCATACCCTAGGGTCCAAAGGCCAGCACTTGAACAATTTGGTTTTTTGTGCGCGATATGGTGTGATTTTCCCCTAATGGATAAGGGTTTGAGTCTGGTTTACAAATTACCCATCAAATCAGGTGCCTGGTTTTAGATCTAACCTTTCACTTTATTGGTCCAGAAATTGAAGAGGGGAAACCACCCCGCAAAATTCCGGTCCCACTTACTCAATTTTTTTTTCGTTTTTGTGAATTTTAATTTTTTACCCAATTTCTCCAATGGTTTTTATATTTGGATCAAACAAAACTAAATCTTTATTACTCGAACACACCAAGGCGGGAAAACGTCCGGGAAAAGGAAGCCAAGATTCCTTCAAAAAAAATCAAATAATTTCTGAAACCAAAAACCTTTTTTCTTTCAATTAATTTTTTGAAAATTTTTCGAACAGTTTTTAAACTTAAAATCTCTGCTCAATAAAGTGATTCGAAAAACTGAAAGGGTTTCAATTTAAACCTTAATTTGACATTTTGAATTTTTACTACCAAATTTATGCTAAGCTATTTTTGCTGATATTTTTTGTGTATTTTATAAATACTTCCTTTAACTAAATTACTCTAAATAGACAAAAAGAGAAATTATTGAGAATGAGTAATTTAAAAATAACTTTTTAAACCTAATTAAAAAAAAATATTCCAACTTCAATTAATTGTTCGTCTTTTTTTTTGAAATCTATAAGAAAGATCACTTTATTTTTTGTTTTTATATAATTTTATATTGTTTCTTTTTCCCAGTTAAACCAATTTGGAAAATGTTCTTGGAAAGGAAAAGTTTCAAAAATTTTTGCCCAATTTTATTATTCGCGCCAGCCTGCCAATAGGGTGATTTTTTAAAGGCTTAAATTTTTTTAAAAAAAAAACGCATTTTGAAAATCTCACGGTTCTTTATTTGAAACTTAATTTGGGTTCTGCATTTTTTTTTAAAGAAAATTTTATTTAAATGTTGACCCCTGCGTTTTAGGTGGTCCATTCGGAAATCCAATTTTGGGCAATTTTTGGTTTTCGGCCGGAATGCCCAATTTCTTAAAAGTTGTCTTCCAAACTGGAATAGTTCGGCTTTTTTGTAGCTTTAGCTTTACCCCACAAAAAATATCTAAAGGCGTTAAATCGCATGATTTGGTCCAAATTTACGGGCCATTTTTAGTAATTGTTTGAATTTTCCCCTAAAATGGCAATGAATCCAGCTGTGTGGATTAGCGCCATTTGTTGAAACCACTGTCAACCAAGTTCTTCTTCCATTTTTGGAAAAAAAGTTTTTACATCGAAAAGGTCCCTTTACCGAAGTTCTCCAACACATTTTGAAAAAATAGGCCCAATTTTCCAAGCTACCCCAAAAAAGTCATTTTTGGGATATAGTTCTTGAAGGCTTTTTCTTTTCACCCCAAATGGGGAATTTTCTTATTTACGAGCCTTAACTAAAAGCCCAAAATAAATCACTAAACCAAACAATTTCAACCGAACACTGTTTTGGTAATAAAATTTCAAGATTTCAAGCGTTGCTCGTTAGAAGTCATTATGATAAATGTAAAATACTAGCATCTTTTCTTTAACCTTTGAAATAGTTCTTAAATAAAGTGAAAATCCAACCTCAAAAAAACACCCGTTACAAGTAAAATATAAGAGTAAAAATAAAAAAATAATTATTTGAATAATGGCAACATTGTCCATGGTGGCTACGAAATTTTTTGACAACTACTTACTTAACACTTCTCCTACTGCCGAAACACACACAACACAAAAAATAAACCTATCGGAATATTTTCATAGAGCGGCGAGTTGAGTGCAGTTCATCATGGGCACATCACTTCCAATCACCAGCAAAAAAGCATATTAAAATCTAAATCCCTACACTACTTACTTAAAAAAAAAAAAAAACCTCATTTCACTTGGATTTTGGAAGTATGTTTGATGTATGTTTATGTATATTGAACAGGGTAGCTATCAAACGCAATGGGCGCTTTAAAATCAAATAGGGTGATGCACTGAGTTCTTAACTGACATGCCGTTAGCTAGTTCGAGGAAAGGGTTACGGTGCGGTGGGTAAACGATGCATTTGTTTACATTACACATTTCCCCGACAGGAACAATTTGCAATGGAATTAGTGTTTTGGCTTCGAAATTGAAATCGCAAATGCCGCACCTTTTCAGTAGCAGTCGATTCAATTTATTCTATTTCGTATTATTCACTCAACCAGTCAAAATTTGTGTCCTTTCGGCGTTGTGAGTACACGAATACAGACGAGCATAATGCTGCAGGCAAATCAAAAGGCTTAAAGCAGATGGAAGGACCTTGGCATACATTAATACATACATACATTGGTATATCTAAATAGTTGAACAAGTTCTTAATGCAAACATAATATGCCTCTAAACGGATAAAAATGCATACATATCTACATAAATGAACTCCCATTGAAATGCCTGTCTGCATTGTTGACTATGTGGCAGTGAAAGTCAAAAAAGCGCATGTCGGCCTTCTAACGCACTCGTGATATTCTTGTTGTCGATTTGTTGGCGCATGAAATGGAAATCAAGTTGCTTTGGGATTTCTATAATTGAGAAAAATAATTAGCAATGTTTGTGAGCATAATGTTAAAAACATACGTTAACATACATATACAATCGTATACTGAGCTATGTCATCAGTTGTTGTTGTTGTTTTTTCCTTTTTTTTTTAAGTAATAATTTTCCTTAGAACTGTACCTTACCAAAAACCTATAAGAAGATAAATGGGTGAAAAACAATTTGGACAAATTATGATAATTCGAATTTCAACTTTGTCACTCAGAAACCATTAGTTTTACGAAACCAATAGAATATCTTAAAAATATCACAATGGTAAATAATGTTTTCTTTCACATTTTGAATATGCTTAGACAGCATATAGACATATCATATTAACCACTATTTTACCTCAGTAAAGCACAGAATAGTCTACCGTTGCTTTGCCGACGGCATATATCTCAATTAGAAGAATAAACTTCGGGGTGAATTTAATTACATTTTATAAAGTAACAAATAAGGAAGAGGTAAGTTCGGATATAACCAAACACTTACACTCTTGAATTTAAGGATTAAAACCGGGGCAGTTCCTTCAAGTACATAAGGTTTGTTAGTTATACGGTGTCTAGGAGGAGTTTTCATCGGATTTTATTAATTTTAAGCACAAATCTGCACCGTTATAAAAAGAAACCGATCTCATAATTTTATTTAGATAACTCATATAAAGTCCAATATATGCTTAAAAGTCAACCGGAAAACGAAAATCTTTATATTAGGTATATGGGGCCTAAGAGCAGCATTGTACGATTCCACATATTTTTTGCACATAGTGATATGTACTATTATCAAGAAATGATTATCTGAAAATTTAATTTATGTCTCACACATTGAGCGATATTTGCTACTCTGGGTCCACATTTTCACCCCCAAAGGGGCTTTGAATAACTATTCAATTCTTCATACATATATCACTGAAGGCCATCCAAGCTGAGGCTAATAACAAAGAATCTATGCATGCTTGTGTTGGCCCAGGATCCTATATTGAAGACGATAATAAATATTTGTATTAAAATAGCTGACAATCAGATGGTTTTTTTGGGAAAAATTATACTTGTGATGCTTTCATCAACGAGTTAAGTCTTCTGAAAACCCAACGTTGAGTAATTGAAGTAATAATGATGCTTGCTTGGATTTACCCGTAGAAGTTTTTCCATGTTTCTTAATATCAGTTTGAAATTAACAATAATACTAAAGCCTTGCATGACTATACTACATACATACATATTGCTAATTTAATATGCCATTTTGAAGAAGTTACTGAGATTCGGAAAAAAAAAAGTCACAGCAGGTCATATCTGGAGAACAAGATGAATGAGCCATATCTGCATTTGGAAGGATCCCTTTGCGAGCTCTTCCCGAATTATTAAAAAAAAAATGCGATCCTATTTTAGTGTGGGGGGTCCTGAATATTACTATCATAAATAGGAGCCAGTATTGTAAACGATTCCCATAGGATTAAAGATTTTCATTACATATTGACTATAAATCGAAATTGGGCAAATTTCTAACCCAAAAATTTGGCAAAAAAAAACCATTCTTTTGAAAATAGAACTTCTAACGCTTTTCAAAGAGTAAGTTAGTGCCGGAAATAAAGAAAATATTAAAATTTTCGAAAAAAAACATTTTTAGGGACCCCTTAGTAAATTTTTTTTTTTAAAAAAATGGGCCCTTAAAAATTTCTTTTAAAAAAAATGTTCTTTAAAAGGGCTTTTCGAACGTTTAATATATATTGTTTTTAGGAAAATTATGTATTTAAAGGGTTTACGTGAAAAAAAAATAACGGGTATTTCTGTTTTACTAAATTCAAGTTTCTTTTCCTTGATAAGTCTTTTTAAAGAAAATGAAGCTTTAATGCGAAGTTTTAAATTTTTTTGAAAATTCAAGGATTATTATTTATGTTTAGAACTAACGTTTTTAATTATTTGAGGAAAAATCCCCAAAAATGGACGAGGGGGGGAAATATCAACTACCTCGAAACCGGGGTTCTTTTAAGACAGCCTGGGGTTGATCTGGGAAAATCCGTTTAAATTGCGGCTATTTTAAAAACTGGTAAGCGAGTGGAAATCAGCACGGACCACCGGTAATTGCAAAAAATGGAGATATTCTGGTTTATTTAAATTTTTGGGGGAAGCTCAAATTTTTTAATCTCAAAATTAAATTCCAAATTTTGGAATTGGTTTAAATAATCTTTTTAAATTTTAAAAAGAGGAAAAAATTAAAAAGCGCGGCTATGTGGTTTTTTTCCACTCATATTTTTTTCGAAGATTGTAATTCCACAAAATTTTTAAAAAATTGTAATAACGGTAAAAAAGCGTGGAAAAGTAAACGTCCCCAGTTCGTTGCCTTAAAAATAAAGGCTATTTGGCACGTATCTTGGGAAAAAAAGATCAAATTTAATTAAAAAACTGGAAAAAGTTTCCAAAAAAAAAATTTTAAGTTGGTTGAAACTTGAAAAAAAAGGGGGATCAAAAGTAGAATTTTTTAAATTATGTGGAACCTTTGGCGATTTTTAATGGATGAAAAATCAAACAAAAAATTTTTTCAAATTTTTTTTTCTAATCATGATTTAAAAACCAGGCCTAATGGACAAATTTCAAAAAGGTCAAAGTTTTTAAACCGTAAAAAAGTCTATTTTGAACTTTATGTAAATTTATCCCAATTTTAAAAATAAAAACTTAAAATTTTGGCATTTGAAAGCCAAAATAAAAAAAAGAAATTTTTTAAATAAATTTTAATAAAATTTTAAAAACCCAAATGAAAAAAATTTTTCCAAAAACTTTTCCTTCCCCGAAAAACCCAAAACCCAAAAAATTTAAAAAAAAATAAAAAACCAAAATTTTCCCAAAAAAAAAAAGGAAAAAATTTTTTGGAAACCTTTTTTTTTTAATTACCAAAAAAATTTTTTCAAATTTATTTTTTTTTTTTAAAAAAACATACAAAAAAATTTTAAAAAAATTAAAAAAACGTAAAGGCCCAAAAAAAAAAAAAACTTTTTAGGTTTAAAAAAAATTTTTTTTTTTTGGAAAAAAAAACAAAAAAAAAAAAAAAATTAAATTAAACTTCACCATGCTTTAGTGATCATTGAAAGCCCTTAAGTGTGGGCGAGAAGCGAATTCCTCTCATAGGTATATAAATATTATTCGAATGCACTGTAAATGCGTTAAACTGATAAGATATTATCTTAATTGTCACCTTCCGATGTTTACAACTAAATTCACTAACATTATTGTTATTAAGCAGACAGGAGCTTTCGCCTCTAAAGTACGAGAGCATATCACAGTTTCCAGCACTTTTTTTATAGCAAGGCACTTGGAGTGCGAAAGCACTTTTTCTAAACGAGCGCCCGTTAAGGCATTTAATCCATTTAAGCGATCCCGCGCGCAACTCATTGGCAACATTGGCAATATATTGCGGCAGTGGTGTTGGGGTTGTGGTTGCGTTAGCGATTGCGCTTCTTACTTCTCTCAGCACTCTGGAACGCAACGATTTTAAATCTTGCGTTGACTGTACATATCGGAAATTAGCCGGACGATATTGACTTCGCCAATTGTCTTTCGGAAGAATAACTCCTCGATTGTGAATCCCGATACCTTGCTGAGCAGTGGCAATACACCGACCAATGCTTGAAAACGCAACGGTTGTGTTGGTTTTGTGCGCATCACGTAGGCCTGCAAGGTACCGCGTGCCTCTTCGCACAAACCGGCTATTTTGACTGAATCGACAGGGCCACGCGAATCGCCGGAAGTACTTGAATTTGGGCTGCTACTTTCGCCAGTACCGAATGAATTGTTAGCAGCATCATCGCCACCGTTTGGCTTACGGAAGAGCGTGATTGCACGTAAGCACTCATACTCATTGGTATCGATATTCAGATGACATAACTTATTGAGTACCTCTTGAAAGAAGTGTACTTCGCACTTGACCATATTAACCATTTCACGATTCATATTCTCCGATTCGTAGAGAAAGAGTAACTGTTGAAAATTAATCGGCATGAGATGCTGGGCAATTGCCAAGACAAAAAATTCCTTCCACGAATCCTCCAACAATTGTAATTGATCAGGCAGCGGCAAATTCTGGAATGCTTCGACACTCTTAATCCAATTCACATTCTTGAAGAGATGCTCGGCGGCAGTCTCTTTTAAGTGTTCGGCAGCCATTAGTGGCGGCGTTGGTGGCAATGAGCGATTCATGAATGAATTTTGCGCGAAAAAACCAAATGGGCTCTGATGCATGGCATGGTGTGCTGCTACACGTGAAACTGAGAGATCCAAACTATTGGTGGCTGAAAAGGATTGCCTAAAGCCGGATGTGGATGATGTTGTGGTGGTGGTGGTGGAGGTGGTGGTGGACGTGGCACAGTCGGTATTAGCATTGGCGTCATTGGAAAAGCATTAAATAACCTATGACTCATCATCAGATCGGATGGCAACGGATCTGGGCCCATCACGACCTCTTTATATAACTGAATTTGCCGACGCAATGTGGAGTTACGCGGTCCACGTTCATGTTGTACGGCATCCCTGTTCATGCCAACTTCGAAGCATTTGCGCAGACGGCAGGCGCGACATTGATTGCGATGAGTTTTGTCGACGACGCAAATGCCCTGCTTCTGTGACTTGCAAACGTACTGGCGTGAGCGTCGTATGGAACGCTTGAAAAATCCGGCACAACCATCACAAGCATAGATGCCGTAATGTTTGCCGGAACTATGGTCGCGACAAACTTTGCAAGGCACATGATAGAGTATGCGACCTAAAGGGAATATACAAAGTAAAAATAATTATTAGTTGAGGTTTTGCCAAATAGCGGGTTCGCTTTATGAACAGCGGGCGGTGGAACTGCGCCGGTCTTTTCGCTTACGCACAAAGCGTTATGACGTTAAGTGCCAGCATAGAACGCCTCCCAAGCCAGCCTACACGAAGTCGCAAGGCGGTGGAGGGTTGCGCATATTGCGCTTTTGCAGTTCCAACCCGCCTAATGTCGTGCAAAAGTGCTTGCTTGGATCGAGGTAATCCTGGAGGGGCGCGTATATACTTACTTGAAGAAGACGGTGATAATCTATTTAATTTGTCCGCAGGATCTGGTGATATGTCGGGGGAACTCATCTTTTTCAGATGTGTACTGGCACCACTTGGAACAAACTTAATATTATTTAATCACTTGTAAAGTCTTTGCACTTCTGTTTTTGTTACTTACAAAAACAGTTTTCAAATATTGTTTATTTTAAGCATATATATATGTCTTTATGTTTTTTTTTTCAAACCTATTATTATTTGTATTATTTTAGCACTAAACTAACGCGATCGTCTTCAATGCACTCAAACAACTGGACGACTATTGCGCACGAGATGTCGAATGGTTGTGATGCTTTCTTGCGATTTTGCTCCTGCTTTAATAGTCCTAGCCGGGTTGAAATATCCTTTATGGATATCTACGCATTTTTTGTGCATTACCATTTCCATGCTAATAGTTGCTGATCATCCCTCTCGTATTGAGTTCGTTCATTGGCTGTCGGCTGTCACAGAAACGCACATTCAGGGTGTGGTTTCTCTTGCTCTTTCACAATTGCAATTGCCTTAGATGAGTGTAAGAGAGAGAATTTCAGATTTCTTCGACAGATCCTGCAACTGTTGTTGACGACCTGCCATAATGGAAAATAGAGTAAAAGCAGAGAATTCTCATTATTTCGCTTATAAACCAAAGCAGATCGCTCTCTAATACTATACAAATGGTGTTAGGGCCGCTGCCGCTGACACCGCTGACATCGCTGTCACCGCTAGCGATGACCTTTATTGCAGCAACAACAACAAATACAAGTACGCTCGATATCTGTGCAATGTCGCAAAAGTGGCGCACACGTTCGCGCTCTTTATGCTCTTCTTCTTCTTCGCCTTGCCTTTTTCTTTTCTCTTTCTTCCGCTATTATTCTGGTTAAGTACTCATAATTATGTTTTCAGTTTGTTCTATTGTGTGACATGGATTTTTATGACACAGCCATTCTTTTGATTTAATGGCGTTTATGTGAACTCATCCCAACCATCATCTATGCGTGTACCTGCTCTAGTGATAGGGTTGTTATTGTTCTTAAGTTTTTTTTTTTTTTTTAGCGACTGGCCTATTTTTTTACTTTGTGCAATATAAAAATGTGTAAAAATTATGATTAAACTTGTAAATATAACGCCCCTATAAAAATATTTTAACCCACAAAATTTTTAATTCGACAATTTTATTTTAAATTCACGTGCTTTTTCTTACTAAATATTATGTTTTACTTTTTTAATTAAAAATATAATCAATTACCGTCTGAATTTTGTAGTTTATTGTGCCCGATTTAGAAATTTAAATTTTTCACTTTTTGTACAAAAGACTAAACACCACACAAATCTTTAAAAACTAGAAGAAAGACTTAGCCACATGCAAATACCCCGTCATAATTTAACGTAGCACTTAGATCCGTTATTCGTTATGGAATTTTAGGTTCTTTTTTTGTTATATTTTAGTTGACAGAGCTGCATTTGCTTACGTAGTGTAAGTAAATTTTTTATAATGATTAAGAAAAACTCAAAAAGTACAAAATATTTGGTATTATAATCAATATAAGTATTATTTAAAAAAAAAAAATAAGAAGTGGGTAAGGTTCCATAAGTTGTTAATAAAAGTTCTGAAAGCATTAATTCAATTCCTACAAATTTAATTTTTCTTGCTTAAGGGGGAGCCTGTTTAGAGGCTTCAAAAAACCGATTTTTTTTGGATTTTTTTTGGGGGGGAAAGAAATATTGATTAAAGCGAAATTTCTAGAGTTTTTAGTTATAAATTTTTTGGAAACGAAATCTTTGATATTCTGCTTTGGAAGCAATTGCCCGATGATCTCGCATGTGCATTTGTCGGAGGCGGGCAGGATACAGGTCGCAGTTTCTATAAAAAAAAAACAAAAAAAAAAACATATTTGTTAATAATTTATTTTCTTGTTAAACTTTAAAAATTTCAAAAAAAAAAAATAAAAAAAACAATTTTTTAAAATTGAAAAAAAGTGTTTTTTTACCAAAAAAAATTTTCTTTTTGGTGTTTAAAAATATGTTCAAACTTTACCTTTTTTTTTTGTTTAAATTGAAGATAATTTAATGCCCAAAAAAAATAAACTTCCCCTTAAAAATTTTTTTTTATCCTGCCCGCCAATAAAAAAAAATGTAAAAAAAAAACGAGAAATCGCGCGTCAAAGTTTTCGTTTTGCCCAAGCGCTAATATATCTGTTTGACGCTTGGTCACTTTTCCCTTCGGGTTCGAAAAAAAAAAAAACGATTTTCATCTATAACTTTTGACATATCCCTTTAAAAATTTTTAAAGAATTTTAAAAAAAACGAGTTTTTGAAGCTTCTAAAGCAGGCTCCCCCTTAAGGAATCTTTTTTTAAAACTTTTTTTGAGCTTGAGCTTTTCGCAATAATAAAAAAAGCACTTAGAGCAATTGATAACCATATGTATAACCACATTTCACTTAACCTATAATTTGATATTATTTATTACTCAATAATAAGTGATTTGGTGTAGCGACCTTCGTGCAAAAGTCCACGCCAATGAAATTATGAAAAAAAAAATTTTTTTTTTTTTGGAAGGACTTGAAAGTAAAAACTTGGATTTAACTCTTCTGAAGACTTTCAAAGTAAAGTAAGTAAAAGGGTTGAAATTGTAGTGCTTATTTGTTGTTTTTTATTAGGTTTAAAATTCTTAACTCATTAACAATTCTCTAAGTAACTCTACATTGGTCGAGCAATGATCAAACTTAATTTATGGTATATTACAAATATGTACTGTACTTTTCGTTTATTTAGTGAACAAAGAGAATTGTTTCTCTATACATATATATTCCATTATTTATATATTTGAGTTTAAGTTTCATGTATATGTAGCTGAACACACATGTGAACACTGAAAAATCAGTAAAGTAAATATATTAAACAAATAAAAAAAGTAATACAGACAAAAATAATAAAATTGTATTTAATAATTATATTAATTTTCTAGGTACATATAAAAATCATACAGTCAAGGAAACATAAATAGCACGCGTGGTCATCAAATAAAAAATATTTATTTATTCCTCTAGTTTATCACTTACGGATTAAAGAAGTCATATTTTTTATTTTAAAAATTATTCACTTTCATATTACTAAAACACTAAAACAATAAATATTCTATTATAGTTAAAAAAGACGAAAACATCAATATCCTATGTGGGACTCACAAATAGCACAACCTGAAAACGGTTTACAAAAAAATACAAAAATTTATAAAAATTATTAAAAAAAAAAAAAAAATAGCATAAGATTGCTCACTTCCATTTTTAATCACCCCTTCACATTTTCGATGCTGTCCACTAGTTTTTGACATCGTTCTTTGGGTATTGAATACCAAGCTGCATCACTACCGGCCCATAAATCATCAAAATTTTGGAATTTTTTGCTAGCTATGTTGGTTTTGACATCATTTCATAAATTTTCTATTGGATTCAGGTTCGGGCTTTGCGCAAGCCCATCCAATATTCTAAAATTTTCACTGTCGAGCTTCATATGCGGCGTGCTTCGGATCATTAACAACAGATTTTTGGGAATTAAAAAAAACTACCGTATCAATTGCCTTAAAATTTTGAAGTGCCTATTTATACGATATCCGACGATGCTAAAAAACAGGTCTCCTACTGCTGCTGTGATTTCCAAACCTAAAAATAGTTGATTTCAAAAAAAATCAAGAAAAAGTTAAAGCAACAAACGGGTACATATACAGAAAGTGCTATAGTGATCGTATCACATTTGTCTTCGAGTAATCATTGCAACGAATTCGAAATTTGATGTTTCGAGGAAAGATATAAAAGATTAAAGATTGATTGAATTGAGATTAAGTTGATTGAACTAAGGGTATAATTCAAAATATATGGATTAAAATATTAGTACGCTAATAATCAATGGTATAACCTATCGAAATTGATTTGGTATTAATTTAATCATTTTAAAGCATTTCAGCTAAAATTTCGGGCTTATATTGTATACGTAATACGTATATACGAGTATAATTCACATTACTCCTGCATGTATGTAAATAATTTCTTATTTTATGCCGAAAATTTTAGTTTGTTTAGGCTTTAAAAAGTGTAAGAAACATAGCATTTCGAGATTATTATTTAATATTAATTTTTAATAGGTTTCGAAAGCATAACTCATAATCCACACTTTCTAATGAAAATGGAAGTAGAGTTTATGAATTTTGGCAGGAAAAACTCAAATGCATATACAAATGTGACAATCCCTTCAAAAATAAATAAAGTCTTTACATTTTATGAATTTCAACTTAAAAATGTTTTTATAATTACATGTATGGGTCAGTAAAACTGTAGGATTTTCACGCAAGTGAGGAAAGTTCACTGAGCGCCATTTACTTGGAAGTGGCAATATGGCTGAAGCGCCTGACGACTTCCATCTTAGACCAGGTATCCTCCGGGTAGCCAAAAAACATCCGTTTGAAAGCAAGCTAAAGTGGGAAGTCGAAAACATCGCCACCCCAAGGTTTGTGCGCTGGGTTTGGAACCGGCCACGTAAAAACTCTCCCAATGAAAAGAAGAAAACAGCTTCGGATAAGGCTGTTATAAACTCATACCACATATGCTCCTTCAACACATTGCCAAAAATATTATCATATTGTTTTTTTTTTACTTTAATAAAATCAATGTCAAAACCTTTTAATTATATACTATACATATTATATTAAAATTAAGAAGAAGAGAATTCAATATACAACAAACTCTTTTACATTTTGTAACCTCTGCATTATGACCTTGCAATATTGATCTACAATTAATATTTCATTACAATTAACGAAGCTTTCGATCTACCGCTGAAATAAATAAAATAAATATTCATACACACACACTTATGTAATTGAAATTTCACGATATGAATTTGATGTGTCAAAACACTGTTTCCTATTACCTATCCATCACTCAACGGGGCTAACAAACACCCAACGCACAGCACACCGCGCAGGCAATTAAATGCTATGGGAAACTTTTTACCGCTACAAATTAAGTAATAAGAAACTGAACAATATAACGCTTGACATGACAACACACAAAAAGGTCTAATTAGAATAAGCCTTCAAAAAGTATGCGCTCGTTCACTTAGAGCACCCACTGCTCATATTCTTTCCCAAGCCACTTGCCACCCCACAGAGATACCATGTCGGTATGCAATGTATAAAACAAAAATATAATAGAAGAGCAATCAAGGGTTGCTTCGGCAGTTATCAAAAGTTCATCAGTCGGTGGCATCAAATTGTAGGTGGCAAATAAACAACACACCAACAACAACCTATGACGATAACGCAATTGAAGTGCGCAACCACCTTTGCATTGCCCGCTCGGCCGTTCGGCGCAGCAGCATTCGATGTATGGGAATTTTCTGATATTCACTCACTTTTTGATGATTCGATTGCGTGCGTGATGCTATGCTCGTTGATGCAAGCAACATTAATTCCGTTGGAAAGTGAATTCCTTTAACTATCATCATGTTAATATGTATGCTAGAATTAATCCAGATGACATGACATATTCAAATTGATGCTTCAATGATGATCATGTGTAGGATAGCAAAACAAAAACAAAAAAAAAAAAAAAAAACACGTGGGAACTTTAGTGTACTGAGGTTATGCTGTGTTCTTTTGAGGTGCTGTATGGTTTTTATCTAATACACCATATAAATTTTCAGAAAATTTGGGATCTATAAAAGGCTTATACTAAGGTATAATAAAATTGATGCAAGAGCGTTTTTCTTTAAACCAAATAAAAAATCGTTTTTCTATATTTTATCGCGGAAGCTGCTATAGATTTCTTGAAATTGCTATTGATGTATTTTTATACCTTACCAGAAGTGTAATGAAAAACAGAAGTTCAAAAATATGAATTGTACCGAATTAATATGAAAAATGTTATTAAATTTTCAATTAAGCAAGCAAGGAAGAGAATTCGGATATAACCGAAGATTTCATACTCCTGCAACTTACAATAATTAAAACCAGGGAAGTACGAGGTGCATAAGGGCTGTTAGTTGCTTGAGGTATAGGGCGAGTTTTCAACTAATTTCATTATTCTAAGCACACATATGCTCCGTTATAAGAAAACCAATTTTATTAAGATAACTCACATGTTGGTCGATATATGCGGTATAAAGTCACCTGGAAGTTCGAAAATCTTTATTTTAGGTATATGGAGGATAAGGATTCTCTCCGAATTTCAGTTATAAATCTGACACATAAAAAGTCATCTATAAGTACTGGGGTCCGAATATTCGGTACCTTGTTGGATTTGGTCATAAGGTGGCATACTCTAAAAGCATTATTCGTGCAAAGTTTTATCCCATTATAATAATGACTTCTTGATTTGTACACTCGAAAGCAAAGAATCAGAGGAATTTAAAATTGTTTTATGTGGCAAGTAGGCGTGGCTGTACCCGTAAATATATCATATAACAAATTTGGTTGATTGGATTTCGGTTAATGACGACAAACAATGGATGGACAAACAGTAAAACAAGGGGAACATTTATGATTAAATGTACTTCTTGGACAGCTAAAATTACCTTTTTTTCAAAACAAATACAAAGTATTGTAAAAAATAGATTTCAAAGCAGGAAGATTCTAGAAATATCCATATTATATAAGTTATTTCTTTCAAAAAGCGTATAGAAAATTACCAGCCTTTATATCAGCTACATCTGAATACAAGTCATAGGTAAGTCTTTTGTAAAACTGTATTATTATTTGTCGATAAAAAATGCTTAACTGATATGGTAATCATAAATCCAAGGTGTTTTTATTCAATAACTTCATAAAAATTAAAAATAAATTCAATCAAAAATTTAGTGAATTATATTTTATATATTCAAAGGTTTTTATCGCACCTCCATTGTAATTAGAAAGTCAGAAACCACATCAAAAGCGCACCTGAGGTGCCTTTGTTCCTCAATGCTTGAAAGCAAAAATCTATTACTCCATTCATCGCAAGTCAATCGCCAACATTGAAGGACATTGTGTTCTCATCTTTCTTATGTACAAAAAAGTTATCCCTCAGGTGAGAAACCATAACTCAGGTGCGTAATAAGCATACCTGAACTGCTACTCTAACCTGGTAAAAAAAAAAAACCAGGGCACAGCTGAACCCAAACCTATGAATAGCTAGTACTTGCGGACCTTTCCGAAAGTTAATTTACAGCCATAACATCACATCAAAATTCAAAGGTGAGATAAAATTGCTCTGTTCTCTAGGTGGACTCGCTTTACCGCCATTAAACAACCCACAAACCTCAGGTGAAATTAATAAATTCAGCACACGATTCAGTGAGCAGCGCCGAAGTCTGCCGGTGAGGGTAAAAGATTTGCATTGCCTCGATTTTGTTGCACTTAGTAGCTCTTGTATGTGTGTAAAAGGTCGGTATGTTATTTGTTGTTGGGTCATTAAGACACACAAGCTAACAATTTAGCAATCCTTTGTGTGTTTGCGCATGCGCGACGTGAAAAGATAAAGCAAAAGTTGTACAACAATAGCAATGCCCGCAGTGGAGAGTAAACACTGTTCACACGCACACACACACATAGCATTTGTTATGGTTTGTTTTGCTTTTGTGCCTCATGACAAAATGGCAGCATAAGCCGGCGACTAACACTTGTAAGTGAATTCTTATGGCTAACACTACGTAGGGTACAGTCTGAGTTTAATGTTGGGGAATCCCACAACAGGAAGGGGTTGCTATATGTGTATATACAAATGTTAGTATTTTTTTTTTATTTATTAAATATAATTTTGCTTAAGAATACTCTGACATTGGTTTTGAATGTGTCAGAGACATTTATCTGGCGACATGTTGACGCCAACTCGAATGACCTTGATACTCGGCATATAGGCGGACATACAACAAAAGTGTAAAATTTCACACTTTCCCTCCACAGTTGTTTATATATCTTTATAATTATATATGTAAACATGAATTGGCGCATCCGAAACAACCTCAAACTTATTGACGGAAAGTCCAGAAATTCTTTAGACAGCGCTAATAAATAACACAGCAGACCTGACAACAATGACCTTCAAAAAAAGAAAAGAATGCCGAGCGAAATATACGCTCCCGTAAAACTATTTAATACAATTTTTGCATTCGTGTTAAATTTTTTTACACTATAGGAGCCTCTATCTAAGTTATTAGAATACAATTTTTCATAAATTAATAATAGCTTATGATCTTTGCCAGTTGCAAGAATATAAAATGTTCGGTTACACACAAACCTAGTCTTTCGTTACGTGTCTTTGAAATACACACAGTCTAAAATTTTTCTGGAAGTTCCACCTTTGAGGAGAATAATCTAAATCACTGTACGGAATGCTGGGAGTAGTAATGATATATGATTCGGGACTGTTAGCCGTTATGTAGCTAGCTCCTAGCTCCTT
Organism: Bactrocera correcta; assembly: GCA_027475135.1. NCBI lineage: Eukaryota > Metazoa > Arthropoda > Insecta > Diptera > Tephritidae > Bactrocera > Bactrocera correcta. The sequence goes on from CM050325.1 coordinate 26,850,363, forward strand.
TATGAAATGAAGGAAATCTCAACATAAGCTTTTAAAGGATTGTAATGGGTAATCCATTTCAAGGTTCCCTAATTTTTTAAAGAAAAACCTCAGAAACTTCAAATATTATATATAATTTATTTTTTGAAAATTATTCTTTTTCAAATGTTCGTCGCTGCCACGTCTCAGTTGGTTCATCCGTAGAGTCCAATTTTCGATGACCCGTTCGAGAGGTTCGTCTGATAACTGACGAGGGACACGCATCCTTTTTTGCTCCAAGCATGATTCGAAGCGAGATTGTCCGCATAAACTTAAGACTTTACAAATACAAACAAGAAAAAGTCTAACGATTTGATATCACACCATCTTGGTGGCCAATCGACCGGCCCAAAATGTGAAATTATTTGCTCACCGAAGTGTTCTCTTAATAAATGAGATGTGATGCGATGTGTTGCATATGGCGCCGCCTAGGTTGAAACCAAATGTTGCTGAGAACAAGAGCTTACATTTCAGACATCAAATGGTCGGTTGTCAAGGCGCGATAATGGTCGCCATTGATGGTTACAGTCTCATCGGCATCATTTTTGAAGAAATATGAACCGATAAATCCACCGGCCCACAAACCACACCAAACCGTTGATTTTTTGGTTGAAACGGCAGGTCTTGAATTTCGTCAGGTTGCTCTTCGTCTCAAATAACAGAAATGGATGTCATCGTTGAACAAAAACGAAAACGTCGGATCTTTTTTCGAGAGCTCATAAGGCGAAGCGATATCGCTTGAGAATGCTTGGATCACCCGTTATAATACATTTACTGTAATTTCAGGACATTGAAAAATGCATGACTGAGTTCTAAAATCACTCAAAAATGTTTTCTTTACAGTTTTTGAGATATCGAAGAAGTCTTTTTTTTGAACTCGTAAAATAGATTGTTATTCAAAAGAACATAATACTTGTATAACACTGAAACCAGCTAAAATACAAAACTCAAGGTTGACAAAGGAACACATAAGAACGAGATCTGTAATATATTTAATGTTAATGTAGTTTTCCTCATAGATTGAGACAGATTATGAAGAATGAATCCATACCATAACTTTAAAGGCTTTGTTCCTATGGGAAACCCGATCAGAACGCCTATTTAGAACGACAAGGCCCCGCATTTGATGGGATCAAAAGAGCGTACTGTATTAAGGGGGGTATTCTACTCTAGAATTTTGAAAAATTCGATTTTATTTTTAAAGTTTAGACTTTCAAAAATATGACCTTGGAAGGATTTTTCAAAATTCGACTTATTTTCGGAGGTACAGCCGATTTTGTGAGGTGGCGTCCGTGTTCACTAGAATTGTCTCCTAAACTTTAAACGCGTTTTTCTCGAAACTACTTTTTTCCACACGGTACCGGCATTATCTCAAGTTCTATACAACCGACTTACTTGAAATTTTGTGTTAACCTTCTTTATATTATCCTATATCGTTCCTACCAGCATCGTGTCAAAATTTTTGTTTTAATTATTTTAAAAAATTTCAGGAATTTCAAAAAAAACGTAAAAAATGATTTTTATTTTCAGGCAGTCGCCATTTTTTCAAAACAAAAAATTTTCGTGTTCCCGGATTATAACAGCACCTTACTGATTAAGAATTTCCTTTGATTTTTTTTTTTTGAGACCACCAGGAGAGTCAGGATCAATGTCAGCAGAATGCGCCATTTTTTTACACCTGTCTCTACCGCCACCCCCCTCTAATTATTTTAATTTTTAATATTTTTTTTGTATTTTTTTCTGTATTCTTAAGATATCAATAAAAACACCATAAAAAATGGATAATTAAAATATTTTTGGTTTTTTGTTTTTAAATTAAATTCAAAAAACTGCCCAAAATTTGATTTCTAAAGTAGAATACCCCCTCATGAGCTTTTAAAACTCGGCACCATGTTGCAACACATATTAAAATCTTAATGAATAAAAATTCAGATTTTTAAAATCAAAAATCTGGTAAATTTATGGACCCAATTATACTTCCGTAAATTTTAACGATCTTAAAGTAAGTGTCGGATTATTGGACTTAAACACAAAATTCACCACTTTGTTTCCTAAATATTGCTAAAATAATACTCCATAAACCAAATGGAAATAAGAAGATTCAACTTAAGTTTACCCATCTTATATAAAAATTCCTAAATATAATATAAATGAAGAGGTAAACTAGGTAATTTACTAATTATTTAGTAGATGATACAGTATGCAATAATTACAACAACATTGTAATAGATTGATATCAAATATATAATTTCTATTTATATATAGTGCTATGATTATGATATGGTTATAAAAGAGTGTATAAAACGATTAAAGCAATTTACAATCCCACAAAGAAAGAAACTATCACAACTTCCCTGATGAAATTACAATTAAGGGTAGTTTGAGCAGCTATCAAAAGTTCACCAGTCGGTGGCATCTATTTTCTTATGTGTTCATAGGTGAGCGAAGCTGTACTCCCATTCAAAAAGTGTGCAACCACCACCAGGTACATTGTCCACTCATCAGCATGCGATATATGAGAATTTGATGATATATTTTTAATTATTTTTTTTAGGTTTCAATTGCGTGTGATGCTATGCCCGCTGATGCAAATAGCATTAATTTCAACGGTGAGTGTCTTTTAGCTTGCCACATGTAACTAGTTGTGAAAATTAATTTGAAATTTGAATACGACAAAAATGATGCTGCAATTATAGCCATTCAGCGGCTGATGGCACAAATAAACGTGGGAATTTAATTTTATAAGAGAAGGCGAGCGTTTTATTTGGGCAATTTAGCAGTGTAACTCTGTTTTTGTAGTTAAATATTTATAGTTATATTTATACTTATAATGTGCGCGAAATATATTGACAATGAAATAATAGAAAAATTGTTAACTTCTCAGAAAATTATATGTTCATATACATATATAGTTCACCTGCTTGTTTGTGTGTGTGTACATGTACATATGTAAGCATTACCTACGGTACTACCTAACATTTAGTTGAGGTAAAAAAATTCCTTCCTTTCCAAACCTTTAGCAAAGTTAATTTTGCTAATAAAGCAAAAGAGTGAGAACCCACAGGTGCGATTAAGAACCCATATTGTCAACTTTAACATTCAGCAAACCACAAACTCCATCACAATTACCGAGCCTACAAAATTCAGGTGAAATTAATAAATGTTACAAAGTAAGCTGGAGTGGCGCAAAGCCACGGCTAAGTTGCTACCAAACCCAGGCGCTACAATGACCTTAAGATTCTAAAAATGGTGTCGTAATGAGCGTTTGTATGTGCGAACAAACGCTGCTGCAGGGTCATTAAGGCATTCAAATGCAGCATTAGCGCTCTTTTGTCCGCAAACCTTTGCGCATGCGCGGTGTTTGAGTGCGGTTACTACCGCAAGAAAGGGTAGCTAGCATGTTTGAATTTGTTTTTTTTTTTGCTATTGTTTGTTGTTAACAATTTCACTACAAATTCTCACTTTTGTTGGTGTGTAAGTGGCGAAATGACAACACTCTTGGACGCGAATAGTTATGTTTAAGGGCAAGCACTGCCGACGTACAAGTTACGTCCTGTTAACAGCAAATCGTTATGCCAAGGGCTTAGGTTAGATAAATATATTTTGTGCAACATTGTTTTAAAACATAAGCAAAAACAACTAGCATGATGACCTTGCAAATATGACCAAAATTTGCATACCGACCAAAAAACGAAATTTAAAACCTAAAAGGCCTGGTGAATGAAAAATGCATATAACAAAAGAGAAGAAAAAGCTAGTTTACATATGTTTGTAAATAAAGCATTAAAAAATAATTTCAATTTCTTTTTACTGACGTAATTCCCCACAGGATCAGAGTCAAGGTCAAGTGAAAACCTTGAACAATGGTTATCCTTGCCCTTCGCAGAAGTGTATAGCATATATTTCAGGTAATTTGCACGTGATGTGCTTATTTCTGATGTAAAGAAACAAGTAAAAAAGTTTGAACAGAGTGGGGTTCTAGAAATTATAGGCATTCAAAGTGCGCAATATATTGAGAACTAATGAACAATAGCGTTGTAAAATATATAAATATCAGCACCTCCCGCACCTTAAGGGGGTATTCTAGTCTAGAATTTTGAAAAAATCGAATTTTTTTAATATATTTAAAGTTTATACCCTTAAGAACATATCCTCCAAAGGATTTTTAAAAATTAAAATTCTTTTAAGAGCTACAGTTACTTTAGTGACGCAGTACCTAGCCCGGTTCGGTTTAACTCACTTTTTTAAAGGCGTATTTCTCGAAACTACTCTTTTCCACACGGTACCGGCATTATCTCAAATTCTATACAACCTATTTACTTGAAACTTTGTGTGAACCTTCTATATATAATCCTTTATCGTTCCTATCAGCATCGTGTCGAAATTTTTGTTTTTAAAATTTTAAAAAAATTCAGGAATTTCAAAAAAAGCGTAAAAAATGATTTTTATTTTCAGGCAGTCGCCATTTTTCAAAATAAAAATTTTCGTGTTCCCTGAGGTAGGGACTATAACAGCATTTTTACTGATTAAGAATTTTTTTTGATTTTTTTTCAGAATACCAGAAGAGTCGGGATCAATGTCACCAGGATGCGCCATTTTCTTTTTTTGCACTTGTCTCTCCCCCCACCCCTCTAATTATTTTAATTTTTTATATTTATTTGTACAATTTTTTTTCTGTATTCTTAAGATATCAATAAAAACACTATAAAAAATGGATAGTAAAAATATTTTTTGGTCTTTTTTTTAATAAAATTCAAAAAACTGGCCATAATTTTTAGAATACCTCCATAATAGTCGTTACTCCTTACATATAAGTTACGTGTTCTTTTAATCGGTTTTGTATAACTATACAATTCTCTACTGAATAACCTTCTCAGTACAGGAGTTTTGTTCACATTGCAAACATAGACCAAATCGGACAATAACTACGCCTACTTCCCATGTAGCACAATTTTAAATTCTACTTGATTCGTTCAGTTTTTTTGTAAACATATCGTTAGTGTATGCCATCTTATGACCAAAAATTGTTGAAATCCAACAAGAACTGTTCAAGCCCTTATGTACCGAATATTTAGACCACGGTATCTGTAGTTGACTTTTGTTAGAAAATGTCGGTCAATGTGTGATATATGTAACTGAAACTAATGGATAATCCCTTGCTTATAATGGTATGTCTGTATATGGAAAATTGGTTGAATTGCACCAATACTTCCCTTGGCCCTCATATACTTAATATAAAAATTTTCGAACTTCCGGGTGACTTTGTACCATAAATCGGTGAGTTATCCCAATGAAAATAAGAAAACGTGTTTTATTCATAACAGTGTTTCTTTGTGACATAAAAAAGATAAATTTGACCGTAAACTTGGCTCAGCCCCTATATAACTAATAAAAGGATTTCGAACATCTGGGTGTCGTTACTTTAAATTATTGGTTTTACATCTTAAAGTATTTCTCTAGCTTTGATTCTTACAAGTTGCAAGAGTATAAAATGTTCGGTTGAATTCGAACTTAGCCCTTCCTTGCATGATACATTACATTTTTATTATTTTTAAATTTATTTAGTTTGGTCCTTTGCAGTTCAATTGAAATAAAATGAGCTCCTTTTGCTATTTACATCACCGTTTCGGCCATCTTTGGTCGTATACTGAAAACTGCTGTACGAATACAAAAACTTTCAAAAGGAACATAATTTCCAGGGAATTTTTATTACAGGTACTATAAATATTGAATGTTTCCTTCACTAAGCACGATGAGTACGAAAAAGAATATTTAAATCAAAAACATGCAGCGATATCTATTGAAGTGGAACACTAAAAAATGTCTTCATCCTGTTCAAGCGCATCTCATTAATATGTTGACACATATAAAGTTGCAGCCATTCCAATAAAAAAGTGCGCAGTTCCTCAAATCTTTTTGAATCTAGCGCCCCCTGAAAGGGCCATCTATAGGTCGACTGGTGCGTTAGAATCTGCTATCTTTCGATTGTCCAGTGAGAATTTCATGACATTTCATTGATTGGAAGTGAAGTTATTGCGTTTTAAGTGTCAGTATGTTTGTGATATCGGTGCGAAAATGAGCTTCGAACAAAAAGCCGACATTGAATTTTGTTTTAAAATTGGTAAAACTTTTACCCAAACGTTTTAATTCATGAAACAAGTTTATGGCTGTCCCGTAGCAGAGTGGTTTCAACGTTTTCAAAGTGATCGTGAGGACATAAATGACGATCAACATGTAGGCCAATCAAAATCCATGAGCACCGGAAATTCCATCAAAACTGTGCCTGAACTCATCAAAAACCAGCCGAAATCATCGTTGAAATGGAATTAAACATCTTCAAAACATCGATTTATCGTATCTTGACCGAACATTTGGGCTTACAAAAGGTGTGTGTATACGGTTTGTTCCGCACAAATTGACTGACGACCAAAAATTGCTCAGAATCCAACATGCGATCGACGCTTATGACCGATTATTTGACCAAAAATCACATTTTAACCATTAGCCATTCCCCATATTCACCTGATGTGACAACGTGCAACTTCTTCTTCTTCGGAAAAATGCATTTGCCCATGAAAGGAAAGCGTTATACACACGTAGAGGCTATAACACTCATTCGACATGTTTTTGGACCGTGCAAAAAGCTTTGTTGAAGCAGAAGGAGACTATTTTGAATAAAATAAATTGATTTTTCCGAAAAGACCATTTGTTCCGTTGTTTATAAGTCCTGTTTACTTTGGCACAGTATATGTGACTTTTGTTTTACTGGTTCTCAGGAGAGTTCTAGAAATCATCTGCCTTGTAGTTATCATCCTAATACGAGTATAACAATCTACGCCTTAAACAGTGTCAGCGGCTGCACCAATTGCCAGTTCTAAAGTTTCATGCCAACCCTCAATTTTTATTGCAATTAAATACATTTCACTTAACGACAATAAATCTGAAATTGAAGCGAACATTTTCCCAAAAATACCAAACCGACGCTGATGTAATTTTGAACAAAACAAAAAAGCGAAAGATGAAGACAAGTGCACCACCAAATGAGTGGGAAAATTGAAGACAACAAAAGAAATCGAAAGATGTGAAATATAAAACACGAGAAGAGCGATTTGGTGCGCGTAATGTTGTTGTATGGAAAGCGTTCGCTGGCAATTCGAAATCAATTCGAACACAATTTAAGTAACAGGTTCAACAGTCACGTTCAAAAGTTGAGAGAACAAGCACAATTGCAAAATGATTTTGGAATGAAGCGAGTGCTTTGTTGTTGTTTTCTAATTCTTTTTTGCTTTCTGATTTTGCTTGGGTGAAATTTAAGTAAACGAAATTGCGGTTAATTTCATGGAAAGACTTTGTGCTCCAATGGAGCGGAGATTCTTAAAAAATCGATTAGATGTGAAATAGTGAAAGGGTTCAGACTTTTGTTCGCTGCCAACAAAAAATATAATACAAATTTTCATATTCAGCGAATTTTATTGTGTAATTTCGAGTTGAAAATTTAAGTTTAAAAAAAATAATTTTTTTTTCTGTTAAATCAATTGTGCAAAAGATTTATCTAATAAAATCACGATATTCACTTTTTCAATAGACTCCAAACGATTCAAGTGGGCGTTCTGGCAGCGCTATTATTATCCTTACATCGCAAGCACTGTGTGACACACACATTTGAACATGTTAGTTTGGCGAAGAAGAACCCTCATCACTTGTTCCAGTGATCGTTTCGTCGCATAAAGTGTTTGCTTGATTAAGATCGTGCCGTTCTTAGGGGGGAAGAAGAAGCGTATTACTGGCATGGCTGCTCAGGGAGCACAACACATTTCAATGCATGTCAACATGTTGATGCCTTATCATGTTGATGAGCTATGACAAGCTGCTAAGTTAAATAGCGGACTTCGGCGGTTATCTTCGTAGGTTCGTAAAAAAACTTCGTCTTGTCTATGCAGGTTCTTGTTTCTTTTGTCGCATTGTTGCTTCAATCAATTCTTTACACATATTTACGCATTCATGTCCAGGCGACCAACTGGTGGTGCGTCATTTAACTTCGTTTAATAGTCTGACGGCGTTTTGATTTCATCACATATCGTATGACAAATTCGTAAGAAGCACGCAAACGCATCTCTCATGCTCATAAGTAGTTGTTACTTCACCTCCTTCGCTTCCATGTACTGCTCCCTTTGAGGATCAACTTGTAATCCTTGTAAACCAACAGCAACAAGCAATTGACATACCTCGATCTTGATTGGATGTAAAATTGATTGTTGTAATAGAAATGTAATTTGAATCGGTTTAACATTTTCGGTTATCGATAGTAATAATTTTTCTGTGTTATCCACAAGCCTTCTTTAAAGTGACCGCATATCGCGGTTATAAAGTGTTATGCTTTTAAATTATTTTGCAATAAATCTGCAATTAAGGGTATTTAGTGGCGAAAAAACATTAACAAATGTCTGATTATGTATTAATATAGGCTTAGCATATACATTAGGGTAGTACTTAAAACCTCCATCAACGATTATATCTCTCACACTCGATTAGTACTAAATTCGAAAGCACATTTTTTGGCATTTATTTTTTTAAGATCGTCTCTTTCAAATGCTGGCCGCGACTACGTCTCATATGGTTCATTGATAGAGTCCAATTTTCGATGACTCGTTCGAACATTTCGAGTGGTAACTGGCGAACGCGTGATGTTTTGCTCCAAGGCCTGAATCGAAGCGAAATTGTTGGCGTAGACTTTAGACTTTTCATATCCCCACAGGAAAAAGTCTAACGGTGTGATATCACACGATCTTGGTGGCCACTCTACCGGGACAAAACGTGAAATTATCTGCTACCTGAAGTGTTATCGTTATCTCAATAAATCCATTGATTGATGCGATTTGTGGGAAGTGACGCCATCTTGTTGAAATCTAATATTGACGAGATCACGCGAAAACGATCGCCATTGACGATTACGTTTTCACTGCCATCATTTTTGAAGAGATATGGACCGATGTTTGTGTGAGTGGGGCAAGCCGAAAATGCAGTGTTTATTAGAGAAGAAGTACGCGATTAAATTCTGTGTGAAACTCGGTAAATCTGCGACAGAGACGTTTAATATGATCAAACAGGCTTACCTAGATGTTTCTTTAGCAAAAAGTAGTGTATTTCTGGCTGGGAAGAGATCGCCAAAAAAGGGAAGAGTATGCATATCCAAAGTGAAAACGATGCTCATTGTCTTTTTTGACATCAAAGACACCATCCGCCATGAATTTGTTCCTCCTGGACAAACCGTCAACGCCAAGTTTACATTGAAGTCCTCAAGAGACTCAAACGAAATGTCAATCGGATCCGACAAGACATCATAGCCGATTGGAATTTGCACCACGACAACGCCCCAACTCCCACCGCCTTTCTTGTGAACAGCTACCTAACCAAGCCCTGCATCCCAACGCTTTGCAGCCGCCCTACAGTCAGATGTGGCCCCCCGAACTTTTTTTGTTTCCTTGCCTGAAAAGGCCGATGAAAGGCAAGCATTTTGAGTCGACAGAGAGGATCCAAGTAGCATGTACCTCGGCTTTTAAGGCTATTCCGGAGAATTGTAACGATTGGTTCAATAAATTTTTTTGAATCGACTTAGTTCTATTACTTTTCGGATAAGCCCTGTGTATCTGCCAATACGTAAGTTATATTAATGAAATTGAGAGACCGTAGTTTTCTTAAAACGGTGCATAATTGTGCTTAGAAATCGGGTGAAAACTGGCAGTAGAACCCAAATAACTAAAAAGCCTTATGTACCTGAAGATGATTACCTTCAATCATTGCTAATGGCAAGAGCTCTTGCTTACTTAAGCATATGAGCCATATCCGTATTAGATAAGAGAGATATCGTAATTATATGGAGTATAATTAAAAACTCCGCTTAAAATTTAAGAATTATATTAATTTCAGTTTTTATCCCGTAAAGTATATAGACCTTTTAACCTCGATCTTCCCACATTTAAGCAACACCTTAATGTACCCTACAACACGGCGGCCTACAAATGAAAACTAAAACACGTGAATGTGTACGATTTTTGTTGTTATTTTCAATGTTTATTTTTGCTGATATCATCACGACTGACATTTCGACGAAATTTCGCTGAAAGCTGATGGTTTACGTCGATTTTCACTCCTTTTTAAATGACATTTATATGTCTGTTTCACCAGCAACACCAGCGTCAATGGGTTGGATTTCGCAAAAGACGACGATTGCCAACTCACACACGAATGCATCTCTGGTTTCGATTGACACTTGCAGATTAGTGAAGTGTTGAGTGCCAGCTCGCAAATTTTTCCAGTTAATTGCAATATTGACATTCAATACACAATCATTGAGAGTACATACATATGTACATAACATATTTATGCGTGAAGTACATATTTATTTACAATTTTTTTATTTGTTTCTCTTCGTTTTTCAGAAAAATTATCGCTATTATTTACTTGCGGGGAGTGTAGGCTTGTGGGATTATGGTCAACTGCGCTTCGAACATCTGTACGATGATTTGCATTTATGGCGTGCGCGAGGGCACATTATTAAGATTTTCCCATTTTCGTATTTTCATTTGATTTAACTTTTTGGTTCTTTGACTTTACAAAATTATAATCGCATCTTCCGGTTCTTAAGTGGTTCGGCAAATATTATTTCTTATAGCGAACTTCCTTTTGTTTAGCAAAATATAGATGGATACACCCTCGAAAACAAACAACCAAGCATTTTAAGAGATCAAGTGTTCTTTTCTTTCGAAAATTGTATTGAAATTGTTTGAAACTGTTTTTGATGTTTCATGTAACGTGTTGAGACCACTGACTCCGAATTTTCGTAGTAAATTTTATTAATTTCGATTGACAAACTATACTGAAGAGAAATGTCAGAAGAGCTGAAACAAATATGGCGTCGTTTGCTGTCTCTATTGGTCTACTTTTGTAGTGCCCTGTTGGAAAACCCTATGTATACACATATATTATATAGTATGAATTTTCGAAATAATGGAAAACTAAACTCAAAACGCAGTTACCAACTTTAGTCACTTAGCATTTAAATATTACTTGCGAATAAACAAATTTTTTTTTTTTTTTTTAGAATATCTCATTAGAAATATATTAGATCAGTCTGTTGTATATAAGCAAACTACTCCCTCAGTTGTTGAGATATCCATCAAAAATATAGTCCTTTATTCACAATAGAATGCGTATTTTATTTAGTTGACCACCGCTATCGGATCACTATAGCGTATAACTTCCATACAAACGATCAAACACAAGTCTTTGTTGGAAAACTTTTTTATTTGACGTGATCACGATATTTGGAATGGATTATTATCCAAGACAAGTTTCTATCTCCAAAAGTTCAAATCAGATTAAAATATTTTATGCATGAAAGTTCTTCCTGAGTACCAATGCGGACTTAAACTCAGAATGTCAACTGTATACCAAATATTTGCCCCCAACATCCACAGCCTATTCAAAACTTTCGCTGATATTGCAGTGCCTGTTGGCAAAATTGACCTAAAAATCCATTAAAATAAGACAAAATATATGATGACGAAGAGAAAAAAAACTTTTGGTGAAAATTGGCAAATCCGAATTTGAAACGGTAAAAGTCTTTACTTAGCTGGGCTTCGAACTCAATAGCGTTAATTCAACAAACCTGAGTTTTGAAGATAGAATACAAGCCACCAAGAAACTATATGCGTCCCTAATGAAACTGTTTAAATCGAAGCTACTAACAGACAAAGTAAATTAGAGCTTACGGAGCAGAATCATGGAAAAAGAGTCTCGAAAAGGTCAAAGTGAAACTGCAAGTCTTTCGAATAGTTGATTCTATGAAAAATGCTTGGAGTAATAAAAGATTGTGGCGAGTGGAGTGTAAGGTGGAACGATCAACTAGACCATTATAAAAGATAGAAATATCATACGCTTTATCAAAGAGCAGCTACTAAGAATGGACAACAAAATAGAGAAGAAAATTGTAGAGGTCACAGCATTCACCACTAAAGCCAAGGGAAGACCGCGTTCAGGATAAATTGAGGTACTCCAAGCAGTTTTAAAGGAAAATATGATGATGGCAACGCGGTAAAAGATTGCCTGGTGACCCAGTATTTTTTGTGGAAAACGAAACGATGTTAGACCCCTGTGGAACCGTCAGAAATACAATTCCCCTAAACTCCTCTAGACAATTTAACTTCTTCAAGGTTTCGGTACGCTTTAGAGGAACACCTAAAGTCTTGGAACACCTGTAACACAGGAATACCACAAAAGTACTTTCGGATAGTACTGAGGTAGTATTAATGATGGCCACAAAGTTTCTAGTTAAGCAAGATGTTACATTGTAGGCGTCGACACCGCTCACGCTGTTGTGCAGTTAGATCTTTCTCTACCTGATTACCCCAACGAAGTGGCGTCTTCCTCTTCCTCTGCTTTCACCGGCGTGTACTGTACAAAGTTGTAGTGTTCTCTTCCATCCGGACAACATGAGCTAACCAGCACAGCCACTGTCTCTTAATTCTCAAATGGCTCATCAATGCTCGAAGGACCATTAATATTCCACAAAACTTTTCTCTCGAATACTCCTAAGAGCACCATATAGCAGGACGGGAAGGACTTTTCAATTGCCCACTCAATCCAAAGTAGCACCTGTTGGCAAGAGTGATTCTGACTTCGATGTCAAAGCTGATGTGCTTGTTGGTGTTGATGCTGGCTTAAGATAGACACAATTACACTACGGGGGTAGTGAGGGAGCCGCTGTATTTGAATACTTGTAGCTTGTCCAGTGATCCATCGGCTCCTATGCTTTCCTGTTTTTCAAGCGGGTAACTGGTATTCGAACCGAAATCAGGATCGCCATCTCCAGGTGTTACACTTTCACTGCTGTAACTTCAGTAAGCTCTCAACATCAGTCTCTATATGCCCAATTTGGGTCCTACAAGAAAAATAAAAAGCCAAACAATAAATATAAAAAATCTATATAAAAAATAGAAGATAACGACGTTATAAAGTTTATATCTATAACGAGTTGATCACGACGAGTTGAGTAAATTTAGTCCTGTCCGTTGGTCTGTTCATCTGTCCTTGAACTAATCCCTCAGTTTTTGAAATATTTTTCTCCCGAAGAACCTGCTAATTTTGCTGTCAATCAAGCCGACCAAAATTAACAAGCAAATCTCCATCAAAGATTTTTTTCTCTTATTTCGATTGACTGCAAACCGTTGGCTGGTTACCTTTTCAGATTTAGTGAAAAGATTAAGAAATGTACATGTAAGAGTATTATAGCTTCGATGCAACCGATGATACCTTGTTTTCTTGTTTCTAACTAGAACATAGCCTGCTTTTGAGCCTTTTAGCTTCATCTAATTTTCAGATAATAACAAGACACCTTTAACGATCAGAAGAAGAGTACCAGAGGTTGTCAGTGAATGAGCGCTTAAATCAATCTCCAATACCACGATTAACGGACTTATGCAAATGTGCTCACAAAATCAACGACTTTAAAGAACTCCCAGCCAATAACAGGAAACGAAAAACCGTTTCGCGCATTTCCGGTAAGACGAACTAATTCACATGACAATGGAAAAGACTTTTAAAAGGCAAAACAGCTTACAGAAAAAAATGGGCAACACCTCTCGTAGCCATAAAATAAAAAGCCAAACAATAAATAAAAAAAAATCTATATATCAAATAGACCAACAACATGGCTTGTGAGCCCATAAAATAACATCAACAGGAAACTACTAAGAAATCATGTCAAGATGAGGTGAAATCTCAAATGTAAACGGATCCCAGGAAATGGACTATTAGAGAGGAGCCAAAGAGGCAGCAAAAAAAAAAGGAAAACGATGAACGCGATTGCTCAATACTCGTCCGCGACGAACTTAGCGTCAAACATTGACAACAACAACAACAAGTTTGTGCAAGACACTGGAGTAATGAGCAACAAGCTAAAAGGCAAGTTTTTATGTGTGTGAGTGAATGCATTCAGCGCGATATTCATATTCGAATATATAAAAGATAAGCAATCTGATATGCGCAAATCATGTGAATTCACATTGCCGATGATGCCGCCCTGAATTACGTAAAAATGGGGCGGTAGACACTCGCACACACACACTCAGGCGCGTATAGTGAGTGCCATTGTTCGCCGACGAGGCAAGAAGTTGAACAACTTTTGTCGAAAGAGAGTGACACAGACACACACAGAACGCGCAGCGCACATTCCCATAGTTGTTGCACGTGCAGAACTCCTCTGCGCTGCTGGATTGTAGTCGCGTTGGATCCTCTTGCTTACTCAAATTCTATTTTATTCATTTTGTGCCGAAAGATTGACTGACAAGCCGACAGACACACGGGACACACCTTCCGAAGAAGGAACGCCGAAATTTCGCTTCCAACGTAATATCCCCGATTGTGGATTGTGAAGTGTCCTTCTCCATTTACAGTCTATTCAAATGTGGGCTTTGTACGAATTCATGTCTGTGTTTGTGGCGTTTGTGTGCGACTGCGCGCGTTGTGTTGAAGAAGCGAACAAGTGATGAAGTCGCTGCTGCCATTTTTTGGGGCAATTTGCTTTTGCGTTTGCCGTGAAAATTTTGTTTATTTATTTTTTTTTTCATTTTTTGCAAATTTTGCTCTTCAATATCGTTTGGTACCTAGAAAACATTCAGCTCAATTCTACTTATTTGCTGGAATTCGCGTTGGAACACCTAAGTGCCACTTGTACAGTACCTGTGTCTTTTCGAAAACCTTGCTGTTGATGGAGGAATTCAATCTCTGATTATTTTGAACCGACCTGCGGCCATGAAATGCTATTTCGCCAAGACAAATGTTAAATTAGAGAGTATGAATGAAACGTATCCATATTGATTTATTTCCCTGCAGTGAGAAAATCTTGAAACTGAACACTTAACCTTCAGTTTGTGTCTCTGTATCCAGTCTGTTTACAGTCCAGTTATAATTAAATTCTAAAATGTAAATCCGTACATAGGTAGAAAGGTTTGTGGCAGCAAAAAGTTAAAGAGACCACAATAAAAATGTTTTAAAAAATTTTCGAAACTCGACTAAAGAAAAGAAGAAAAAAAAAAAAGAAAAAAATGTTAACTTCGCTTGCACCGAAGCCAACTTTTCCTTCTTTTTTGGCGTTGACACCGATTACGCGGTTATAGCCGAGCGTGCCAATCGTTCTTTCTCTTCGCTGTTTGGCGCCAATGGGAGCTTTCAAGTGTACCCAGGTCCTTCTCCAAAACTCGTAACGTCGACACTCGTCAGATGTTGTCCTCGTCCATTACTCTGCACATATAGCAGGACGGAGATGATGAGGGACTTGGAGAGTTTGGTCTTTGTTAGTCTAGAGAGGACTTTACTTCTCAATCGCCTACACAATTCGAATTGCACCTGTTGGCAAGAGTTATTTTGCGTTGGATTTCGAGGCTGATGTTTTGGTTGGTGTTAATGCTGGTTCCAAGATAGACGAAATTTTCTGCGACTTCGAAGTTATGACTGTCAACAGGAGGGAGCCAATTCGCGAATGTAGAAGATTGTACCTTCTCTATTCAGCCCGAATTATTTTCTCCAGGAGTAGATTGAAGAAGTCACACGACAGGGAATGGCCTTGTCTCTTCGGATACTGACGGAGCTTTTGGTATTGCTCAACGTTAGTTTACACAGCCGTATTTTAACGCTAGCTCCATTTAAAAATACAAACAATTGCTTACAAGGTATACGAGTATCGTATCGTATATATTATCATTACCTTAGACACACATGCCAAATTTTATGAAGATATCTCATCGAATGAAAGAGTTTTCCATACACGCACTTGATTCTAATAGATATCCTGTTTATGGTATAAAACCCTTAGGCTCTTCCTATTGAAAAAATTATACCTTTTGTTTGAAAAGTTCAGTTACTATTCTAATGATAATACATGTGCTTGACTATGCAAGAATACCCGAAAATGGTAATCCATTATCGGTCCATAATTCCGGCCTCTTTTCACGAATATCTTCGCGCAAACGACGCATAACACTCAAATGTTATTCCTTGTTGACAGTTTGTATGGTTGGAAGGAATTCGCAGTGCACCACACCTCAATAATCGAAGAAAACTGTCAACATTACCTTGATTTTTGACCGGATTTGACGTGGTTTTTTCGGCTTCGCCTCACCTATGCTAAGATATTCGAACGATTGATATTTTTCCCGATCGTTAGCATAGATTCATGACTCATCGCCAGTAAAAATAAATATCATGACATCTTGGTAGTTGGAAAGCATTGTTTCACAGACGTTAACGCGACGCTGTTTTTCGAAAAATTTATTGATTTTGGAACCAATCATGCTTTCAATATTCTTGAGCCCAAAGGATCTTTCAAAATGCTTTTCACTGATCCTTCTGAGATTCCAACCATGCCAGTAAGATCTTTGACTGTCAGTCGTCAATTCACAAACATCAATTTCTTTATTTTATTACCGTGTTGGTCATCAGTTGATGTTGATCGCCATCCTAGACGTGGTTCGTAGTCAGCGCGTTCTTGACCCTCTCTAAATAATGTGTACCAATCAAATACACTTACTCGCAACAAACAATTATCACCGAAGCAACTTCCAACAGCTTGGACGTTTCCGTACCAGAAATTTATTCCGCACGCTAAATTTATTAGAACTCCTTTTCGAGGGGTAAGTGAGCTAGTACTATTTTTTTGCTGAAGAAAAACTTTTCGAATTGCTGAAAAAGGCTTTTTTTAACTTAGTTTGAGTGGTAGAAACACAAGTAGCAAGTTTTTTCGCATTTTGTTTGCCATATGATTGGCCAGAACGCATGAAAACTAAATAAATATGAAGGTAAAGCATTTTAATTTCCTACAGGACAAACGCAAAAAATTCTCTGCTGCAGATTTAGCTGGCAGTACATCCGTCATAATGCTGCACACAATATAACTTAAGGACTTTTGTATGCCTTTTGCTTCGTTTTCCGCTTTAAAGTTGAATTTGGAATGCAAAAAAATATTCAAGCCGGTCTTATTTCATTTGATTTTGCAAAGTATTTTGCTAAACAATACACAATACTTACTCGTACAAACAAACATATGTATGGGCACTGAAATGAGCTGCTCGATGACAGCTCGTCTTTGTTCGCTGCCTTTTTGCCTTTACACGAAACAAAAGCGCATTCGGCTCAAATATCCGTCGTGCCCTTTTGTTTTCGGCTCATTCTCAGTTCACACCTAGTATTACGACATCTTAGATTATATATACTGTACATATATGTACGTATATAGGAAGTAACATTGCAAATAGAAATGCATTAGAAATTGATTTCTCAACGCGATAGCAATATTACGACATTCTATTCCCAACTAGCTTCTGCTGACTATAAACACTATCCTGCAGAATCTATTGTTCTCTTCACTTCCTTTGCAGGTTAATTTGTGTTATCTACGGAATTAGCCGAGAGGTTTTACACCTACTCTCTTGCATCTTGCAAATGCTTATTTTCATGTTTTTACAAAATATTTGGGCTTATGCTTCTAGGCGATAGCGATCTTACTTCTAGCGTTGCGTTATTTTAAGCGGTAATCTGGGCAGTCTGGGAAGCTGTTGACACTAGAAGCATACTCGTATCTTGGTGTACTTTATCTCTAAAGTGATTTCCTTCTTTAGTAAAATTTATACAAAGGTGTAAATTTTTCGCAACCTTGTTGCCACTGCTAATTGAAACATAGTGGCAAGATTCACACAATCTTTTCATCCATTATGTAAATGATACACGTCAGTTAGATTTTTTATACAAATATATGTATCTATGTTTCTTTATATAGTATTATATGTAATACACCTCCTTATACTCGTACCTATAATATTTTTACTTTTGTAGCTCTTGTATTTTGATGTTTTTTTTTTTTTTAAAGAGTATATGTATATCGTGCGTGAGGCCTTTACAAACTTAGTATGTACTCTCTCATCTGCTCGTTTTATTCCGATCATTTGTTACTCTTAATGAAACTATTTATATTCGTTTTGATTTTTATAAATAGCCATTCAAAGTTTGGTGCCTGGTATATTCCAATAATTCTTTGTCGGATTTGTGGTAGAGCTGGGCGTTCACAGAGAAAGTGGAAAACAGTTTCCTTATTCCGCACTAGCTTGAGCATGGCAAATAAGTGTATGGCCAATCAGTTTCAGCCGACTATTTCGCAAAATACATGTTCGTTGAGCTAATCAGTTGTAGCAACATTTCCTGAACTTATTTACTACGGTCCAAAAGTTCTTGTCTCGTTATTTTGGGGCCACACCTGCTTGGCTATCTTGCAGTTCGTTACTGATTTCCATTTGTTCTCTCAAAAAAAAAAAAAAAACTCGCACTTCACTTGATGTTAATAACTCCTCGGGCGCCAAATCGTCTAGTTTTCATTGCCGAAAATATTCCTGTGACCGGAAATCCAAATTATGAACAAGTTGAGTTGACCTGGTACTGAGCTTAAAATCCTCCTGCAATTTTACTCCAAAATGGAATTAATCCTTAGCGTCGTCATGACCAGCAATGGCGCTTGGCTCTCCATAGACTTAGTTGCTTTCTGTATTCTAACGGGTGGGCCATATAAAATGTTAAATTCGAAGATAGGGCATAAAAGATTGAGTGTAGCGTTTGCTGTATGGCACGTAGCGCCGTCCTGCTGGAACCAAATGTTGTCCAAGTCTTCCTCTTCAATTTGCTTGAAGAAAAATTCGGTTAACATTGCTCGGCTTTTTTTTCAATATTTCCTAGTTTTCTTCTAGTGAATAGCGACCCAATGTCGAAATATAGATAATTCAAATTTAAAACGTTATATGACCCTCCCTATACATAAACACCACAGGTCTTCTCTATGCCTAGTGCTTCCGCTTGTAAGATGCCGGTCGCGTTTGGTTGATGGAGATATCAACATCATTATAACCCATCGGTCGACATAGACTAAGAGTGGAACGAAATATTCCCCCTTTGACATAGATCAAATAAATTCCATACATACGAACATTGGTCGCAATGAAAACCTTCAGTATGCAAATATTACTCTACTAAAAAAATTCTTACTTAGTAAACACACTTTCACTCAAAATTCCACTCAACACCGAAAAGTCAAGATTGAGTGAGTACTATGTGCAGATCATCTCACTTCCAACTATTTGGCGCTAGATGTCGCTTAAAGTTTCGTTGCATACATTTAGGCAGTTACACTTTGAATGATCGTGCTGAAGTTTTTCCATCACTCAGTATTTTTATTCATATATATATTATGCTTGATATGAGAATTACATAAATTTAAAAATCTGAAACTGACCAAAAATTCCTAACTCACTTGACTTGGTGGCGGTTTTAGTATGCTGGACCGCTGCTAGCAAAAACTCAAGCAGAAAACCCTTGGAATGAATACTGCGTCTTGTTGCTCTCTATCGCTAAGAACCAGTTCAACGTATGCACTAGAAAGCTTACTTAACTTACAACCAATCGACAGTGCAGGGGAAATCTCTGCAGCAAATAAGATTGGCGGCTTTAGGCGAATTTTCCACAAGAATCTTCGGACATAGCCCAATACTCAGAGAGCTGGTGGATAAAATACAGTAGAATTTCAAGTTACTCTGCAGCAAAATAAGATTGGCGGCTTTAGGCGAATTTTCCACAAGAATCTTCGGACATAGCCCAATACTCAGAGAGCTGGTGGATAAAATACAGTAGAATTTCAAGTTACATTAAAAGAGAGATAGCAGGAACATGTGACCCATTAGTGGAATTTGCAACACATGCACTGACGGATGAAAATGGCTGATGGAGTGGGCCTGGAATCTATTGCGCGTTCAAGCTGCCTGAATATCTTCGGTGTGGAAGTCTTTACGGTTAGAAAAGCTGCTAACAACCCAGGAAATAGCTAAAAAAGAAAATCGGTAAATACGTCAGTAGTCTAGCGGAAATTAAGGCAATAATCTCACATTGTATTAAGTCAGAGAATGTCCTTAGAAGCACGGAGGCAGCAGATCTAGTGCCTCCCGGAAATTGGTTGCATATTTACTAGGTTCCAGACCATAAACACATTCCGAAAACCGAAAAAGCTGATGCAAACTGACATCCTTTTAAATACCTAACCAGCACAGAAATTACGCAAGCTGAAAAACGATACAAAATGAAAATTTCGAAAAGGTAGCAGACGGTTCGGGGTAAGATGGAATGTCTTAAAAATGTGCAGGATTGCCAAGATCATGTTCAAGGTCCCCAAAGGAAAGCGCTCATACTTCCTATCCATACGGTGTCAAAAAATTTCAGGACGGTTGTTGGCCTAGTGACAGATCACAACTTACTGGCTTTACATGTCGATAAGCATTAGTAACAGGAAAGTAAGCATAAGAGAGACGTTGGAACAAGTCTTCTGTTTCCTGTGTTCATGGTATTAGATGAAGTGATAAAATTATATATCAAGTGTCTCATAAATTTCATGAAAATCATTGATGCCTTGTATGACGAATATTTTAGCTTGAATTAAACTGAATCTCCTTTTTACATTACAAAGTATCAATAGATATTTGCATACGGCATCACCACAGCCAGAATAATGTAACGTAACCATTTATTTAGACGGCTGCTTTCATTTATATATGATAAGGATATATCTTTAAGGTATTTATTGAAGCAACAATCAGGAGCGGTGGTCCTCTCGTTTTGTGTCCGTTATGAGGCGTTGTTCCAGTGTAAGTCTGTTCACTATGAAATGGCAAACCGAACTGAATATAAATCATATTATATAATAGCTGTTAATACCAACAACAGCCTCGAAATCCAATGCAGGACAACTGTTGCCAACAGGTGCTACTTCGGACTGAATAGGCAATTGAGAAGTAAAGTCCACTCTCGACGAACAAAGACCAAATGGTACAAGTCGCTCATCATCTCCGACCTGCTATGTTGAGCAGAGGCATGGACTACGACAACATTTGATGAGACGACGTTACCAGTTCTCAAGAGAAATTAACATTCTACGGAACGATGAGCGGTACGAGATATATAGTATATACGACGACATTGACTGAACTATTTTCAAGTAAAGAGACAGCGGCTACGCTAGTTAGGTCATGTTGTCCGCATGAACGAAAATACACCAGCTCTGAAAGTATTCGAAAGAAGTACCAGTCGGGGGAAGCAGAGGAAAAGGTTGGAAAGACCAGGTGGAGACTGACTTGGAATATCCAATTGGTGGCAAATAGCGAAAAGGAAGAATTGTATTTTATTATTATTAATTGAATTGTAAACTCGACTGTAGCAGTCTACACCAATAAAGAAGAAGAAGACTAGCTGTTGAAAACTGCACTGAGAGGGCTAATAATGACAAAGTTAGGCTTACTAAGTTTAATGAAACTTTTAAAAAATAGTAAAAATCAAAAATTGATTATAAAGGAAATCTGTTTTACAATAGTTTGCAATCTAAAATCATTATTTAAACATTTTAGAGTCGCTATATGAGAACAATAAGATTGTTCCACCTGCCAAGCGGCACTCTTCACATTCATATTCGTACCTTTTACCTTTGGCAGTGGAGTATGGGTATGCCTAGATTCCCATATAAATTATACATGCACTTCACCAATATCTCTGCATCGCCGGTCATCAATCATTTCTGCATGTCGAGGAGGATAATAAATACATATTTCAGTGCTTTCGTACACAAGGGACCATTGTTGTCTCCCAACCGATTCCTGATGTCTTTATTAAATCGGATGAATATGCACGTTTAGGTATTCAAAAGATGAAACCACCGCCATAAATTAAGTGAAATGAAAGGCCACCAAATTCAATAGCCCAAAAGCGGTCTTACATGTTGAGAGGCGTAAAAGTTTTTATACACTCGCGTTTAAAAAAAAAAAGTTGCATCGCTCCGACGTGTGTGCTAAATTTAGAACAAGCATTTATTAATAAATTAAAGGCAACAGTAAATACACAAACAAACGGCGAGGTGGCTATTAAATCCGCAGGATACTGACAGCGACAACAATAACTACAATAAACAACAAATGAGCACTCATTCACTTATTTAATTACAAGTAAAGTGGTTTCGCTGCCGGTAGGGCGCTACCGCCTGTGGACTGTCGTCGTCCCGTGACGTGCCACAGTCTGCCAGCCTGCGCATGCGTGCAATCAAAGCTTTCAGGCCACAGCATGCCAACGCGCCAACGAAAAAAAGCGAGCACTGCAAATATGTATAAGAATGGCATGAAGATGAGGTAAAAAACGAAGTGAAAGCAAAATACAAATTTCAGCGCTTACGAAAAGTGGCAAAGGCAGGAAATAAATAACTAAAATATCGCTGAGCAATCACAATTAACGGCACACAGTTAATTCTTTACCTTTCTTACGAGCGTACATGTGCTCGTTTGTGTGTGTGCTTGTAGCACAGTGGCAGCAATTTGCCGGCGAACCGTTGGAGAGGATGAAGTTCTTTGGCATAACGGCGATTCGCTTGGCCCGTCATTAATTGTTGTCAACTTGGGGTAAAATAATAACAGGACGGTCAGCGCATAATCTGCTTCGCTACTGAAGTTTGAGTGACAGTGGCAGCTCAGCGCAAAAATTACGTCGACATTTCGACACACATCAATCTGTCAGCGCTGCCAACGCAAGGATCGTGCAACGGTTAACTGCGGCAAGTAAAACTGGCTAGTCGACACAAAGTCTTTGTTGTTACAGTTTTTGCTTTAAGCTGACTGCTGGCTGGAATGCCGCAATCATTTGCGTCATACTCCATGCTTACTTTCCAAAGACTTTGGACCGAGCCTAAAAGATACATACATACATAAATATAGTATAAAGGAGAGGAATTAAATATGTATTTATTTCAAAAAGAAAAATCAATTCCTTTTAATCCCCTTTTAGCTCTAAAATTTCCACTCAGTAATACTGCAAAACCTTTGACCCGTATGAAAAATACTCTTCTGGGTTTTTAAAGAAGGCCTGACTTTGCGAAACTTTCGTTAAGCGGCTCTCAGTAAGGCACGATGTACAAAAAAAAACGATATTACGAGGTTTGACAATTAAGTAATGAGACTGATTTTATTGCCGCTCTTGTGGTAAACCTGTGACCTTGAAATTCCCTTTCTCGTTTTCCAGCATCTCTCCCCTCTTCATTGATATATGCACCATCACTCTAGCTTGTTTAGTTCGCCTGCTGCGTCAAGTTGAGTTGAGTGTGTTTGTAGTCACGAAAATGGAAAAACGAAATCAAGAGCAACGCGTCGCGATAAAATTTTGGACTGTTTGGAACAAGTGGAAAACGACCCCACGCTTAATCGAGTTATTACAGGCGATGAGAGCTGGGTTTTCCAATACGACCCGGAAACCAAACGCCAAAGCGCAAGTCGTTGATAGCCGTGGAATCGTCCACAAAGAATTCATTCCACCGGGGAAAACTGTGAATCAAGTTTACTATTGCCAAGTACTCGACATCGCTCATAACTGGATCCTTCATCCCGACAACGTGCCGTGCCACACCGCCCTCAGCGTGTCCCCGTATTTGGCCTCTAAAGGGATCGCCGTGTTGCAACAGCCGCCTTATTCGCCCGACATGTCACCTTGTGACTTTTTTATTTCCTAAAACAAAATCGGTGGTCAAAGGAACTCATTTTGAGTCGATTACCGACATCCAGGCGGCCGTGACGAGGGTACTCGCGGACATCCAATTGAAACGTTCCAGAAATGTTTCGAAGCATGGAAAACGCGCTGGAATCGCTGCATAGCTGCCCAAGGGGACTACTTTGAAGGGGATGGCAAAGTTGTAGAATATTTTTCAAATATACGGTTTTTATGGAATGAGTCTCATTACTTAATTGGCATATCTCGAACTTAATAGCACCCGTGGACATAGCCGATAGAAGCATTGCTGCGGAAGTTGCTATCAGACTCCGAGAAATTGGACCCGTTAAGGTTCCCAGAGAGGAAAATTTCGAAATCTTCTACCACTTCCACTGCATTCCTGATAATTTGGACCACAGTGGCACTGAGCTTGCTACCACCAGCATTTTTTTCGGCCGGTTGCTTAAGAATAGGCACCATTGAGCTTTTGCACGGAAGAATCGAAGCTCAAAGGAAGTTCGGAAGGACAGTCTCCTGTCTGTGCTCTCAATTAACTCTTGCTTCATGCTGCAAGACCGCTGTAATGTATTTCAAGCAGAAGTGGTAGCCATCAAGGAAGCAGCAGATGTTCTTCTACGAAGTGCGTCATGTTTTTAAGGAGGTATATATCCATTTCTATAGCAGAGCTGTTATACAGGTCTTGAGCTCGCTCCCAGTGAGTTCAAGGCTAGTCAAGGAGTGCAAGACCTCACTAGCAGGAACATCAAGCTACATCCATACTAAACTTGTCTTGGTACTTCTCCACAACGGACTTGTAAAAGCTGCAATAAGGGAGATGAAGTCAAAACATCTTGACACTGTTTTCTGTCAAGTATTCACCTGAATAAGATTGAAGAAAATTGGGAATGGCAACCGAAATGCATAATTTTTATAAACCCCTCAAAATTGGCTGGAGCAATAATCAATTTACGATAAGCCGATATGCAACGGTCTTTTTGATCCATATCTAGCAATTGTGGACATCACAACGGACAGGCGTCTGTAGTGAGACTAACCGTGGTCACACGAAAAATCAGCCTAACCTAACTAAACCTAGGGTCGTTTTTTCTGCAATTCCACGTCGCATTAGCCTCAAAGTTCGGTATAGTAGAGCTTGTTCCAGGTAGTAGATATAGATTACTCTTGGGAAATCCTATAAAATGGTGACTATCATCTTTCCGGCCTATAGGATAGTATTCCCCATCTTCGGAACAGGTTCGCAAGAGTGGATCCTATTTTCAGCAACGTCTACGATTAACACAACTATGAAGTGTCAACGAAACAACGAGTCCGATTCGACTGAAATTCTGATGTCAATCGTCCACGAGTTTCTACAGTTCTTTTGAGATTGTGGTGGAATCAGCCGACTTGGTTAAGTCATTATCGAATCTCCCTCCTATTTACATACATATATATATATATATACCTCGAAAGTAACAGCATTATTCTTTCGCTTACACCACAAGCTCTGGCACTAAAGTTCGTTCGGATTCCTTTTACATACACATACATGTACCCTAAACGCTTTCCGAACGACGCCAGCACAGCTTTACCTGTATATAATTGCTTTACCAGCAGCTACGATTGCTGACTTCGTTCGGCTTGTGTCTGAATTTTCCACTGCACTGCGTGTAATGTAAGACAAAAGACCGTTAAAAAGAACTAAAAATAAATCAAATCAAAAATAGTATATTGTATACTCAAATTCGCCCGAGTTGCTGTGGAACGGAGGAGGCAATGGCTTTTGGAGTGTTGTTGCGTCAAGGAATTTCGAGTACAAAACTAAGAAGGCGTAGCGCTTAGCCCACTCAAACGGACAGTCACATTCACTTTGGCGCTGCAGCAAAGCAGCGACATGAAGAAGCCACAACCCACTGTTGCAATCGAAAGAAGAATTCAAAGCTACAGAATGTAATGAATTTGCAGTATTTATTGTTTAATTCGAAAGCTACATTTTTGGGTATTGAGTCAGTAAATGCACATACAGAAGTGCTGTGGAATGCCCAAGTGGCATAATTGTATGTATGTACATATACAAGTACATAGACAGATGCACCCGTTGTAGAACGGTTTCTTGACGCATATATTTTTAAGTCGATTTTTTTTTTACAAAATACATATTTATAAATATTTCATTCTTTAAGAAATAATTTAATCAGCGAATTCCTTAAATATTCTATAATGAACAAATAAAGAGCCACAAAACCAGCGGACAAGTTCTCTCGAAAATTCCTCTTTGTGGTTTTTTGTATTCTTATTGCGCCTTATAGTTATTAAAAAGAGAAAAGTTAAGATTTATTCCATTAATTCATATATTTTTAATCTTATTGAGTTTTAGGGGCTTATGCGTTCATCTAATTTTATTGAGTTACCCTCCCGGATAACCGATTTTATAACAAATATCCAAAGAATGGAATCATAATATCGGATAAAGAAGGAATAGTAATCACTTAACTCTTAAATAGTCTATCCACTTCATTTTATTATGATGTTCCACATATTGGCCAATATACCTATATGATATATAGCGTTTTCCAATATAAGTGATATGATTTCTTTAAAAACAAACACACTAATTGTTAAGAAATTTAAAATGTATTTTATTTAGTGTGAAGCATAATCATTAAAATAAAATTTTGAATATAATATCATTCAATATGCAATCATTCCACGACTCGTTTGCTGTAACGAATTCGATGAAGCCAATTTTCGAGTACTTTCTTCACTAAATCAAGTGGAATCTCATGAATAGCAGATTCAGTATTGACTTCTAAAGTTTTAATTGAGTCTATTTTATTATTAAAGACCACTGATTTCAAATAACCCCACAAGAGGTAGTCTAACGTTGTGAAATCAAAACTTCATGGAGGCTATTCAAAGTCATAATTTCTTGAAATAATCGAATCTACAAAGTGTTCTCTCAATGATTCGGTTGTTGCGGTGCTGTGTGGCACGTAACCCCAAATTGTTGGAAACAGATGTTGTCAAGATCAACTTCTTCCAATGGTGGTCACAAAAAGTTGTTTATCATCGGTCTCTATTGATAGTTAAATAAAAAGAAGTACTAATGGATGATTCTGTCAGACCAAAAAACACACACAACTGTCAATTGAGATGAATCTAATGGTTGTTCATGAATAATTTGTGGATTTTCTTCGCACCATAATAGAGAGTTTCTTCAGATGAAAGTGAGGAGTATTATTGATTTTATTAAACCACGACGTTTACGCTGGCAATAGTTTCAGTTCTTGAGAGATAACAAGTTTATGACAAGATAAGCCCAATTTTTTCTTAAAACTCGCCGGTTTGTGCTTTGAGACAGTCTCAATGCTTGTGAACGTCTTGGAATCGACTAATTGCGGTCTTCAGCAACACTTACCTGAACGTCAGCAATATTCTCATTGCTTCGAGCGGGTCTTTGCCTTATTGGCACTTGAATATTATGTAAAGAAATAGTGCGCTCGAAATCTGCAACAATTCGATGAATAGCGAGCCCAGGTGGATGATTATTACGACCATAAAATAGCAAACGCGCACGAAAAGTTGTAATTGGAGTACGACTATTTTGATAATAAAATTGAGGAACCTGTTAATTTTTTTTACGTATGTATATTTTTCATAATGGAATTTTAAAAAAAAGAAAAAAAAACACCTAGAAATCTTACCAACCATATTGGAAAAATCGGTAGAATTATATTAGTTCAAATTAAATTTCATAGGTTAGGTTTGATGGCTAATCCAAAGCAAATTGAAATGATATATACTTTGTGATGCCACAAAAATAGAACTCATTTAACACTAACTGATAAGTCAGCAAAGCGCCTAGTGGACAATAAAAATTGAATTTCTATTCCCACCGCTTCGTGGGACATCTGAAAGTATGAGTTTCCAAGTGCTTAATCTTGATTTCGCAAATGCAATCAATCGAGAAGGAAGTAATGAGATGTTTCAATTATTATTATATTTTATGGGTCGATTTTGGGCCTTGCGCAGTGCAAAACCCTTTGGGAAACCCAGCGCTGGCTAAGTTTCTGCGAAGCCCAGCTATCCAGTAATTGAAAATTTATGGCGCTTGAGAGTTTCGAACAAAAGAGAAATAATTTTAATATTAAATTTAATTTTTTAAAAATTTTTTGAACGATCCACACACAAGGTAATAATAAAATGTATCAATAAAAAAAAAAGGAAAAAAAGGGTTGCCGGTGCCATAAATCAGATTAAAAAAAAAAAAGGTTTTTTTGGTTAAATTTTTTATTAAAATTTTTTGAAAATTTTTGGGTCAAAAACCCGGGGTCCAACCAAGGGGATTGGGTCCCTTTGAAGGGTTGGATTTTCCTGAAGGAAAAATTTTTTTGGGGTGGGGTAAAATTTTCAAATTTTGTGGGAAAAAGGGTCACAAACCTTTTTTAAGCCCAAATGTTCGGTCAAAATGCGATAAATCGAGGGTTTGGGAAAAGTTCAATTCCTTTTCCCAATAAATTTTTTAATGAGGTTTGGCGGGTTTTTGATAAATTCACGCACAGTTTCGAGGGAAATTTTCCGGTGATCAGGTTTTTGATTCCCACATTTTGGGTCGTCTTTATGCCTCACGACCATTTAAAAACGTTGAAACCACTCGTGCACTTGCTACGGGATAGGCAATCATCGCCATAAACTTGTTTTATCAATTGAAACGTTTCGGTAAAATATTTACAAATTTTAAAACAAAATTTAATATTGGCTTTGTGTTCGAAGCTCATTTTCGCACCGATAACCCAAACATATTGACACTTAAAACGCAATAACTTAAAACCCCAATCAAAAAATGTCATGAAATTCCCACTGGACAATCTAAAAGAAAACGGATTGTAAGGCACCAGTCGACATATAGATGGCGCCACAAGGGGGCGCTAAATTCAAAAAGTCCTGTTTACTTTAGAACCCGAAATTGTACATTCCTTCAAAGTATTACAAATTGGGGGCAAACTCAATAACCCGAGTTCAGGGTATAACGACACTTTCGCTTAAAGAATTTCACTTATGTTTGTATATAAATGTATTTAATATATAATGGAAAATATTAAAAAACATAGCTGTAAAGCCCACTTTATAGTAATTGACACAATCTTCATTATCATTAATTTTAATTTTTTTAATATTTATGTATTCTTATAAAATCTTTAAAAATCCCTTTGGAATTCGCATCACATGTTAAGTGGAACAACTGTCTACATGCGCCGAAACACGTACAATCACTTCTTCTTCCGACATCCATCCTGCGGCAACAAGTGTTTACTAGTCTATAATTAGAATAACTAATTTATATCACTCACAAGTGATTAATAACACCCTTTAATGCATTAACAGGAAAAACGGCATGTTAACATGTGGCAGAACAACAAAATATCATATGTATCTACATATATTTAGAGGCACTTTAATGCGAGCGGCAATAATTAACACAGGTCGATTGTATCTAAGAAGTTTCGCACTTCGCTGAGAATGCGGAAACAGGCACGCAACGCACCGCAACTGAACGCCGTCAATCAGCTGGGCAACACTTGATCCGCCGCGGCGAGTGTAGGGGCGAGCAGGCTCGTAAATCGTCGTCAGCACCGCATTGTTTCCTGCACTAAATAACTGGAGGATACAACAATCGTAAATACCGCAAGTCACCAACGCCATTCGGTTGGGTGACAAATGCCAGCGCTAGTGCATTGTCACCGCTCGCTGTGCGCCCATCGCCTGCCGCGCGTTGATATGTGGTTTGGCCTGTTGGACAGTTGTTGTAATTTAAGTGGCGCGTTTAGAGTTTCGCCAGTGATACTGCATCAATGTGTCACAGACTCGACGAGTCATAAAAGTTGCTTCCATTCGTGGGCAATAAAATTTAATCTAGGCGCGAAGGATTACTTACACCGCACTGCAGCGCCTGTGTGATATACATACACACACATATTTATGGTAGATATGTAGAAAGGCTGAGGGCATCCTTCTTTTGTTGCAATCGCTTTGAGATTTTTGCGCTGCCATTATCGCTGCACTGATCTGCTTATACTGTTACATTTATTACAAACCTATATACTAGTATATAAATACACTTGGTATGATCAACAGATCGATCAACATTACTGGCTGCCGGCTCTTAGCGTTGCATCTGCAACATTTTCAGCCAATTAAGACAACGGTGCACAAAGCTGGTGTTAAAAGCGTTGCTATTATTGTTGTTGTTACTGATGCTGAAACAGTTACGGCTGCTGTAGCGGTATTGCTGTTCGGCCCTAACAAATCTCGCATATTCTGTACGCTGTTCCAAAGCAGATGCTTTATTGTTATTCTTATTGAGTTGGCAGGAGAAACAAAAGAAGGAACAGCAACGGCAAAAGCTTGAAGAATCGTGAAGGTCGCTGAACGGCCTTGCATGGTTGTGGCCGCTGCGCGGTTTCCCGTGGTTCGCCGTCCGGCCAACTCGCTATTTGGCGTCGTGTTGTCGCATTTGATTCGCTGCTTCTGCAGTGTATTTATTCCTTTTGCTATTGTTGTTCTTGCTTTTAATGTGCCATTAACAGGGTAATAAGAGCAGCAAGTTATATTGCGCAAAACTTTCCGCTTCTTAACCGCAAGGCAATTCTGGCCCAGCCAGTGCTAGGCAGGGAAGCCTAAACAATATTTTACGCTGATGCATCGCCTGCGATTGTTAAGGCATTTTTGCTAATTTTAGACTCTTAAATGCGGTTATCAGTACTGTAGCGCTTATGCCAATTCATTATAGTGCTGTAATTGATTGCCAATCGTTTAGGAATGAAATCAATTGAAAAGAATAATGTAATTACAAACAAGTTTTCTATAAAATAAAATAAAAAGAAGTAAGGAAGGGCTAAGAATTGGGATTGTATCGACCAGATTTTAACAATTTTTGCCAATATCTCGTACTATTAACATTCGACATACCTAAAAAATCTTCACTAAGTCCTCACATACAATCACCAAACATATGAAATAAAATCAACCGGATTTTCGAAAATTGTGATGTTAATTAATCAACCTAGATAAGTTTTCGTCCGGTTTTATCTATTTTAAGCAAAAAGATACATTGTTATGAATAAAACGCCTGCTCTAGTGTTCAGTAAGTAACTCGCATATTGAACGATATTTGCGGGGTTTAAAACTAACCCCAATTGGGAATTGGTAAAGGTATTTACCCGATTCAACCCATTTTTATCTTACAGACATACTATTTTCAAAGCAAGATAGTCCACGCGTGAGCCGTGTCAACTTTTCATGTTAGTTTTGTTCAATATTGTTTGGCATTTTATCATGGAAGGACTTACGCCTTTAAAAAACGTTTACAAATCGTGCATACTCGTATATTATGAAAATTCACGATCTCTAAAAATGTGTTTCGCGCGCTTCGCTTAACTTATGGGCAACATAATTCGTACTCATCTTGAGATCCAGCATTCATTATTGTATACTATTCTATCGAATAAATCACGTCCAGCACGAAGTGGAAAAAAAAATCGTAACCTTAGAGTGTATCCTGGAGAGTCGATTAGGCATCATTCGCCGCAATTCAGACTGACGTATGGAACAATTTGGCGCATTTTACGTCGAGATCAAGAAGTATCGTCTTCACCAGAAACAACAACAAGATACTTTATCATCAGACTCGTTTGGATGTCCGGCCAAAGCGGAATCGCTGGCAACGCAAAACCCATAAGCTATTCAGAGGGGGCATTCTTGCTTTAGTTGGACCATTGCGTTCTAGCACTGGAACAATAGACATCGCAGGTGCTTAGCAGGCACTGGTCGAAGATCAGCTCCTATGTGACTCCGAGATCCTTCTTTCCCAGAGAAGAGCGCAAGAGATCTACTCAGCCTCAGCAAAGTTCATCTTACGGCAATAGTAGGGATTTGTACTGCACACTCTCCAATAAGCAATCATGCGGTAAGGTTAAAAATTTAGTCAAACCTATTGTTCAAAGTTGTATGGACTAATTGACCAACTATTGAAAGACTGAAACTGATACTTCACGGTAATCCTACCTTCGGCGAACCATATCTGAAACTGACATTAGCCGTCTCAAAAAATTTGAAGGCAGGCTCTTAGCTCTTTGTCGATCTGTAGGGGTCTTATGATCCAGTATATAAGAGTTTCTAGGTACCACAACAGACTGGCGTTCTAATCTGTTCAAGTGAGATGGAGGATCGATCGCTTAACCTAATCTAACCTATGGCTACATATGGGCAATACTTTGAAGGACACTCCCAAAATGTTTTTTTTAAAGAAACCACGCGAATATGAGATAGCTTAATGTCTCAGAAGTTATATTCTTTGAGAATATAAGAAATTATCACCAGAAAAATGATGAATGTTCCAATATCCACTAGCAATCACAACTGACGTCGCTCACTTCAAGAAAATCAATTATATTTTTCTCTCTTTAATTGAAAACAGTAAGCAAGTCGTTATTTCAAATGGAGTTTTGCAACACACAATTTCATTTAGTAAAACCCAATAACAATTATTTTCATTTCACAGCTTTATTAACTGCACAATTTTCCAATTGTTATGTGCCAACTTAAAACAGTCTGCAAACGCCAAACGCTATGTACACAGCGTTTTAATTAAACACCAAACACCCAGCTATGAGTGAACAACAAATTAGCATAACGCAAGCTTAGCCAATACACATAATTCATTATTTGCAAATTAAATGTTGCCAATAAGCGACAAGTAAAACAGCAACAAAGCTCAGCGAAAAAAACAACACAAAGAGTCGTAAATTAAACCTTCACTTGGCACTTTTTGATCTGATCATTTAGACGATCGGCTTTCAATGAAAATAATTTATTTCTTATTACAAAATAGATGACGGTAAAGAGTGTATTTACAGCATTCATTTAACTAGTATATGCTACACAGTACATGATAGTGGTATATGTATAGGGGGAGGCATGCTATTATATAGAGAACTCGATTAGTTAGTGGTGTTAAGTCTTCCGCTGGATACTTGAACTTCTAAGAAGAAATGATACTAAACAAATTTATACTGCTTAACAACTGTTGATACACAAAGTCGGAGAAGGCACAGTGCGCGTCATTTGTGTAACCTCACTTTAACTGACATAAACATAAACAACGCTATTTTTAGACAAAAATATTCAATTATTATATTAAGTGGTTACATGGGTTTTCTCGGTTAAAAAACAGCATTTTCCAACAATTTTTTTCTCATATAAAAAATGAAATATTTTATTAGAATTTGTTATTGTTACAAACTACCAATTATTAAAGAAATTCTGAAATTTTTACAAAAAAATATTTTAAAAAAAATCTCCCGCTTTTGGGAGGATAAGACCTTAGTAGTGTTGTAGAATTTAATAAGAAAATACTTTTTTTTTTTAAACCCCTAAACCCATGTAAATTATTAATTAGAATTCAAAATTTGGAACATGTTGAAAAGAACACTGAAGCTTATAAACAACCAACTTTGACTAACCCAAAAAAAAAATTTTAACAGTCAATGCAAAAGCCTCCGTCCCAAATCCCAGTTTTTGCACCGATTTGTGGCAATGGATGAAACGTGCATCATCATTTCACTTCAAAGTAAAAGCCACAGTCATCCGAGTGGAAAAACGCAACAGCATGGCATAGATTTTATTGACTACCTTGAAATAGGAAGGGCCAACAGAAACAGGAAGAATCAACGGCATTATTATATAGCGTTATTGGATCGTTTGAATTACGAAATCGCCAAAAAAAAACCGCATTTGAAGCAAAATGAAGTCTGTCAGTGAAAACGATGACAAAATTACATGAGATTGGGCTTCAAAATGCTTTTGCATCCACCGTATTCTCCAGATCTAACCCTCCAGTCAATATATCCTGCTCTCAAATCTCAAAGAGTTCTCGCTGCGAAGAAATTTTGTCGAAAGAAGAAGTGATCCCGAAACTGAAGCCCATATTGAAAAAAAGGACTATCGTACTACAAAAATGTATCGAAAATATAAATGGCCGCCATAATCAGTGTATCAAAATAACTGAATAACTGTACAAGTTAGATTTTCTGTTTTGTTTGTGAAGCATATTCTAGCTCGGTGCAACCGAAGTTCACTTTTTTTTTGTTTTAAAAATGTTTTGAGTATGAAGATATGGTAAAATTAGGGTACTTGCAGTGTTATTCAGAGCCGTGGTTCTAGAACTTCCGTGAAATTTTCGATAGCCAATGGAAGAATTCCTAAGTTGGGCTTTCAAAAAAAAAACATAAGAACGTTACATGCCCAAACCTGATTATCTGAAACCCAAAACTTTTTCTGTAGCTAATATATATTTTTTTTTAGCTCTTTTTAGGTAGCTTTACCGATTTCAAGATGGGTTTTAAAACTGTTGGAGTGAGCACCTTAATATGAAAAATCCAATTACCCTATTAGTATAAGCAATTTATATGAACACTTGAAACAAACCTGCTACCGAAATCACAATAACCATTATTATTTCAGCCTAATCATGTGAGGTTGTACATACGTCGCGCAGTGTAGGTGTACCTACCCAAGTACACAATATACACCAAATAAGTAGATCACTTACATCCATCGCTCTTACAAAGTAAGATAATGCAATAAAACCAATTTGCTTGTTTTCGTTCGTTGTTTGTTTTATTTTGTAATTAATTATAATATTTCAACTCATTATTGACTTCATTTATAAGAGACAAATGATGGTAAATTATTATATTTTAAGTATATACAACAATATTTACATAATATCGCTCGGACATTTAGACTAATTTCGCAAACAATTGCTTATATAAGAAATTAAATAGTTTATATTGTGATATCTACTTATACGTAAAACGCATACGTTTTACAGTTATCGTATTTCCTTGAAATATTTCGAACTTCATGTTAACTAAATTACTTATATAATTAGAATTAGTACAAATAAATAAGTTATTAATTTGAGCATTTCGTGTTGGCTCTCAACAACAAGTTCGTTCGAGTTTTTGTTGTAAATATTTGAGTTTTTCTTCGTTTATTTAAAAAAGGAACAATTCAAGGTAGCATTTCATACCTTTTATAGGAAATATTGCGGCTGGCAATATATGCTCGTATGTTTTGTCTTTATTTATTCAACTATTAAAATATATTTATATTATATTTAGATATATTTACATATTTAAATATACTACTTTCAATATTAATTAAGCGCTGCTCTTATATTTTATTTTTAATAATTATTTAATAAAATAGCTTTCATTTCTAAATATAATGGACATCAATGTGTAATTTTTATCTAATACACGTTTTTATGACCTTGAACAAAGTGCTATACTTCAATCTGGTCACCAAAGTTGTACAAGGTTAATTCAAGCGAACTTGTCAGAATTTATATACGATAAAAAAAGAAGCTAAATGAAAAAGTTATAAAGTCACAGAAAATCTATATCCCCTTAAATCAAAGCTAACGAATCTCGCAGCTAACTCAACACATTAGAATCGTTTCTGATTTTTACTTCCCCCAAATATAATATTTGAAAATTTCTACTGTTGAAAAAATATTTAGAAAACTATTTCAAATCTCTGAATCATTAAATATATTGGCAAATAACCTACTGAACATATCATATCATCATACAACGTTTATACCAAAAATAACCGCACTTCATACCTAAATCATACAACGTTCAGCATTAACCAGCACACAGCAAATTGCTTTCATATTCACCTAACTTCGTATAAATTGTGACAAAAGAACAACCGGAAATTGTAATTAAATTTCTCGGGTGAATGGTATTTCAAAAAATGTATTTGGCTAAGTGAAATCCGACCCTAAATTCATGGAACCGGCGATGAGACATGGGTTTATAATATTATGTTCGGACCGACAATGAAAACATTTTGAAAACACATTTGTATGTCGTGGAATGTAAGTCGTTCGGACCGACAATGTGTGTTTTCGATGAGTTTTCAGTGACAACTATCAATACGGGGATTCTCTTGCTCTTTCAAGATGACACAAAATGCAAAAATCCCATACCGAAATATGCAAGGCCAAGAGAGCACCCATTGCGAATCTAGTGGTATATGACGGCACGAAGATATATATGGGTTTTGGTCTGACACATTTTACAGCCATTGCAAATAAATTTTTGCGTGTGTTTGTTGTGCCGTTGCACCAAGAAGAAAATTCTGCAATTGGTGCACCGTGCAAGGGTTTTGCAAAAACAAGAGAATCCCCTTAATACATAGTGAGCAGCTGTATATGGAATGTAAGCAAATATCATTTGACAATTTAGGAAACCTCAAAAGCTTAAAAAATTAAGGTGAAGCTCATTGATTTTTTTCGATACTCATAATTTGGTGCATCATGAATTTGTTCCGGAGGGACAGACGGTCCATAAAGAGTTCTAATTGGCCATATTGGGACGTTTGCGTGAGAACATGTGTCGAAAACGGCCGAGATTGTGGAAGAACAATTTATAGATTTTACACAATGATAATGCACTATCTCAGCAAGCCACGATTGTAGCCGAATTTTATGCCAAAAATGCAACTAATATCATCGATCAACCACCGAATTCATCAGATTTGACTTTTTGTGATTTTTTTTTTGTTCCTCAAACTGAAATTGCCGCTCCGTGGAACTCGTTTTCAGTCGATCACAGAAATAAAACAAAATGTGCTGAAGGAGCTGAAAAGTGTTTTGAGAATTAAGGAGATGGTTTGTAGGATTCAAAACCTGACAATTTAAATGGCGAGCATGGGCCAGGTCGTTCAGAAACAGTTTTTGGACGATTTTCTTAAATGAAGGTCTGTACGCGTTTTATTTGACATGATTAAAAAAAAAACATAAACATGAACGAGTTTTGCTGAAAAAATTGATTTCTCTCATCAACCATGCTCCGTATTAAACTGATTTACAGCCATGTGACGGTTTTCTATTTATAAAACTGAAAATCGACATGAAAAGCGCATTTTGTTATGGAATACTCAAAATCATGACAAAATATTTTAATGCTCTCGTTGCTCGTTCCAAGTGTTGCATTGAGTCTGATGGAAGCTACTCTGAATAAATAAATAAATAATAATAATAAATATTTATGGTGCATATAAAGTTCATTTTTTCTTCTTCCAAAAAGTTTGGTTATTTTCAGTACCCTCTTTGTTGTGTTCAATGTTTAACAAATATTATTAAAATATATTAATTTTTGCAAAAGATTATTTTTCATTATTTTGAGGTCTTGGCGGATATTTCAAGCATTCGCCATCTCTATTTTTATTTGAGATATATTTAAGACTTACAGCCAGCTCATATGATAAATTTCTCTGATATTCGCCTAAGCCAAAAACAAACATAAAAATATTAAAAAAAAAAATAAAAAAAACATTCTCAAGATTGTTGGTTTTTTTTTTCAAAGTTTAAACACTCGCTAAAAACGTCTGGTAATTTTTAGGGACCATTTGGAAGTCTTTAGGATCATTTTTAATATTTCATTAATACATGTATACCTGCACTATGAAAGTAAACTGAAGTGAGGTTATACGGATCCCAAAGTGTGTGCGATGCTGACGCAAAATTTATTTTCATACTAAATTTTGAAAGCTTAGCCTTTTTGTAGTATGAAAGAAGCATAACTCGGATCTAACAAAATGAAGTTCTGATGGACTCAAATTCGCGAATATTTGGTTATAATTTTTAAATAACTGGTTTATACTCCCGCTTGGTCTGGCTTTTACTGCTATTTCCGGTTGCTCATCTATGTTTTTCGGTTCTTTGCCGACTTCGCATTATTTATTGAGTGGCTTTTTTCATGATAGAAGTGAACTGTCAAGTTTACCATTTCCTTGCCATTTGTTTAGTTGCGGAAGGTCGTGTCAAAAGCAACCCTTTTTGATACCTTTTAGTTGGGTAAGGCATCGAATGCTGAACGACTGGTTATACGAGTGATCTTTTATTTAATGCTCTGAGAACATAGAACAAACAACGTATCATCACAAAAATCTAAATTGAGTGTTTTATTGCTTACGATTCACTACATCATATCACACATATGGAGCATTAAATTTTTAGCTTCCGCTGTCAGATATAACCAAAATGTTCTCAATATATAACCAACTTATAACCAAATATAACCAATCTATAACCATTTTATAACCATAACTCAACTTTTGTTTCAATGTGTGTGGTTTCTATTATATCGTTGTTCCTTCGCCTATCAACCTCTGTAAATTGATGTTACGTTATTTTGCATTTTAGGTGACTGTTATGTTATGTTACTCAGTTGTTAAATAATTTTAGAATGTGCAAATGGAACTGAATTTGCTTTGTAACATTACTTTTATGCAAATTATTTATTAAGGGTGTTGCGATAATGGCAAAATATCTTTCGTTCTTATGATTATAATTGATACAAATTGAAAAAATTGTCATCGGATAAGCTATTACAAAATTCCAAGTCGCTGGTCTCATAAAAATTATACTCATATGCTGCTAATGCCGCTGCCGCAATCACTCGGTTAGGTCAGTAATACCTGTATGTGTTTGGTATAACCGTTTTTCGATTGATTTATTGTTACAAATGAAAGCGTAGTGATTTCATATAACTAAAAATATGTAGTAACATTTAATTACTACTAATATGTATTTATGTAAAATTTATTTACCGCTGATATATGCTCATATATTTTGCTTTCCAATTTTTGTCTAAATTAATTTGTTCGCCTAAAGTTTCTTCAAAGCATGTTTTTGTCAAAGAAAACACATTCATCTGATATAACTTACAAGTAAAGATTTTGTCTCTAAATAATCTCGTTTAACACTAATCAATTGTCTACTGCTTAAACTAATGCTAAATCAAACAATTATTGCTACATATAAATAATTATTAGCTTGCATTGTGGACACTGATGGTCCGTGTAGAAAAATATCGACTTGTTGCAATTACTTATTGAGTATTGAAGTTAGACATACAAACAAACTTGTGTAGCTAATACTAAGCTAATACAGTTGCATATTTTATATGATTTGTAGATGTATATATATATGTGTATATATATAGTATATTTAAGAATAAAACACTTTTGCTAAATTACAAATACGAATAGTTTTTTAACTGCTGTCTTGTTGTTGTTTTGCTTGTTTTTTTTGTTTTTTTTTTATGTTTTGTTTTGCTACGGAAATTTATGGCAAGTTGTTTTCATCTGCAATAAATCACTAAACATGAGTTAACTAAAACGAAGACTAAACTCTAGCAACTACACACGCATACATACAAGCATATGTACGCTGGTAAGTGCTTTGTGTATAAAAAAAATTAAAATAAATATTAAAAAAAAAAAAGAAAAAAAACTATAATAAATTAAATACACAAGCGATTGCAATCAATGCGCAATATTGACATTTTATCAGCTATAAAAAATATAAAAATGAGCGCTATTTACGAATATCTGCTAACTAAATACGAGAGTGCATACATACTAATGCAGTATGCGCTTATAAATGTATATGTATTTGTGCCTAAGTATGCTAGTTGTATACGCTTAAGATGCTTTATATGTATTAGTGTATTCCTTCCTAGTTAAACTACCTACAGTACGACTTGGATCACATATTTTTCAGCTTGTCTAATGGGTCTTAAACAAAAGTACAAAACATGAAATTAAAATTGCAAATAATAAAAAAAATATAAAAATAAACGTATAAAATAAGGAATAACTCACAAGGAATAGACAAGAAATACTTTGCGCTTAACGACATGCTGTCTGCGAATAGGCGCGCATAGCTGTCATAGCGTCGGCGTTTAACAGCCAGCATACTGCATTCTAAACCAGCTTTAGGTCACGCAAAACGTAGCCGTTGGTGCAACGCGTGGAGTTCAGTACATATTTTTGATGACCACACAACCCGCGCGTCAGCAACTCACTACCCCCCTAGAGGGATGTGCTTGCAGACGCATGCGCTGATTTGTGCGTCTGCGCGCATGCGCCACACATTGCCATCCACCGCTTTACGTTTTACGCACCATCCAACCACCTTATAATCGAGTATGCACTTATGCCGCCATATGCCGCACGCAATGACAGCGCTCTGCTGCCACCATCACCTTACGCTGTCCATTTGACTACTTGAGCTTAAGAAATGTCAACAACGCCTTTTGTATCAGACTGCGATTGATGGTCGAATCGGCGGTGTAACGTACGCCACGTAAATTACCATCATTATGGTCCACCACACCGTACTCGCCAACAATGAAACCGTCGTCAGTCTTCTCCTCCACGCGATACTTGCGATAGTTGCGTCCCTCGACCACATACGCCACCTTGGCATCGTCATCGTCGCCGCCATCGCCGGTTTTACTGTCATCCCCAGCAATGCCATCGTCATCGCTGCCGCCATCCAAACCACCAACCTGCGCCACATTATCATCATAGTTGTTGTCTATATTGGCATTTGTGTTGGCGTTGCCGTGGTAGTAATGTTGTTGTTGGTGCTGCTGTTGTTGATGGTGTATCGCACCGCGACTGGGGAATTTCGTGGTGCGCAGTGCAAATGATGGTCTGGCCGTTGTAGTCACCGCCGCATTGCCCTGTATACCGTGGGCTCGTCCGTTTGTCATAACACTTACGGACTCTTCAATTTCGTAATTTTGCTCTGGGGTCGGCGTATACAAGCCGCCGCCGCTGTCGTCGTTGTCGTTATTGTCGTCGTCGCCATTGTGGCTGCTCTCTGTTGTCGCCGTTGATGGGGCTAATGGTTGGTTGTATTTGGAAACACACTTGACTAGATCTGCAGATTTCAGTAATGCAATCAAAGAAGAAGAAGAGAAGACACATTTATACTCGGTAAAATTGATACAATAACAGTAAATTATTAGCGTTGCATTACAAATAGCTATAAATATGTCAAAAAAATATTATGTGCATCCTAAAGTATTGAATATCCAGGTGTTCAATCGGCGTTTCAACTAACATTGTTCTAAGGAATGTCAAAAAAAAATAGAGATAGAATGTCAAATAAATAATCCTTCGAACTGAGAAATTTCCCTAAAATAATCCTATAACATTAATTTATTCCTCAGTAAACTTCGAAGTGTAAGTAAATGCAAGCGAATTTTAGAAAACCAGAAAGCTTCTCATCTTATCTGAGGGCTTTAGCTTCCATTATAGCAGTAGAGAAAATTACCTCACTAGTTTTAAACTAGGTTAAACTAAGCGTTCCTGTTTGAATTTTTTCTTTCATTATATTATTTAGTTTACAAAAGTTTCCGTATTTTGGTGGAAGTTTGAGGTGAACATTCTCTAGATGAGCGATTTGGCTTCAAAGGCAATGAACTTCCTGGGCGACCAAAAAAGTGAAATGGGGAGGAACTGGAAGGACTACTAGAAAAAGATGGATCCCAAATACCAGTACTCTGGCAGAAATTTCAAATCGTTTGAAATCAGTTGTATACAAGGAAATCGGGTGCCAAAGGCATTGAAGTCGAGATTGCTGCTTGAACGCTTCTAAAAAAGTAATTTTTGCATCAAATTGCGACTTGTGCTAAAAAACGGATCCATTACGACTGCTCTAAATGCAGCAAACTATATGTGAAATCTGTCCAACAAGCCAGCTCAACGGCAAAGACGAATATCCCTCACTTTAAAATAATGCTCTACATTTGGTGGAAT
Organism: Bactrocera correcta; assembly: GCA_027475135.1. Taxonomy (NCBI): domain Eukaryota; kingdom Metazoa; phylum Arthropoda; class Insecta; order Diptera; family Tephritidae; genus Bactrocera; species Bactrocera correcta. Next base: position 26,891,670 of record CM050325.1, read on the forward strand.
TAGAAGTGCTATAGACAGCAACTCATCAAATTGAAGGCACCGATTGCAGAGAACTTGCGACTAGCTACGAATCCACCCCAAAACTTTCTTCCAGTCGCTAAAAACTCAAACCATATGCAATAGGTCTTCCTAAAGTGAACCTAAAACTTGCTGTTCTGGTTAGCTTGCGAATCGTTTGTGGTTCAACCTAGTTTTGTTCTAGAAGCGTTCATTACCTCAAACTACATTATTAGGACCCATTTAAAATACAGAAAACACAATTGCTCAATAGTAATGACCAATTGTTAATAATACCAATACTAAAATGCCCAAAAAATAAGGTGACATTGTATTTTATTTGAAAATTCTTTATTTATTCTTCCAAATCAATTTCATTCCCTTCAAAGTAATCCTCTCCCGATGCAATGCACTTATGCCAACGGATTTTCCAATCTTCGAAACACTGGTTTCGGCTCTCTTTTCGTAAGCATGGATCCAAGTCTCATCGCCAGTTATAATGCGTTTCATGACACCCTGGTAGTCGGAAAGTCGACGCTTTTTTTCCAAAAAATTCAATATTTTCGGTACCAGTCGAGATTTGACGCGCTTGAGGCCCAAAACATCCTTCAAAAAGGTATTGGGTGAGCCTTTCGATATGCTAACTTCATCAGCAAGGTCTCTAATTGTTAATCGACAATTTTTCAACACCAAATCTTTGATTTGTTGAACGTGAGCTTCGTCGGTTGAGGTTGATGGTCGCTCTGGACGCTCTTCGTCTTCGACACGTTCACGGCCGGCTTGGAACTCACTATACCACTTGTAAACATTTTTTTTTAGACATAGCCTCATCACCAAAGACTTTCTGCACCATCCTCAACGTATCCGCAGCAGAAAATTGATTCCGTAAACAAAATTTAATGCAGATTTATTGCTCAACAAATTTCGACATCACAAAAAACGAAAAACTCACTTTTAGCAGCTCACAAAACGACACGTATCTCAAATACTAATAAATATTTTAACATGTAATTTGACATAAATGTGACTGACAGTAATACCAACCTAAAAAAAAATAATTCTCCAAATCCTTCGACGAGCGCAGTTTAAACCTTTTCCAAGATATTTAGAATTTTCGATGCCTCAATTCGATTTGCGAAGCGAACAAGTAACCTATATAAATCAAATAAACTGGCACAATTGATAATAAGCTTTAAGATGAACCTCGCTTGAAGCTCATCTATCTTACTTTTGTAGGAGATGAGGACAAATAGCAGTTATCTGTATTATACTAACATAAACCGGGAAGCGTGGCGACCAATTGCATCTAAAAACAACTCTGACACGCCATCCATTGGCGATTAATAACATAACGATCATCATTACAGTCACACACTTAACGACAATAAAGAGACCAAAAGCTCTAAGAGTATTAAAACTGAATTTTTACAATGCGTCATTAACCACAACAACAAACAACCCAACCAAGAGCGCTCTACGACCGAAGTACCCGTAGATATTGACAAACTTGTTTACATAAAAACCGCCTAACATAAAGCAAAATCATTCGGTACCACTTTGTCGGCAACTAACTACTCGTACTTAACTCACCTCGATTAGGCAATCCTTTGGCATTTTGATTAGAATGTTGGTCCGACAATGACGAATATTGACGTTGCTGCTGCTGCTGCTGTTGCAAGGCTGATTGAGACAACGACGCCGAGAAGGCGGACTCCAAGCATTGGCGTTGCCGGGGCGATGAGTAGGTAACAGCCGCCGGTGGACTGTGCGAGAAGTCGGGATCCAAGAGATGTTGCGGTGATTGCGGCGCATTCAATAAATCATACGGCAATTTATCCAAGTTGAAGAGTACCCGACGTGGTTGCGATTGTGCCGCATGTGACTGTGATAGTGACTGTGATTGAGCAGGTTGTGCGGCTGTTTCGACGTTGGACTGACTGTTGGCTTCAGTATGCGCGAGTGCATGCACCGAACTATGTGAATCATGTGCACTATGCGAACTATGCGCACCGTGACTGTGACTATGGCTATGCGCATGCGAGTGGAAACGTGTGTGATGCGTGTGATGAGGCTGTTGATGCTGGTTAGTGGATATTGACGATATTGTGACTGGTGGGTGTTCATCTGAAAGCTGTGGCGGTGCTGTTGTTGAGGTTTGCGCCTCACCGAAAGCGATGCGTGACACAATGGCGGGTCGGCGTGAGGGCATATAACGCCCAGGGCGTGTAGTCGTCGTTGAAGTTGTGGTTGTGCTGCTTGTAGAGCTTGAAGTAGGCGGTGAAGCTGTTATGGCAGCACCAGCAGCGGTTGGCGACCAATAAGTTTTCGCCGGTTCGCCATAGACTTTAGCAGGCTGTGAGTATACCTTTGCTGGTTCGGAGTAAAACTTAGATGGTTGTCCATATACCTTAGCGGGTTCGGAATAAAACTTCTCGGGCTCGCCGTAAACTTTAGACGGCTCAGAATATACCTTAGCTGGTTCGGAGTAAAACTTTGACGGTTCGCTGTACATTTTCGATGGCACCGAATAAAACTTCGCCGGCTCTGAATTATGCGTCAATTGTGCACGTTGTAAGGGTTTTAAGCTCTCGCTAACATTGCGCTGCGCTTCGGCCAAAATACCCGTGTGTCGCCACGCATGCAAATCTTCCACATTCTGCGACAACGAACTATACGATATTGAGCGGGACTGTGGGCCATGTCCTTCCTTGGTATTGTGATAGATCACCGTTTGGAAGGGCAACAATTTCTCATCCATATCAGCGTTGGCGGCATCAAGGTGCGCCATCGTTGCGGACGTGTCGCGCATAATGGCAACGCTCATGTCATCAGCACCGCTAATTTGTGTGTTGACATGTGAACGCGCTGCATTTGCCAGGCTGTGATTTATGGGCGCGGACGTGCCATTACGTTTGTTTGCGCCACTCAGATATGCAGCCGGTGCGGTGACAGTAGCGGTGCGTGTGGAAGCGGACTGCGTCAGTGGCGCTGCCAATACGTTTTGTATATTGGTCGAAGCGCTATTCTCCGAGTCGACCACATCCAGGTTGGCAGCCATTTTAACGGCACGTCCACTCACGGCATGTGGCGTGTGCAGTGAGCGTGGACTATTAGCGCGTGCTGCATGCGGTGCGCCGCTTAACTTTTGTGGCGACATTGTCAACGGTTCGGCTTCCTCAATGGAGAATTCACTTTTGTGTGAGCGATTCACAAAGTCGTCCATAGTTGAGGTAGCCGCCGATGCAGTCATCGGCGCAGTTGGCGCTGTTGTTGTCGCTGTTGCCGTCATGGCGGACATGTTGACGGCGCTCTGGTTTCTGTCAGCGCTGTTGTCATGTGGTGTTTGCTTGTGCGGCTGTCGCATTTTATCTGTGTGTGGCATTGGCGCACGTGTCTCGGTGAATATATTGCTCTGTTTTGACATAACTGTGTCAGCTATGTGATATTGATTGTTTGTTGTTGTGCGACTTTGGCCACCACGTTTGCTCGATGATGACACACTCACCGCCACTACCTTGACTTCATCGCTAGGATTTGCTTCAACATGCATGGGCACTTGTTCCGTCGCTATTGGCTTTGATGTCTGTTTACTGTGTTGTGTTTGTGTTATTTCTTTTTTTAGATCAATGTCACGCGCTACCGCATCCACAATGGCGTCATTGTCGTCGTATTCTTCGAGGAACACAATTTTACTGCCTGATGTCACCAACTTCACCACTTGTTTGCCTTCCTCGCTTGCTAGCGTTGTCTTCGCCGTCGTCGTCACTGTCGCTTCGTTCTGCACATTACGACTCTTATAACTAAGACTACGCGCCGCCGCGCCTCTATTACCCAAATCACTTGACTGCGTGGTGGCATCGCCTGTCGATTGGTAATGATCGGCGCGCGTCACTCGCCTTTCGCCAACAGCCCCTCTGCTGCCGCTACTGCTGCTGTCGCTACGTGCCTGCAGTCCGCGCACCACACGTTCGTTGGCATCGTCGTGCTCACCGCTGTGCAGTTCGCGCTGCGATTCATCACGTTCGAAAAGCAACTTGAGAAACTCATTCCCCGCAATGAGATCGACGGTTGGTGCTGCGCTGGCGGGCCGCGTGTCGATCGTCGGTGCTCGCGCCAACATCTGTGAATTGAAGTAAAGAAATTAAAAATTAATTGGCATCACTTTAGTGTTATGGTATGTCATTTGTTTTCTTGCATTTTTACAATGTTTGTATTTCAACAGAATTACGGCATTTTTGCTGAGTATATATTGCCGGTGGTTTTGGTGTCAGTCGAGTCATACTCTTTTAGCACCGATCTTGTGAGAAATTCGTTTTAAGCACATGTTTATGATAATTAGATGGCTATAACACTTGTTGCAACGGCAGCGCACATTCATTTTTCTTAGTCAACAAGTATGTAATTGAGCTCCCATTACCCATTTCCATTTACCTGCGTACTACAAGTGTGACAGTCAGACAAGTGTGGAACGCAACACATTCATATGCGAAACGATTGCAAGGTGGGACTGCGAACAATAATATGTTCGAAATAAATTGTGGTCAATGAGTAAGAAACGTGTCTCATTTATAAAAGTAAATTGTATGGAATAAGAGTGAACATTATTCTACTTTCTAGTTTGTCTGTTTAAAAATGTAAACAATGGCTTCAAATTAATTATTTAAAAATTTCTAAAATGTTAAACTTTGTGCACTACTATGACTACGGTTTAATGCTAGCGAATAGTAACACGGATATATGAAGAGAAAATGAAAAGGAGCAACAGAAAGTACCAAAATAAAGCTTTAATTAAGTATTATAATTCTGTTTACTTTAGCTAGTGTAAGAAAGGTAAATTTAATTTTTGAAAATAAAAGTTTTCATCTACAATTACCTCAAAAACTTGGCTAGTATTCTATCAACAAAGATTAGTTGAATTTTTTTATAAAATTTAAATTCTGTGATTATTCTTCAAACTTAAACTTATATTCTTCCAAGTTGTTCCAATCCGATAAAACGCAATTTCTGGTGCTCGAAACAGTCGGAAAGGTATTTTTACTATATACCCTTCAAAACCTTCTACTCGGTTTTTATCTCCACAATCGTGTCAAAACGGCGCCAGCATTAGCTTTTTGAGTTTGCTGAATAGCCAGAGGTCGAAATAGTCAGAGGAATATGGTGAATTGGAACGATATGAATTGAGTTCTTGGCTAAAAAGTAGCGAGGAAAAAATGCAGCATGACTTGGTGCAATATGGTGTTGAAGGAACTCAGATTCGTTCGCTCATAATTCTGATTGTTTCAGACGAATAGCTTGACACAAACGATGCAGAACTCTTAAATACAAATCTTTGCTGACAGTTTGGCCCGACGAAAGGAATTCATAGTGCAACACAACATAATAATCGCTTCACCTCACTTTTTGTTTTTTAATTAGTTAGAAATTTTAATTTTGAAATGAGGGAGGGACACTACTATGGAAACTTGTTATGAGTTATAATCTGTTTTACATTATAAGTAATTGCGTGGTCGGCTCTTTATTTCTGCTAAAATTAACAGGAAATTGCATGTCCCAAACAGTCCTTATACTATACTAAATTATTTATGATTCAATTACTTGATCACTGGTACATAAAAAGGCGTATTTCGAGGGAGCGCAACATGTCTATTGTAAAGGTAAATCAGTGGATACTTCCCAGCGTACCATCGAGTTATGGCTTAAGGAAGCCTTTAGGGTTTAAGAATTCGCTTTTGTGACCTTCCTTGACTTTGAGGGAGTTTGCAACAACGTTCAGCCGGAAATAGTCGTAACTGCTCTGGACGGTCTTGGGGTTGAATCAAACCTCAGAACCTTTATTTTCAGTATTCTGTGCGACAAAGTGATTGAAAGGGAATACGCCAACGCACGTGCTAAACGAAATATCTCTTTTAGGGATCCTGGTCGTTAACGATCTGCTTAAAAAACTTGAGGACCCTGAGTACCATGTACGAGGTGAGGCGTCATAAAACATCGGGCAGCCGGAAGTCATCTCGCCATTAATTCAATGGCTTTATTTACTAGAAGACACAAGATCCAGGTAGCACCGCCGACGCAAATTGGAGACATCCGTCTGCAACTGGCGGATACAGTGAAATATTTAGGGCTCTTCCTGGATAGAAAGCTTCCATGAAAGCCGAATATAGAAGAAAGAGAAAAAACGGCATCGATTGCCCTATATTGATGTAGAGAAGTCATTGGCAAAATGTAGAGTTTCTCACCGAAAGTGGTCCTCTGGCTCTACGACCCCATAGTCAAGCCCATTATGTTCCATTGTGTTTTTATATGGTGCTTTTTATGTCTAGAAAATACCACACTTACAAAAAAACTCGAGAGCGTTCAACAGGTGACGCTCATTAGCATGTGCATACACTAAGGGACACTCCAACCATGGCACTTAACACCACCTTGCCACCTTGTATGGCTGCGAAGGTTGTTATGAGACTCAAAGAATCTGGCTTCCTAAAGTTCCTAAAAGAACACGTGTCTGAACTCCCGGAAATCCTCACAAACTTTGTTTTCATATCTTATCACTTGGATCATGGAGTTGCCAACATACCGGCGAGGGAGTGTCGGAATCCGCTGCTAGAGAGGGGCAGTGAGCTTCCTTGCGAATTGGTCAAAACTTGTAGAAAGGTTGGTGGAGGGGTTTACCGTCAAGAGCTCTCTCTTAAATCTAGCTTAATGCTTTCTGGCTATTGCAGTTTTTTTAAGGTCGAGGTTGCAGCAGTTAAGGTAGCAGAGGACTTTCTGCTCCGGAGTGCAGCCCTCTTCACAGAAGTGACCATCCGCTCAGTTAGCAGCGTGGCGATACTAGCCTTGAACACAGGTGACAAAACCCATTCAATCAAGGTTATTTGAACCTTCCTTTTGAGGCGCATTGATTTTGAAGAAGTGATTCTGAATATTAGAAAAACTTTAAGCAGTAAATAACATTACTCAGAAAACTGTTATAAAAAGCTATTATTTTATTGCATAAATATATTAACATTTTTAATGATACAATAATTTTATTTATTAGTTCTTTTATTTAGTTCTTGGCGTTTATTTATTTAAAGGTGTGTCTGCTTTTGAGTTTAATAATCATTGCTTAGAATAATACCAAGGGCATTTATTCTTTTAGCGCTTGAATAATTTATAATTTGTTAAATAAACTTTATTCATATTTATTCCGGGGCGTTACTTTAATGGCAGCACAATTTTCAAGAGTGCAACTAAACTAATGTAAAAGAATAAGTAAAGACAACCCAAACGACAGCTTAACTTAATTCGATTTTTATTACTCTTAACCCATATGGAATATATTTTAGGTCAAATGAGAGTGAAATAAGAGTGAACATGGAAATTATTTTCTTAGACGCTACTACTAAAGGAAAGTTTTCATTTTATTTTAGTAACTTAATTGAAAAAGACTGGAATAGAGAAGAAAAATGCTCTAGGGATCAGCAAAAAATGTTACTCGCTTTCTGTATTAAAATTTATAGCTCATATAAATTTTAAAAATATATACAATCATTTAATTATTTCTTTACTGTCATGCACTTCTACTACACACACAGACACACACATACATTTATTGTGCACAATACAATCTATAGCATTACAGCGTTTATTGGCCATATATATCAGCGTGAAATTAAATATTTTCCAATATATTGCACTCTTTACAAAAATTCGCTCTGCATTTCCGGCATATTTATTGGCACCGAATCAATTGTTTTGCTTATACCATACATATGTATATACAGATAGTATACAAAAATGAGCGAATACATCGACTTTGTAGCTAAGGAACTTGTTATTCGCAATCAACTGCGCCTAACCTTGAGTAATTGACGTCGAACACATTTTACCATATTAATGCTGTCAATTTTCCAGCTAATTTGACTACACACACATACAAGTATTTGTGCTAAAATTAACCTCTGCTAGACAACACCCAAGTGTATGGCTTTAATTCAACTTGATTGTTGACAAACGGTTCAAGTTACCAAATTACACTGGCACCAGAACAAAAGACTTAAGCAACGAACTTGCCAAACTGTGAACAACTAATGCCATTGACAGATCACTTTAAAACACATAAACTGACTAAAACGCGCCAGCACCAGCAAAATATTGTAGAAAATGTGTTCGCAATTTTTTATTGCGAAAATTTACATGAACATAGAAAATTGACGGAAAACTAATGTGACCTTAGATGCCGTGCCGCAGCGTGCATATTCCTATATATAATGTAAATGTATGAGAATTGCAAATCTGAGCGAGTACATAGTGTATTGGCAGCAGTCAATCAATTGCAAGCGATAAGTAACTGGTTTCACAGGAAATCAAATCAACTCTTTTGTTTATAAATGATAATTAAATTTATTTTTAGTTTAAGTTTTAATTAATTTATATAGTTATCGATTACATAGAGACAATTTCGTTTATAAATTTGTCATAAAAATTGTTAATATTTAAAGTTCAATGATTTTATTGAATTATTTGTTGTTTATTGTACAGTTTCGCAACTCTCCAGAAGTTGAAAAGTTTTAATTAAAAAATTATTAAGTTTTATGACATACATATTAAATATCTGATCATTTAACTAGTCAGAAATTGTCTGATAAAACCCCAGAAAAATTAGTCGCAAGCTCTAAGGATACAAGTATGTATGTTCAACTAAGCTAACTTCTGTAGCGTGATCGCCGGCACAAAAGTTTGAAATACTATTATTTAAAAATTCCTTCAATGCAGTAGTGTTTTACTTTTGTCTGATAGAATGATTCCCAATACTTAAAATGTAATGAGAAACTCAGAAAAATATTTTGAGAGGTTATTTTCATTTGTGAATTTTAAAATTTTGCATGTATTTTGAATATGTAATAAGTGAAAATTCTCTCCGAAAATTTGCAGTTCATCCAGCAAATAGTTTCGAAGATATGTGCGTATTTCTGAAAATGTTTTAGCTCCCAAAACTTATAACACATTTTTCTTGAACCGCTCCTTTCAAATTAGGTGGGATAAATTTCTCCGTAACCGCTGAATCGGTCCATTCGAAATTTTTACACCAAACTTTCTATATATTTTTTTGCTAACGCTCGAAAGAGTACAATTTTGATAATAATTTCAATTTTGTAAGCCACTCTGAAGTTATGTCATTATAATTAATGGTATTTGAATGTCCGATAATTTTAAACAGAAAAATCTCCTTAATCAAGTACATGAAATTCTGGAACTGCCCATTTTTTTAATTATTTGCTAAATCAAATGCATGTTCGAAAAAATTCACAAAAAACGCGTTTTTTCTGCCTTGACAGCCTTTGATTAGCCACGCTTTTTTACCGGTATGAAATGTGAAAATGAAATACTAATTTTGAATGGGAAAATAAAAAATTATTAAAACTATTGAGCATTGCTTTTTACACTTTGTGAGCACCTTTCTGGCAATTTGTGGATACCATGCCACGCCGTCTTTTGAAGCAACTCAATCGGACCCCCAGTTTTCGACTTTTGCGTATTAATCGAAGTGGTGCTCAGCCAATGCGTTTTACCATTGACGAGAAGGAATAGTATTTGAAAGGTTCCAAGTGTGGTCAGTAAGAAGAGTGAAGTAGCAGCTACCAGCTAAGTACTTTGATTGTATCTTGAACCCATATTGCTTTGTGTTCATGGGGCATTGTCAGATAACAAAATAACTTTGCCGTGGCTTCTGGTTCACTCTGATCATTTTTCTATCAATACATTGTTAACGTTGATCTTTTGTTGTCTGTAGCAATTAGTATTAACAGTTTCGCAAGGTTTTAGAAACTCATGATATGCTACACCTTTCTGATCCCTCCAAACACAGATCACTGCCTTCTTACCGCATTTATATGTTTGTGTAGTCGATACTGATGGTTATCGCGGTTTAAAATATGCTTTTTTCGCTTAAGATTATTAAAGTAAATTCATTTTTCATCGGTCTGAAATTGTTTATTGTGCAACATTTAACATGTATGCCATTTGTTTTTGACTCATAGTATCATCTTCATCCAATATTGCTCGTCTTCATTTCTCACATCAAAATCATTACCTCTGAACCGTTGATACCATCTTTTGCATGCTGCTTCTGATAGAGCATGATTACCATAAGCCTCGGGAAGCATCGATGCGTCGCTACAGCACTTTTCTTCAAATAAAAACAAAAAATTAATGCCATCCGCGAATCATAATTTTTCGGTACAAAATTTGACTTTTTCCACACAATGAAAAAATATTATGTTGTTTGTTCAATGACTGCAAGGTTATTGAATATGTTTGACAGCTGTCATGCCAACCAAACAAAAAAAATTAAGTCACATTCACAGCAAATTTTCTCCTCTAACCCATTTGTATTTTAATGCTCATTTCATACTGGTACAACTGGTAAGAGGTATGTGTGGTATTTGAGGTGTTCTGATTAGAAATTTGAGTTCAAAGACTTTTGCATCACGTCCAGCTATTTTTGTCATTTTAGTAAATAGTTTTGGTTTGGCCTCTACATCCTGAGACTACAATACAAAAAATCCTACATATTAAGAAATGTTTACTATCATTTTCGATTTTAGCAATTAAAAATTGCATAATATTACAGTCAATGAATAACTTTATAGAGCCTACATTAATGACCTCTTCGTGCTTGCATTGGAGGATTTTGATGTGTAGGATCTTTGCTTGCAACGAGATGTGTGTTGTGGCCTTCAAGATCATGCGATTCAACACAGCTGTGCTATCTTTATCTTTTGTGAGATTATGTGATGTCGCTTGTCTATAGAGATAAGTTCCACGTAATTAACGCCTTGCAGAAGAATAATCGTTCCGTTATTGCTGGCATATGGTCATAATTGCTGCAGAAAGTGGTAGAAAAAAGCCTGTTGGCTGAAATTAATTCCGTCCAGCCGCGGCGGTCACCTTATGGCAATTTTCACCAAGATCAATAAATATCGATTAGGTCTAGACCATAAAACACACAAAGGTCGTCTCTGATTGTTGTCAGCATCCAAATTAAGAAAACAAATTTCAGATGCTGTTGGTAAAAAAAAGTTTTTGCTGAGCTTGGCAATTATCTACAAATTCGATTTAAGTAGTTCTGATTAAACATAAGGAAGTTAAGACGTAAGTACTTTATATTGATTGGAAAATGGATACAATACCTTAAAATATTAAATATTTTTGGGTATATTTTTATTTAGTTAAATTCAGATTTCATAAATCATTCAGAATATGTTTATATATATATTTTATGCAAAAAAAGCAAATTCTCAGTAAAAACTCTAAAATCGATGAACACACCTTCATTCAATTTTCATTATTTGTAAGCAAAATATTTTTGTGTTATTCCAGTACCTAAGTACTCGTAAACATATAAAGTTTGATTTCAAGCTTCAACAAAAGTCAAACTAAAGAGGTGTTTCAAATGCAGTCATTAAAATTTGTACAGTCATATCTAATAATAGCAAAGGTAGCTGTCGTCTCACTTATTAGACATGAAGTATTCGATTTTTCAAAATCAATTTAAATGAGCGTTGGAATTAGTAATAACTTTTTAACTAATAATTTTATTTCAATTTGAATATCTAGCCATAATTTAATTATGCATAGCTACCAAATTGATTACATTTAATTGAAGTTAAGTAATAATTGCAAAGCAACAAAAAGCTTAGCCCAACGAATGGCTACAGTTTGCGGTAGTTTAGGCGATTTGGCGCGGTTTCGTTTGGATAATAAGAACCCGATGGCTCAAGTGTTAAATAAAATACAATTCGTTACAGTTGACAATTCCGCCGAGCAGGAACGTGCTAACTGTTAGTGTTGTTATTGTATTTCAGTGTTTTTGCTGTTGTTTGTGATTTGCCACAGTTCCTTAACATATTTGTGACATGAAGCGTTTTAGATGCTGGCGAACGCGGCACAAAGCTTTCATATAGCTACATTTAATATATACATATGTATATATATATATATATATATATTTAAATAAATGTATGCACATATCTTTGGATGTGTGTTTGCTCGCATTGTATGTGACACCCAAGTGATGAATTGCATAAATTTCTTGAGCCAAAGGTAACCGTATATTTTTGGCATCGTTTTTTTAAGTTTCTTAAGATTTTTCTTTTATTTAAATTTCAATTAAAATATTTTTTTTCATTTCGAATTTGTTTGTTGTATATCGCCACTAAAGCGGATTACGCAATAAAAGGAATGCTTTTGTTTATATTTCTTTTGTGCAGCAACTTGCTTGTTCTAAATACATAACATGCACTCACATACATACACACGTAGATTTATGTGCTTCGTTTTACTCAAATTACTTTTGTTGTTACAGTTGTTGGTTGTTTTGCGTGTAAGTTTGATTTGAAAGCGAGCAATTAAATACCTTTGAGTGATTTCGTGTCAATGTTAAATTCCAATTCACTAAAATAAAAGAATGTAAACGGCTTTTCAATCCAGGCGAACAACAACAAAAACAAAAACTTACAGAAACACATACTCACATATGCATTTGCAAGTCAATGTACGCTTATGCTATTAAATTAGCTGTGTGTACGTTACAGTTCAATTATATGTAGCACTTCTGCTATTTTGTACTTTTATGGCAACGCCACCAATCGTAAGCTACACTTACACACATTCATACTATATATTTGTATAAAATTAAATGCACAAATGTATGAATGTTGACTGCACTGTTAACACTCTACGCCTTGGTCACTTTGATACATGTTTATATTTGTCGTATCAAGTACATTAGGGTGGGTCATAATTGTGAATGTTACTTTTCGCTTTGTACTCTGAAAAACTGTCAACATTCTACGCCTTGGCCACTTTGAAACATATAATATTTTTTGTATCATGCACATTAGGGTGGGTGAAAAAACATTAATATTTTTTTCGCTTCGTACTCTGAAAAATTGTTAACACTCTATGTCTAGGCCACTTGGATACCTATAATATTTGTCGTTCCATGTACATTAGGGTGGGTGGAAAAAATTAATGTTTTTTTTCGCTTCGTACTCTAAAAAATTGGTTGATAGACACCTCTAAGAGAGGCTCTGGCAGTATGAGTTCTCTATTGTAACGGGAAGGTACTCCACCTAACGGATTTTTATTTTTTTCTGATTATCAGCAAAAAAGTTCATAACTCGCTTGCAACTATTTGGAATCAAATTTCGTTTTGTGGTTTTTGTAAGAAGCTAAATCCTCCTCAAACAGAATCTATGACGATTTTTTCATAATTCTAAGCCTTTAAAAGAAATTATCAATTGAAGTTTAGCTATTTTAATACAACCTTTTCCTTACGCAATGAAACAAAATTTATTTATATTTCAAAGCTAACAGTCCTGCAAAAATCTTTCTGACCTACAAAACGCAAAAAAAACATTATTAGTTTTAGAGCCACCCTAATGTATCTTGCAAAAATTTATTGGCTCTACAAACTTTTCTCCTTTACAAAAAGAGTAAAAATTCATAATTTTTTTTAGCCCACCCTAATGCATACATTCATATGTATATAATATAAGTAAGCGAATGTAAATGTTTTGTAATTTTACCACACATGTGAAGGTAGAAAAAAAGGTGTGCGCACTCCTTGCTGATAAAGCGCGTAATGTTGTTGTTGTTGGCGTTATTATTATTTGTTTACATACATAGTGCTAGGTACTACTAACTTATTAAGCAACTTAGAGCTGAACTTAGGTTTCCTAATAATTTGCTGCATTTGCATATCCTATAGCATAATAAGGTTTATTGTTGTTGTTGTTGCTTTATTTGGTTAACGTTATTGTTGTATGGGCTGCAAGCCATTGTTTTCAATATAATCTTTAAGCTGTGATCTAGAACTTACGCCCACATAATTGTAACGGCGTTCGCTGACGAGTGAAGTCAAAATGAACGAGGCAATGAAGATTGATTTCGAACCAGTGTCTTAAGGAGCGGAATAAATAAATTATTTGTTTATATTTTAAATTTTTTAAGCAATAACGCCAAGTGTAAAATACATAGAAAGGTATAAAAGAACTTGACCTTCCCCGCAATGTGCTCGATACCTAAATATTGATTAACTGGTTTCTAAGTGGTTTTAAAGTGGTTACTTTAGGTTAGATGGCTGATCCTTTAGCATGGCGGACGTATCACACTTAGACTGTAATGTTCAGTCCTTAGTGACGCTGCATGCCATTCCTTATGTAATAACAATTCATAATAGTCTTAAGGGGTTAAGGGTAGTCAGAGGCACGAAAAAATGAGAATTTTCAGTATTTTTTGTTTGCTATTAAATCGTGTCATTTTACAAAATTAGTTATATGTCATTATTATAGAATGTGTTGACTTGAAGTCAGGAAAACTTCAAAAAAAAAATTAATTTACAAAGTTATAGGTGTTTGTGTTGACCCAGTTCCAAAAAAAGGTACTTGCGGTGACAACCATAAGTCCTTGGAGATCTAAAATCAATCGGACAAAAAAAAAATTAGTTTTATTTTTTATCAAAAATTAACAAAATAGCCTTCGATCAGGCCCGAGTTTATTATGTATTCTAGAAGCTGTATAAATTTCATAAAAAACTACTGAGCGGTTTTCGAGTTACAGTTATCACCAGTTCCAAAAACATTGTTTAAAGTTTCACACTAGCGCTTTGAAGTACCCGAGTTCTCTTTATTATTTCTCGAGAAACTCAAAAATTAATTATCTGATCAACGTAGAGTTTTCAGAGAATATTTTTAAGATATTAAACTTAACGAAAATGCAAAAAAAAAAGAATTTTCTGAAAATTCTGTCTACTTCTAACCCCTTAAGCAGGGACTACAGCTGTGAACTTTATTATGGTAAAAGCAGACTTTGATTCGCCCAGGTGTTGCTTTTACATGTAATACTAAAATATCCCAAAATATATAAAAAGTTGGAAATTTTTTTCTAAATATTTTTCTTTTAAGAGGGAAGAGTTTTTAATATGGTAGATGATACGAAAATGAGCAAAAACATAAGGTCTCTTGAAAGCTTGCATGTCAGTGCCAACCAGGAAAATCTAAGATAATCTTATAATATTAACTCATGGACACCTCCATTTTAGTTCAACGCCTCCATATAAAATTCAACGAACTCCTTTTGGAGAACTTTCAACCCTTTAGCACCTTAATACCTACAATGTGTATTATTTAATTAATTTCTCACAAATATATTAGAAGTTTTTTTAATATACCAGAGCAGAATATCCTATAGACAGAAAGAAAAATTTAAATTTTAGGCATAGAACTATATATATGTACATATATCGTTCATACTTTCGTAGTCAAGAATAGAAAGATTATAAATTAATTAATAAAATAAAAATAATTAATAAAAGTAAAAATTTGGTAAATATTATTTAAATGTCACTGGAAGAGTGAGAACCGGAATCATATCGAGCTACAGTAAAAATGTAAATTAAGAACTCAGTCTATTCACTGGTATATTATCAGGTATGTAATCCACTTCTCCGCATTTTCCAGCCTTCAGCAATTTGAATGCTGAAGATATCTCTTCCAAACTGGGTGGATTACAGCCGATGTTTCTATTAGATTTACGGTTTTCTATAATTGAGGCCTCATCAGACATTTCATCAATCATAATATTCATATAAAAGATGATTCCAGATCTCAAATTGAACATTTCTGTGATCAGATCTTGTAGTGAAACAAAATATCGTATTTTCAAATTATCAAGAAATTTATAACGATTGCTATGTTGGAGTTTAAAACGTTATAGCACCTGATAAAATAAATTATTCAGCCATATATTTTAGCTCTGCTTCAGTACTTCAGAATTTCTTTCCTAAAATTCTTTACGTTTATTTTAAATTATCAAGATTTTTTAAGATTTAAAAAGGTATATAATAGATTTTATTATTAGAAAAATTCTTAACCACCTAGCAATAGAAATCATAAAAAAGATTATTGGACAAATTTCCGAAACACGTGCTGGCGGATTCATTGAACTAAAAATGTCAAAAAAAAAAAAAATTAATTATTACTTGTGAGTATTTATATTCAGAATACTTGATCTGACCACTTTCAGGTCCGCTTCAATTCTCAATTGAACTAATCTAAATATAAAATTCGGAGGAATTTCATTCTTAAATCCGCCTTTTGAGACAAAAAATATCAACGACCTCCGCATACCTTGAGGCTGAATCTAGATAACACAGTACTATTTTGCATGCGCACAATCCTTTGATTCTATAATACTTTCATCGATCAACTAAACAATGGCTTTTATTTTAACGGAGAAAGACAATAAACCCAAAGCAAGCATATTCGTATTTTTAGCAACAAGCAGAGCTTTACAGGAAGTGTCATTAACACTTCTGATTCGAAAAGCTTCTGTTCTACTTCACTTTTTTTTATACAAATTCGAACAAGAAATATTTTAACAATAATTTATGAGTTTAATTGTTAGACCTTTTTTCGAAACTATGCGACAATTTTCACGCTTGTCAACTTAGCGGAAGTAGCGACACCCAACAGCAGTGACACTGCTAATGATCCCACACATGCTTAAGTACAAGTATATCTGAATAATAGCGGTGAATATACACCGAACAATTGCAAGTAATTCTTCTAATAATGCAAAGCAATTTCTCGCGCAAAAAAATACTTCAAATCAAAGTGATTAATTGATGGCGTAATTGTATGAGTACATGTCAAATTATAATTGTAATACGCTCAATCAACCGATGATGACGACCAAACGTTTCGTGTCAACTTGAGCGCACATGCCACTCATGACAAAGCCAACAAAATATCAGAAGAAAGAAAAAATGGCAAACACAAACGGAGCATGTAAATTGTCACCAAGCCAGAAGAATGGACCGCACACACCTCTCTATATTTGGACAAGTCGCCGTGTGTGTGGCCATGTGTGTGGGTATGTGAGTGTTAAATAGCCTGCAGCGAAAATAAAAAGGTCTCACAGTTTGATTAGCATAAATGTATGCATGTATTTCGCACATTTCGTGACAGGCTTTTTTGTTGCAGTTGGCGCGCCGGCAGACTGGTCTCGTACCCAAATGGGCTAGTTCAATGCTGTTTAATTAATCAATATTGCAGCGTACAATGAATGATTAATAAAATTATTAAAATTACAAGAATTGAAAGTAGATTTAGTACGCGCATAGCACTGCCAGCGTAGGTGTTGACTAATCTGATCACAATATCCGCATTGAGTACAGTTTTTTTCGTTTTTTTTGTACACATGCAGTTATTATAACGATTGCTTTTATTTAATCTGCATCTTGGTAAAAAATTTAGCCGTGACTCAGTGTAAATTTTACCGAATTTAGATATTTTTGCGAATTTTGTACTTCAGGTACGAGGGGGAAAAGATGTTTACTCTGCACAAGCTATATTAACCTTGCCACGAAGTGACTAATAGTCAAAAGGAAGCGTCAGAGTCTATATAAAAAAATATATATATATAAATGCTCAGCATGACGAACTGACTCGATTTAGCCATATCCGTCTGTCATACTTACGAACTAGTCCCTTCAGTTCCTTCGAAGAGTAATATATCTTTGGTGCAGTCGAAGTAAACATTTTTTATTGGTTAAATTTTCTTAATTGCGGTAGGTATAACGATCGACTATGCAGAGCGAAACTACAGTGGGCGCAGAAATGTTTTTAATCCAACCATTTACGATAAAATATTCTTGACCATGTAAAAAGTTAGGTGACCAACTGGTTAAAATTATCGGCAAAAAAATCTATAAGAAATTATTTAATGTGGGATTCAAATTAAAGAGCTTTCGCAGGTATACGTTTTAGGAGAGATGCCACCTTTTTTAAATATTTAATTTATGAAATTTGTAAGTGGTTAAAATCATCGAAATATATAAATTAGTCCAAAGAAGTTGTGTTGAAAAAATATATTTGCAGAGAGTTGCCACTTGTTAAAATGTTTAATTTAAAATAATTTGAAAATAATCAGTCGCCCTAATATAAAAATAAACTTTAATTGGTTTAATTGAAAATATGTTAAAGAAAAGTCGGCCCTTTTATACATTTAAGGAGAGATGCCACCTTTTTAAAATATTTAATATAAAATTTTTAAGTGGTAAAAATCACCGAAATATGGAAATTAATCTACAGAAGCTCTGTAGAAAAAATATTTTTGCAGAGAGTTGCCATGTGTTAAAAAATTTAATTTAAAATAATTTAAAAATAAAGAGTTGCTGTAATGTGGAATCAAAACTGAATTGGTTTAATTGAAAATATATTTAAGGAAGTTTGCCTCTATTTTGCATTTCAGGAGAGATGCCACCTTTGTTAATATTAAATTTAAAAGATTTTAAATGATAAAAATCACCGAAATACAGTAATGAGTCTAAAAAAGTTCTGTTAAAAAATATTTTTGCAGAAAGTTGCCACCTGTTAAAAAAATATTTTAAAATAATTTAAAAATAAACAGTCGCTATAATATTTAGATAAAGTTCAATTGGTTTCATTAAAATATATTTAAGAAATGTTGTCTCTGTTTCAGATATATAATTCAATAAAATTTATATCTAAAAAAAATTTTACGAAAATCTGATAATTTTAGCGCAAGAACTACTTCGATATCTACAGCGTAGCCTCGCACGAGCTTACTCAATATAAACAAATCTGTTTCTTAGTCATGCTTGAGCTGTAAATCTAGTACAGACACCCACCTATCTTGACACCTCATAAATGCCAATCAAGTCATTATCGCCATTTTTTTCACAATTTCTTACCGTACAAATACATACATTCATACAGTTTATTATTCCCACCTTTACTCTGTGCTGTTTTGTAAAGCTTTTGCGATAAACGTATTTTTATTTCGATTTTTGCTTTTACATATACCATAAGTGTTGCCTTATTATACTTATTTCCATACATTAATAGACAATTTCAATTTCTTTTCGCTGCGGCGATAATGATCGGCCGCACGTTATTCACTTACCGATTTCAAGTGCAAGGAGTTAAGGTGCCGCTTTCAAGTGCCACTTTTTCATACAAGCACATAAACATGTACTTATATAGCTATATGCACATATAGATGTACATATTTAGGTGTCAGAATATATCAACATACAGTGAAATTATGGCAGAATTAAGTAGCAGCGTGGCAAACAAATAATTTTTAATTAGCCGCAATCAGCGACAGACTGTGAAGTGGAGTTGGGCGCGAGAGTATTCATGTTTATATGTGTATATATATACACATATAGCTGTTACTATTCTTACCAAACTAGTTTTCAGTTCAAATCAGTTCAGTGCAGAACGCCAACCGCCCGCGCAGCATCTTAATATAATCATAACAAGTAAGGAAGGGTTAAGTTTTGATGCAACTGAACAATTTATACTCTCGAGATTTTAGGTGAATAAATGCGGGGAAATTTTTGAGTGTTGGAAAAGTTTATATTAACAAGGAAAAATGTTAACTTTGTTGCCAACGAAGCTATAATATTTTTCACAAATAAAAAAAAATGTTTGTTCAAGAATTTGATTGTGATCGCTCAGTTGGTATGGCAGCTATATGGTATAGTGGTTCTATTTAAATAATTTTTTCGCAGATTGTTTTATTATTGATTATTGTCGTGTACAATATTCCATGCTAAATATGGAAGCGAAGTGTTTCGTGAAATAAAAAAATATTTCCTTAAAAGTACTCGATTTAGATAATCAGTTTGTATAGTAGCTACATAATATAGTGGTGCGATATCGGTTGTACTCGAAAAAGCATCGATTCTTAAGAAGAAAGTAGTGTGCAAAATTTGAAATCAATCAAGGTAGAAAAATAAAGAGGTATGCCGGGGCTACCGGTAGTCTTGACCTGATATTATCAGTTTTTGGTTTCACGACTGAATATTTCCAGTTAAAGATACACTCTTTATTAAGACACCTCACATATTGACCGAAATATATGCAACATATATATATATATATATATATATAAGGGGGTTATAAACCCGATTTTACCCATTTTGATACAAGGAAATATTGTTATCAGCTGCTCAGCTACTTTCATTACGATGTATCACATAGTATGTACATAACTATTATATAATATAGTTTGAAAAGCCTTAAATTAGATATAAAAGAGCTAAGGGAAATATAGGCCCGATTTTAACCATTTGTTATATAAGGTCACAATATTATCAAGAAAATATTTTCTTTCAATTTTATTAATTTATTTCATAAAGCACTGGGATCCTCTATTTGACATAAGGTGGCTTGGAAATTTTTGTCCGAATTTGGTCTTTTTTTAGCGTGAGAAGGCATACACTAAGCCATTTTTTGTGCAAAATCTTAGCCAGCCTAGAAAAAGAAGAGCAATAAATTGGTTTTGATGTGAACGAGCGAAAGGCAAAGTACTTGGACATATACCTCTACACACGCATACCTTTCACCGCGCTTTTGGAACTAGATCACTTTTGGCAACGATAAAATTGATAAATATCAAGGGCTTTGTATATATCGTAAACTACCATAAATTTCACCAATAATTTAAGCATGAAGACCAAACGCAGGATAACTCTTACCAACAAGGGCTACTTTGAGATCGATAGGTATTAAAAGATCCCTCTCTGGACGAACAAAAATTACGCTCTATAAGTCTCACATCATTCTCGTCCTATTACAAAGCGCAGAAATGTTCGCGTGAGCCATGAATGAATATACAAGAATATGGAAACATGAACTGTTTCAGCTCTACGGTGACATGGATAAAATTCAACGCATGCGCTGGTTAGGCCATATCGTTCGCGTGGAAGGTGATGCTCCAGAGAAGAGCTCCTTCGATTCGAGAGCTATGGGTGGACACCGGGAGCAAGTGTACCGATGGATGCAATTGAAGCACAAGTTACTTAGCGACCTGCGACTAGCGTGACATCGCAAATGAAAGAGACAACTGGTAAAGTTTCTAGTTCTTGGTCCAGCCGAAAATATTAAGTTATTATTTTTTTTTATTTGATTCAAATTAGTGGAACAGTTGCTCAGCAATAGAATTTAAACTGACTGCCAATTTTACACCGATTCAAAGCGTTGCCGTACTATCGTCAATGCAAATTTTAATGATCTCAACTTTTTAACGAGTTAAAGCACTTTTAGCAGTTTTCAACATAACTTTTGTTTAGCCACACAAAACTACAATACTCAGTGCAACGTGTAGCAATTGTATAAGAATATGTATATGTTTATTAGCTTATGCTTGTATGTATGTGAACACATTTGCATGCGATAGCTGTTATATAATTCACTGCCCCACCAACGCCTGCTGTTCAGTAATGACTGCAAGCTGTCGATTACCCTGATATATGCGCATACAACTACTTCTACATATATATTTCAATTATAAATACACACATGCATACATATATATATATATATATATATATTTATATATATGCGTTAGTTAAAGCACACACATGCTCACTAATACAACCAAACATGGGTTCACATTTGATTGCTGGTTGACAATTTGACAAGCAGCTTTCAATTCGCCGCGATTCGCAATTAAATTTGTCAGAATGGCTTAATAAACATTTCGGAAGTTCTGAAGCGATTTGCCAAGTGTCATGTTCAGGTTATTTCCATTTGTATTTCATATTCTTTTTTTTTTTGTTTTTGCAATTTTTCATGCAAATTACTTATTAGCATTTTTGGTGTCTTACAAGTCAATCGCTGCAAAAGTGCAAGAAATACTAATAACTCAAAGCGCTTTATGCATGAGCTCATGCGGTGTTCCATGCCGATTATGGCGCTCTTATCCTGTTAAATATCTACAGTTGGTTTTTGTATGACGCTGTAATCGCCTAAGCAATTTTAGTTGACTTCAAATGTATGAAAAGTCAAACTGGCGCCAATTCAAATCATATAGGCAGCTTAATAATTGGTTAGGCAACAACATGATTCAATTATCAAAAGTTATGTAATAAAGCAATTGTTTGTCCTCCTTCATGCAAATTTTGAGTTCTTAGTGTAGAAGTTGGGTTCTCTTTTGGGCAATTTTATCCGAATTAAGTATTAAAACTTCAAACATCTGACTACAAAAAAGAAATATTTCATATTGCTAACTGATACATATATTGGAGCTAGCTAAAAAAACTTAGAAAAATAAGAAGATTAGAAAAATATTAAGATTTTGATATTAGTGGACGCATTTTCGGTTATGTGCACCTTATCTTATCATATGCTAAGGTAAACTTTCTTACCAATTTTCATTAATATTTTAACCTAATTTCTTTGTGATAAAACTGGTATGAGTGCTAGGTCATAGCGAAATCGCAGGCAATTAAAAAGTTGATAAGCTGGCCAGCAGAGGCACCCTAGAACCGCTATCAGTATAATAGGAGTAGGTCGGTGCTCCCGTATCCTCTTGTGTTCTACTACTTGATAGCTGGACTTCGCGGGAGTTTGGTCAGCGCTGGGCCACCATTGATCACAAGAGATCTGCTGATATATTTGCCTTGTCAAGGCTTAAACACTGCGGAATATCTTCCACTGCATCCGCTGTTCCAATGAGTAATAAACTGGTTAGTAAGGTGAAAAAATTCAATAATTTTAACAAAGCCTACAAACTGTGTTTCATTGCTACTCACGATTCAAAAGATTGTTTCCTTTTCTTAAATTTCAAGAGAATTTTTTGAGATAAGAGAATGAATGAGATGCCTCTTTTGAACCAAGAGAACAATCTCAATCTTAGTACAAAAGTGGTTTCAAAAACTTAGAAGACCGCTATAATCATATATCCTTCCATAAAGCAAGAAAAAACATCAATTTTCATTGCACCGAACCTATATTACCTTTGGCAAATACAAATAAATACAAAGAATTTCATTCGAAAACTTAATTTTAAAAAAGCTGTGTGTCTAAAGTTGTCCAATATAAACAGTTTTAGCGGAAGTTGTATGGTTGCTCTAGGCAATAATCCACGCCGAATTTCGTGAAGATGTTTCGTCAATTAAAAAATTTTCCTATACAAAGACTTAATTCCGATCTCTCAGTTTGTATAGCAGCAATATGTTACAATGAGCCTAACTGAGCAGCTTCTTGAGTTGAAAAGGGCGTGTGCCATATTTCTGATCGATATCTCAAAAAGGCAGAAGCATGTATCTAAATCGACATTTTATATTATTTTATAGCGCCTTCAACGTTTACTTTTGGCTATTACAAACTTTGTGGCTGCGGAGGTTCCAACAAATGTTCAGTTTCGGGAAGAAAAGGACATGCGCAAAATTTCAAAAAGATAATGTCTATATCTACTCATGTTATTCGGCTGTTCATTAATAGATTCAGGATATAGTAAGTAATAAAAGATTTTGCCATCAACTTTTCATCACAATTATACGAACTTTTTAGCCTGCCACTTATAAAGTTCTACTTCATACAATCCACTTCCGGTTACATAACTCAGAAATTCACATATGTCAAAAAACGTTGAATTGTCTTTAAATAATATTAAGTGTTGCTGAGTTCATGCTTTATTTAGTATACCACTAATTTATTGTTGGTTAATGGTTTATTATTATTTATTTTTTTTTAATTGTATAAGCAGTCGCATCTGTTTATACTGCTTAGGTATTTCCAATTCGATTTCAGATTTATTGTGCTTCAATATTTCGCAGAACGAAAATATTTCAAAACACTCGCGAACATCATTCAATTCACATTTGTTCAATATCCAACTGTGTTGTGTGATTTATGACAATAATATGCAAAATTATGGGTAATCAATTAGTTAATTAATCAATCAAACTATTTATGACGAATCCGTTTTCGGAAATTAACATTGTGTCAACTGCAAATGCGCAAACGCTGCCTATGAATAACTGGTAGTTGATTAAGAAATTAATTAATTTTTAAAATACTTAGCGGCTGTTAATTACAATTTGAACTTTAGCCTTGTTAAAGCAATTGACTTCGTTTGCATGCCGCATAGTAGATTTTCTCATACAACTTCTTGTGTTGAGTGTGGTTGAGTTTAGTTGAGAGTTCGGCAAAGCATAATTTGTGTTTGAAATTAAGCAGGAAGTTTATTATTATTAGTTACTTGCTGTGCAGAAAAAATACTAACGTGCTTGTAGTACAGCGCTGAAAACCCAAAAATCTATAAAGTTTTGCGCAAGCCTTTTCACAGCGCTGCCTTAATGAGTTAGTTGTAGCACAACACAATTAATGGACCGAGCAAGTGCTTTCAACATTAAATGCTTGTATTCTTTTATTCTAGCTGCTCTATGCTTTTCTATGTGTGGCTGATTTATGTTATTTATCTGTGGCACTGAGTATATGGGCATTTACTCCTTTTTTATTGCTTTTCTGTGAAATACATGACATGTGCAAGACAGTCGAACGAGAAATTGTAGCCGCCACAATACAATTGCTTCTGCTGTGTACTGAGCAAACTTGTTCCCCACCCTAATGAGCTGGTTATTGCTATTGCAGTTCGTTGCTTAAGTCTTTTGTGTTCGCTTTTACTCAATTAATAGTTGAACATGAAAATTGAAATTAAAATTGTGCATAACATGAAGAAATAGAACAATAAAATGTAATATATATATGTTTGTACATGGGAATTGTGCTGCCGGCGTTTTTATTTCTTTCTCACAATGCATAATGTCTGGTTTATTATAGGCGAGTAAAATCATGACTCCCTTATGTATGTAAACGGAAAAATTAACTAAGCTGATTTGAAACGGCTTCAAATTTATTACTACTATATATTTAAAATTATGAAAAAGTTTGAACTAATGTTTGTCACAAATGGGGGAAAAATCATATAGAGATTAAAACACAAAGACACTTTTGCTGCAGCGATGCTGTTCTAATGTCATTCACAGGTGCATTTTTTTATAGCAAATAAGGGCATAAAAAATACTTTATCCTAATTTTGAGCAGTTAGCTTGCATGACAATTATAAGCTTTAGCGGTTCGATCTGAATAATATGTCCGAAAACTATAGCAATGCCTTCGACAATATTTTATGCCGAAATCCGTGAAGATAACTTGTCGAAAACAAAGGCTTTCCGTAATGACATAAGTTTGATCGATCTGTTTATAAGACAGCTATGTACAATAGTGGTCCGATAATGGCAGTTCCGATAAATGAGCAACTTTTTCGTAAAAAAAAATGTGTTTAAAATTTCAGATCGATGTCTCAAACACTGAGATACTAGTTTGCGTATATAAAATTAGATAGACAGACAGACAAAGCTAAAAAACTCATTATATAATATATACTTAATAGGATATCCGACGCTTGATTCTGAGTGTTACAAGCCCCGAGAAAATTCAATTAATCATGTTGAGGGTACAAGAATATTGCAACAACAAGCAAGGAAGGGATAAGTTCGGTTGTAAAGGAAAATTTTGTATATTAGCTAAGAGAAAGTCTGAACTGATTGCAATTTCTTTTCGTACTTAGCAAATATATGCATAAAATATCTCGATTCAATTTTATGAAGAAAACTTACACACTAGACGCAATATTTACCACAGAGTCCTTTGCAATAATGAAAGTCTCTTGACTTCATCCAACCTAGCTATTGTTAACCAAAAATCCCTTTCACTTCACTTAATTGTGCTAAGAAATCTTACATACAAGTATTGATCAAGATATATACATATATAGTGTATAAAACCGAGCGGAAGTTCAAAAACTTTTTTTATTACTTTTATTGGGCTAGGAAATTATTTATTTTTATTATACGAGTATATATATTTTTTTTGTTTTTTTTTTTTATTTTTTTATTTTACCGATTTTAACATATTTTTGCATTGCGACAATTTACAACCAGAAAAGGATGCTCTCTGAATTTCATTAAGAAACCTCATCGATTGACCAATATGCGCGGTATAAAGACAAGTGGCATAAAATATTATATCCCAAAAATAAATTTGAAGAATGCTAACGAGTTGACACTCCTTGGACGAATTAGACATCGGAACCCATTATATTGGCAGACCCGATTGTTGAAAAATCCATTGCAGCAAACTATAGTAGATATATGTTGGTCATAGGTAGTTTTTGACCAAATTCAAAAAGGTGTCTGTCATATTTTACAATATTTTCGATGAAAAAGTCAGCCATAGATAAACCCAACCGTACTAGAGGCTATGTGCCCGATTAAGACTACAATACGGATATGATACTTTTAGACATCCAAATGAAACAACGGAAACAGAAATAAAGCGCCTGACCAGATTTCATAATAGATTCAAAACATTTTCCTAGCAGTTGATATCACCGGTCAACAAAATAAATTGTTTATTTTGGGTTTTTGACTTAAACTAAAACTTAGCTCTCCGTTAAAGTTTTCTTTTGCCTGATTTGCCCAAACGAACACAAAAGAAATACAAAAAAAACAACAAATGCAAAATTTAATCAAAAAATTCCATTATTTTTGGTGTAGGAACAACTGAAATTTAACAGTCAGAAGTCAGACCCACAAATCATATCGACAGGTGCATCCAATTACAGGAGTTCTCCATCTGGCTTCACAAAGAACTGTATTTAACTGTGCAGGTGTGATCATCAGCCATCTTGATAGATCAGCCGTCTAACCTAATTTAACCAGACATAGGCCCTGAGGTGCCCTACTTCATCAGTGCTAGATTTATATGGACGTAGGCGTAGTTATAATCCAATCTCACCAATTTTAAAACTATAGCCTATGTCAAGATAATAACCCTAAAAATAAGCTAAAATTGGT
Source organism: Bactrocera correcta (assembly GCA_027475135.1). Lineage (NCBI taxonomy): Eukaryota > Metazoa > Arthropoda > Insecta > Diptera > Tephritidae > Bactrocera > Bactrocera correcta. The sequence goes on from CM050325.1 coordinate 26,918,389, forward strand.
CAAGTAATAGCACTGATTCTTATGAAGTCCCTAAGCATGGCTGTGAAACCCGTTAGAAGCGGTACCTGTCTCAGTTATGGCGCTTTAAAATTATTTACACAACGGTATTTTTTGGACGTGAACACTTCGATTCCGCCCATCTGCAATATCAACTACCTTAGAGTTGCACGCAGCTTATCATGATATCTCAATTTTTACGCAGTCGGACAGATGCACGAACGGGCAGACAAACATTCGGAAATCAACTCGTCTCGTCCTCCTAATCATTTGCATATACAGAACTCTATATAAATGTATTCATACATAGTCTTACATAAAGTATACATATGTACATATATGACAAGTTTTATGTATTACAAACAACTGTAAGGTGTTATGCAACATATTGCGCCTGTACAATGATAACAAAACAAAAATTACCCTGTGAGTTTTGGCAACGTGTAGCAAATTTTGATAGAAAATAATGCAATAACAACCAAAGGAAAAAGTTAATGCGAACGCCAGCGCAAATACATATATCCATCTATGCCAGAAAAAGGCACTTCCATGAAATGTGCACCCAGTATAAGTGTAAGTGGTGGCAAAGCCCATTAGGTCGTCGAAAGCGTCGTCATGACAGCCAGCCGAACAGCCAGCTATCAGCAAGTCCCAACTGTTAGACGCTTAGTGTTGACGCTTTGAATGTGGCCTGTCACTAAAAATAGAATCTGCCATGCTGCCAAGTTGCCAACGGCGCACAAACCAACACTCTTACACACACACACACACACGCAAATACACATAGATACCGCAATTGTCGTCACCGCTTTGTAAATGGTTTATAGTTGGCGGCTAAATGGCTGAAGTGGTGAATAGCACGTCGGTGCGCCACATGGGAGCAGTCACTTTGTGCGCCGCATAAGCCGCCAGTTGGCCGCCACGCTCCCCTTGTCATTATCGTTCGTTTGTGGGTGAGCTTTGTTGCGCGATTTTGATAGCGGCGCTGCGCTTACATTCATTTACTGTCCACTTTGGACTTTAATTGTGCGCGCACTACATTCACTTGCAAACTTTATGTATGTATGTATGTATGATTGTATCTAAGCTTTGACGGTTACAGCTGAGAGTTGCCAATTATTGAATTAGAGACAGTTTTTTTAAGTGTCGGTGGCGTTTAAAGTTTCAAAATTTTATGGAAAAGTGACAGTTATTGTAGGTAGTAAAAAGCGTCTGAAGTAGGTGAATATGTATGTATGTATAGGATATACGTATATTTTTCAGAGTGGTCGGGACTCAATGAGTGTATGACAAACCTTCGAGTGACAAAGAGAAGATTCTTACTAAGTCTATTGGCACTTCGAAATTGACTGAAAACTGAAACGAACATTTCTCAGTCGGTCAGTTTGACGGATCAAAATCAAGTTCTTGTATGGAAACTTTTCTATTTGACAAGATACCATATAAGGCACAAACTATTTTACAGCACAACGCTACAATCAGCGAAGAAACCGTTCATATCGGACAATTATAGAATATTACAGCCTTAGAACAATCCGATCAAATTGAAGTGAATAATATATTTCTTTTCTAAGTAACCTAAATTCGACTTGAAGATTGTTTATATCAAACCCCACGACTAGACAGAACTAACTAAATGTTTCTCTTTGAACACATACCGTTGCCCAGTTATATTTTCAAATTTAGTTATACATATAGTTGCTATAAACAATGCTTCGGTGGAGTCGAGGTTAACATTTTTTCTTGTTATTTTTTATTTCATTTTTTAAATTTCAAATATTATTGTAAATACTTCCAGAATTTAAATTTCCGATGAGGTAAATTTCAATAGCAAACCAAATAAAAAATGACCACATTTTCTCATAATTAAATATATACACACATATAGAAAGTATATACACTTGTATGTTTTGTACATATATACTAATTATAATACTCATACAACCTGGCAATCCTTTTATTGTGACATAATAACACATTTGTCTACTTTAATAGCACCCTCACAGCATCAAACAAGCAAGCAAGCATTGCACGAAAACAAACGAAAAGTTGCGTTTACATATACTACATATACGAGTACAATAAATAAATTAAAACCCTTTCACCTCAAAACTAAAATCAACTAAAACATACATACATGCATACATATACTCACAGTTTTTCGATATTACAACCAACTTTGCTGGGATTAACACCTCTAATTTACACTTGCTTCATACTAAAGGTTACCTTACAAGAGTATGTAATATCTATAACCGTTTTTAAAATAAATCATAAATTTTGAAACTTGATATGGGAAAAAAATAAATAGAATCAACTATAATGTAAGGCCCTAAATTCTTCCCCCATGCTTGTTTCCGTTTACTAAAATTTCGATGATATTAAATAAAATTAAGCACTAAATCTTGGGGAGAAATGTCTTTAAAACCAAAATCAGATCATGGATCTGTCGCTGAGTAATCGAGTTGATAACCCTATTTAGGAATTTAGTTGATTAAGTGTATCAAACGCTTTCAAATGGACTTAATCGAAATCTAAATGTAACGAATCGGTATATTGCGATTAAACATGAAGCCTTCTCTTTAAGAGAAAAGCCGCCGAGAATAGCATGTAAACACGAACACTCATACTTACATACGAACTAACGATTAGTGAACTGGTGGTAATAATACCGTATCTTCGGGATTGCTGTATTAAAATATTTACTTGGAAATATTAAAACGATGCACTGTGATGAACGGGTAATGGAATGTGTGGTGCCTTAAGGAAGCTCAGATAAGACTTTATTGGTGTGTGGTATGTTAACAGTATGTGGTATTGGCCATAGGTAAACCCCAATTACCAAAAACTACAAAAAATGATATTCGTTTTTCTAACAAAACTTATGTCGACGATATCGGTTATACTATTAGTTATTTAGAGCACATGTATACATATATTAATAATTAATTGCTTTGATTCCGATTCTCTGGTAGACGTTTTACTCTTTAAATTAATTCCATGGCTTTGATTGATTTAAAGCTTATCAGTAATTTTAAACATATAACTACCTTAAGAGAAAATTTGTCTGGAATAAACTTTAATATTAAAAATTTCTAAGGCTACATATTTCTACAGTGTACATATAGTCACATGAAATTCAAATAAAATCGTTGTCTGATATAATAACCTATATATAACCATTTTATAACAAAACTTCAATTTTGTTTCAATATGAGAGTATGCTAACCAATAAATAACAAATTTATAACCAAAATTCAATTTTTTTCAATATTAGTGGTTTTTATTATATCGTTTTTCCTTCGCTTGTAAACTTATGAAAAGTGATGTTACGTTATTTTGCATTTTAGGTAATGATTTACTTTGTATGTGTATTTAATTTCCATCCTTAACACAAAAATTTCAAAAGTTTTGCAAGTTTCCGATCATAACAGAAAATGTTAAAACGTTATCTCCGACTGCACCGAAGCTTTAATACCCTTTACAAATATAAAATATTCTTTACAGGATATTGATTTTGATTATCAGATTTATTAGTAGCTATATGCTATGTGATCCTATCTGAACAATTTGAGATTGCATAATTTTCTTGGACAAAACTTCACGCCAAATTTCGTAAAGACATCTCGTCAAATAAAAAGGTTTTTCATACAAGGACTTGATTCCAATCGTTCAGTTTGAAAAAAAAAGACAGCCGGACAGACGGACATATCTAAAAATCAACTCAGCTCAGCTGATAATTTATACTTATATTTTGTGTAAAACATAATATACCGTGCAAACATAATATACCGTGTTCAGGGTTTAAAATAGGAAACCACGCTACCTTCGTCTGCACCGAAGCTATAATACTGTTCACAGGTGCATTTCCTATAGCTTAAAAGGCTGCAAAAATCTAGGATCAGAGATAGTGGCGATGCCTTATGTTAATTAGATTGTAGGGTTGATCTTATCACTGGATCTCCCTACACAGCATTTTGAGTTTATCACACATTCTTAAGGCGGTTAATAATAATTCAAGCCACTTCGCTAGGTACGCCAAAAGCGTGTTATAGGCTGGCAAAAAATCGGACAATAGAGGAGCAAGTGACAAGATGACTCCACGTTACCTTCCTATATACTGCTCTGTCGAAAAGGGTTAGTCTGAATTTCGTAAAAAACAAATAAATTTCTATTAAATAAAAAGTTTTTCTTAATCTATGGTCCTGACCAAACACTTAGATAAAAGTTGATCAACAAGAGTGGGTCTAAATAATACAGCTTCCAGAGCTTCATTTTTTAGAAGGACTTTTGAAAAATTAAAGCATTCAGAAGTATTTTTTTAGAGTCATCTTTCAACTTTCGAATTATATGCTTTCAGTTATAAATAATTTGGAAATTAAATTTTCTAAACGCTTACGATATCTTGTTTCTCACATACATACATATGTACAGCAACGTACGGGATTATCATCAGTACTAGTTTGTAAGCATATATGTACAAGTAGATATATATTTCCTTTGCTGTAAGACTATGTTTAATCTTTTGTTTGCAATTTAGTTAGAATTGGTTTTGTTTTTTATTTTCCATTTATTTGCGACCAGTTTGAATGGTTTTCTTTGCATCAAGCATCAAGCTGGTCACTCCTGCTGCCACCTTTGGCCGGCGCTCATACAATACGCCATAGAATGAATGGCTAAAAGCTTGAGTAGCGCACAATAATAATTCACAAATTATAGTACAGCGGCAATACAATGGCTTTCCTATAATTGTGCGCGATTGCAGCGCCAACACACTGGGCTAGCGCTGGCGACGCGTCGCGATATCGGTGCAGTTGTCTCGAACACTCGCCATGCGCATGAATATAGTACATACATATGTATGTACATGTTTGTATGTATATGTGAGCTGCTGCTGCTGCGATGTGTTGGCAGAGGTTGCGCATGCGCACAATCGCGTGCAATTATTTATACCTAATGAGCGTTCAAATAGCAACCGAAACCGATACCATTGCAGTAACATTACAAATACACTTACTTATATTTGTACTATGAAAGACTATATGTAACCGAAAATATGTAAATTTATACGAATATGTAAGGCAATAGGCATTGTCCAGCACGAAATTGAAATTGTAGCTAAATCTAACGGCATTGCCGACGCAATGCTAGTCAAAGCGAAGTACTAATGATAAAAGATTGAAGGAAAAAGCTGGCAAATGATCGCGGCAATGCGCTTCATTCGCTCGAACGATCTGCTAATCAAGCAACAAACTAACCAACTGACTTACTGAGTAACCGATACACTAACCCCAATGAGTGCGAATGTGTGTCTGTTTGTGTGTGTGCGTGTTTTGTAATACAACAAATTCTACTTGGTCACTTTAATACAACTGGCAACTCGGCAAACTCGACTATTCTATATTGCAATGCCACATGCAATTAACCAATTATGTGAGCGGCAATAGCCACTATCGCCATCGTTGCACACTCGCACATACAGCAACAACTACAACAATCGACGATTGGCTAGTAAATAGTAACAGCGACGGCAGCAGAAGCTGAAGCTAAAGCGGTGGCTACAGCAGTGGCGGCTTGCGCTTGTAATTGCAACTCAATCAATTCAAATTGCAACAGTCAGCTCAACAATGTAATGCCAACAACTGTAACAACAACAACAACAACTGCATAGGCAGCAGCACAGGCGCGCTTCATGCATACAAATGGCTAAAAATATATATGCGAATACCGACATAACGAGAGCAACGCGAAACACGAACATCCGTCGCAAGGCAAAGTTTACAAATCCAACCGACATTATTGGCCACAATTAATGAAGCATTTATTGCCGTTATTAGCATATTAGCGAAATTCTTCGAAAACCATCAATTTTCTATTGGTGGCAATTTATATTGGTGCTATTTTGGTACAAATGGCTTTATTTAGGTTTGGAGGCTAGGCTCCGGGTTACACTGCAGATAATGGATCTCGATTTAATTGTTTAATTAATTAAAATTTGAAGAAGTTTCCACATAATTTTAGATTGCAATTCAGTTTAATTTGTATTGTAGAAAATCTCCAAGGAAATTCTCCTTTTGAATCTGAGAACACACTGCACACAAAAAGCAAATCGTGCGGTTATTAAAGCTTCAATTGCATCGTTATAGATGTTGGCCAGCTTTGCAAGCATTTCATTTTGAAAATAAATCGCATGCAAAATCAAAAACTGAAATCCTCAAACTTAGTTTTAGAGTATCGGTTCGCTCTAGCATTTTTCAACCAGAGGTAACTGTCATTAAAGTCAAGTTATATTTATTGCTCAGAAGTGAAGCCTTCTTCAGAAAGGTGAGCCTTCACTCTCACAGCTGATCATCAATAAGAACTTTGAGGTAACTATAGCAACTCAAAGTTAGATTTAAATAAGAAAAAACGTTAACTTTTTTTGCACCGAAGCTAAATACCCTTCACAGCAGCATTTCTTTTAGTAACTATGTGCTCAATATGTATGGAAGCTATATGCCATAGTAATCCGTTCTGAACAATTTTTTTGGAGATTATGTTGTCACCTTAAGCAGTACTCCATGCTAAATTTCGTGAAGATATATTCGTCAAATGAGGAAGTTTCAGATGCAAGCATTTGATTCCGATCGTTCAGTTTGTATGGCAGCTATATGTTATAGTGGTCTGATATCGACGTTTCCGACAAATGAGCAGCTTATTGAAGAGAAAATGACGTTTGCAAAATTTTAATACGATATCTTAAAAACTGAGGGACGAGTTCGTATATATGTATACAGAAACAGAAACAGACGGACATGTCTAAATCGACTCAGCTCAACATACTGATCATTTATATATATACTTTATGGGGTCTCCGACGCTTCCTTCTGGGTGTTACAAACTTCTAGACAAACTTAATATACCCTGTTCAGGGTATAATATCTAATTCGGGTGAGGTTACTCTTAGACGCAAATGGAGAAGATGTTTAATAAGGAAGGAGTATAGGAAGTAGTATTCAGTAATGAACTTGGCATCTCTCATTCTATCCGTCAACCAAATCTTGACAGCCTCTTCTAAGCGGAAGTTCTAGGTACAGAGAAGGCCTTTGGAGTTCTATTGAATAACTAGAGGGGATACAGGGAGCAATTTCAATCAATTCAATGCCTATTTTTATAGGAAATAAAAGGGAATAATAGACGAGTTAGCAAATCTAGAAGCGTCTTTAGACAATTAAAAAATTGGCAGTAAACTACACAACTACTACAACTAAAAATAATCATGCTTGTTGTTGTTTTAAGGGATACCAGGATAAGAAAAATTGTCATCGCCGTCATCCAATGGTAAGTCCAGGAAATGTGCTGTTTCGATGGGGTCGGACCAAGAAAGGAAGGCTGTCAGATGTGTAAGGTTAGCAGAGTATGAAAAGAGGTGGCTAGTGTCATGCGCAGACTCATTGCACGCTGGACATATGTTTGATATGTCAGGGTCTATTCTGAATAAGTAGGAGTTTAACCTGCTACAGTATCCAAAACGAAGCTGCGCAAGGGTCTCTCTCGCTTCTCCCGGCAACTCGAGTTCTTCGTCTGTAATGGGTGGTGGTTTGACTTTAAGTACGCCATTCACTCGAAAGGAGTCGATAGCTCCACTGTAATGGCGATTAGTGCATGTTTGAAGTTTGTTGCGTTCGAAGTCTGGTCGGTTTATGGTTATATGTCGTGGACGTAGGTAAGGAAGGACCTCTTGATGCCTTAGAAGGCATTTCCGATCTAAGCAGGCGGCTGCAGGGATGATTTCTGCGAAAGCACCCCAGCAGAAACTGCTTGGAGATGAGTTCTTTATGCTCCTAACTAGAAGTATACGGGTTTCAGGTGTTCGAGGAGACAACAAGAGGCATCCGGCCGGAGTGCTGTGTTTTGGCATGTTTGTAGCTTTCTCGTCTTCGTTCCACAGAATCCAGGCTAATATTGGTGTGGCGTAGTTAAGGGCCGCCCAGCCAATTGCCAACAACGTTCCTTTGTCTTTTCCTCAAGTGCTGCCGATTTGCGACTTAAGGATTTTATTGCGGCTCTGTACTTTGGCAATAATCGCGATCGTATGAGGAGTGAAGGAGCAGAAGCTGTCGAAAGTCACACATGCGTGCTGCAGTTGAAATTACAAGTGTATACGAGTACATGTAATTGCCACAGAGAATCATTGTCGCCCGATTTAAAAAAGTGGAGTTTTAAGGAACACGAATTTAACATTTTAGGTACTGAAGCTGACTGACTCGAATGTTTCGTATATTTTAAATCCAAACCACCGATATTTTTAAAACTATAGACAGACCTAAACCTCAAAAAAACCGATGTTTTAAAATAAAAATACTATTTGTCCACCGTTACTATCCTTCATATAAATAAGATAAATTGTCGTTGCAATAGAAAAAAGATACGATTTTTGTAGGTTGATCAGCGGATAGTAGGATATTGCTGTTTTCAAAAACATTAATTTAATACAAATGTCATTTTCGTACAAATGTAACCACAGATTTTTATGTCTGCCTATTTTATAAATAAAGGAACCATACATACATGAATGTAAATATTTAATTTAATACACATTGACTCACCAGTAGTAGGAAGAGTAATTTGACGAGCCAACTCAAATGTGATGCCATAACGTTCTCACGATAAGAATTCACCAGCGCCCTGCTGCTTATGCACTTGACTTAATGTTGCGCGTCTCCCCGACAATATGTTCCGCTATTGACTACGCAAAATCTTGCGCGTCGTCTCGAAGATCGCTTCCTCCTTCCTTTCCACTCTTAGCAGCTGCTTTGATTGCTGCTGCTGCTTCTGCACTTTAGTTCCACACAAATTTGGTATTCAAATGAGACAACTACGAAAGGGGAATAAAATACCACCGAAATGCTTTTCGCCCTTTATGATTCACGTGCACGTCACGCGGTGATTCATAATGGTAATACCGCTGCAACAACGGTACAAAGTTTGGTGGAATTACAGTTTCTTTTAGCGAGCCAATGCATTATGCAGCACGCTGCCAACCTGGGGGTAGAAGCGTGTGGTGGAGCGAGAGTAAAGTTGCGTGTGAAATGTTGCTGGCGGCTGACAATGTAACGGCGAAAAACTGTAAATGTTTGCAATTGCCGCTGGACCGCTTGAAGGCTGCTTGCTGTTTACTGCTCACTGTTGTTTACTGGCTAAAGGAGTGGGAGAAAGGTAAAACAAAAGAAACATTTATTAAAACAGGTTAGTGATGCGGAATACTTTTCTGACCACATGCAGTTGGCCATGTTCTTATTTGCACAACAAATGCATTAATAAATTTAGTTCATATTATTGTTATGCCCCCATATGTTAATGATATGTGAGTATGCAAGTACAAGGAGAACTTGGAGAGCCTTTTTAGGAATAATTTACATTTTTTCCACGAAAATATAATTTTAACATATTTTTCTTAAATGCAGATTAATATTAGCCACATTCTGTCTTTTGGGTAGATGTCTTACCGTTGGAATTATTATAACAAACATAAGATAGGTTTTTGGAAAAAATAAATGTGTTGCTACCTTAAGTGATTATTAAAGTTTGGTGCGGCATTAATCGATTTACGACAGAGTTGTAGAATACCATTCTAAACACCATTGGCAAATTGGATCAACCGTAGTAACGACCTTAAAAGTTATTTACCAACATTTTTTATACCGGCAAAGCAAAGAGTATTCTTTAACTGATATTTCCTGAAAAGTGGACTTGAAATATCTTTAAAGGCTTTCATACCAATCCCCAAAAAAATACAAACATAATTTATAATCCCAATTAAACAAGGCGAGTATGACAACCAGTCCTACTTTCCCTAAAACGGCATTTCTAAGCTTACTGGTGTGTATATCTCTTAGTGGCTCGACCAAGAATTTCCTCGACAAGTTTTGGAAAGTGTTGCACTCTTTTCGTACTCAAAATTGGGATACAGATCGCTTCGGTCATAGAAAGGAATAAGACTTTTTTTTAGCATCTGTATTTTTGATATGAAAACATTCATGTAGAATCGGAGCTTGTCTATTGTATGCACTTCTAAAATCTAAATATATTTCTTGGAATTTGTTTATAGACGGTCATCTCAGTTTCGAAATACTCATAACACGATCGAATTTATGTCGAAAAATACTAATGAAAAAATCAATTCGGAATCTTTTTGCGGAGAAACCCTTTTATTGGTGTGATTGAACATACTTCTTCTTTGAAAGACATTTTCAACTTCTATTTCTGCAAACTTCGAAACAATGTTACAACACTGAAGAAGAATATATTTTCTAGAATTTCTACTGAACACATTTATGTAGTTTATGCTTGTTTCCACGAAAGTTAACGAGTTTCCTTTCCTACTATGCTACAAGGTGCGTTCCAAAATAAACAAAACTTTTTAACAACTGGTGCGTTAGAATCTGCTTTCTTTATCGATTGTCCAGTAAGAATTTCATGACATTTCATAGAATGGAAGTGAAGTTATAGCGTTTAAAGTGACAGTATGTTTGTGTTATCGGTGCAAAAATGAGCTTCGAACAAAGAGCCAACAGTAAATTTTCTTTTAAAGGTTTCAATTGAAGAAACAAGTTTATGGTGAGGATTGCCTGCCCCACAGCAAAATGCACGAGTAGATTCAACGTTTTCAAAGTGGTCGTGAGGACATAAATGACGATCAACATGTGGGCCAATCAAAATCCGTGATTACCGGAAATTCCATCGAAACTGTATGTGAATTCATCAAAAATCAGCCGAAATCATCATTTAAGTTAATTGAAATGGAATTGAACATCTCAAAACATCGATTTATCGCATTTTGACCGAACATTTGGGCTTATGAAAGATGTGTGCACGGTTTGTTCCGCACAAATTGACTGGCGACCACAAATTGCTCAGAATCCGTCTCATCGATCGCCGCTTGTGACCGATTATTTGGCCAAAAATCACATTTTAACCATTAACCACTCCCCGTATTCACCTGATATGGCACCGTGCGACTTCTTACTTTTCGGAAAAATACATTTGCTCATGAAAGGAAAGCGTTATGCAGACGTAGAGACCATTCAAAAGGCTTGCACCGGCATTCTGGCGGCCGTACCGGTCTCCGACCTAAAACACTCATGCGACATGCTTTTGGAAATTACAAAAAGCTGTATTGAAGCGGAAGGAGACTATTTTGAATAAAATAAATTGATTTTGCCGAAAAAACGATTTGTTCTGTTTCTAAGTGCTGTTTATATTAGAATGAACCTTGTATAGCGATTACTGTAGAAGCTGCCAAAAGATAAAAGAAGAAGAGACTGTAGAACATCTTCTATATGGACACATGGTTTGTAAAGACGGAAATGGGACGTACGAGTATAAAATTTTTCGAAGAGATGAACTTCATGAAGAACTCAGTGTAAAAGACTTTTACAATGGGACTCTAAAAAGACATTGTGCGCCGTCATACCTCCACGCTACTTACGTCTTCTTCAAATTAGCGGTGATTTTCATACCCTGAACAGTTTGTCACAAAAGTGAAACATCGGAGAGTCGATAAAAAACGTATAAATATGATTAGCCTCGCAAGCTGATTCTATTTAGCTTAGAATCAAGTGCTTGTGCGGGAAAACTTTTTCATTAGACCAGATAACTTTACAAATGTAACAGAGAATGTTATCAAAGAAGTGGGGCACTCTCTGAAGAAATTGAGTATATAGCTGCTATACAAATTGATCGATCACAGTTATTGTAAGAAATCTTGGTATTTGTGAAGGGTATTGTATCATCAATGTAACCGCAGTAGACATTTTTGCTTGTTTTAAAGTATGTCTGTCCAAAAGTTCTATCCTAAAAACCAATTATCTGGTAATCGTGATCAGTTGTACAAACATACATGTACTTTTAAATAGTTACAGCCCCCACATGGAAAGTACATATCGCAGGAGATCACCAAAGCCCCTAACATTATTTCTCACAACCAATAGTTAACAGACTTATTCAACAACTCTCTTATATTTAGGTTATAAACATCGTATGAAGCATGCATTAATAATTACTTATTCGAAATATTTTATGCATCCATTATATGTGGGTTATTTCCAATTCGTTGTGATCACAATTAAACAGCATCGTCAAATCGAAGCGGGGGGTCCAGCAATTAGCAAACACTTCGTTGAGCATGCATACATTAATATTGATAAATATTTCTATAACAAAAAACAAAACAACAAAAACAAAAACAACAGCAGAAACAACAGTTAATATCTATTACAGACTTAACAAACGCCCTACAATCGCTTAGCGATCGGATTACACGCCTATTATATCAATTTGATACAAGCTTATACATTCTTACAAACATCATATAATAGCACAATAAAGACAGCGCTAAGTATACATAAGCGGTACAGGTGCGCATGCGCCGACATGCGAGCACACCGCTCATCCGTAGCAAAATCAGACAAAAGCTCTGAAATTACGGCACCTCACTTCGGACAACACCCACAAAACTCATTAATTTTTAATAATAACAGACGGACAGTACATGAATAAATTATAACCGTACACACAGGTAGATATACACATACATACATGTTATATATACATGTATGAATGGTACTATGCGCTGGCATACATACCGGCGCGTCAATCAGCGATGATTGTAAACTTTTACTTTTCTCAATAATTCATCGCAATGAAATGCTGTTACTACTACAATATAAAGTACATTCTTCAAAAATATTTGTTATTTGAAGGAAAAAAGAGAATTGCATAACACCCTTTTGTATCGTTATAATGAGTGTAACAAAAGCTATTCATGTCTTATAAAGCAATCCAAACAATTACTACTGTTACAACACACACACACACAAATGCAACTACAGCTAACTTCGTACGTAATATGACGTTACTTAAATGTGTATGTACGTGTATGCCAAAGAAATACCAATAATAGTCTTAAGCTGTCATGTTAACAGCTGAGAAGTCAAACCCATTTATCGGCATTCCTCCACAAGCCCACATGTCACACATACATACTCGTATGTAAATAGTATTTATGTATGCTTGTGCCTAGTGAGTATGCAGAATCGGATTAGCTCTAAATTCACATATTTAACATTAATAATATTTCATTTTTTTACATATTTACACATATGTTTTTAGTCAAAACATAGATCTAATTACCGTGTAACCTCGATTCGAATTTAAGAAAACCACAGCAAAGAAGACAACCACTGACCAAATATTCAGTATGCGCCTAGTCTTAGAAAATACCCGTGAAAAGAAGATCAACATACACCAGCTCTTCGTCGATTTGAAAGCTACTTTTGACAGCACGAACAGGAGATTCTTTTATGCTATTATTTCCGAATTTTGTAGCCCCGGAAAACTAATACGGCTGTTTTAACTGACGTCGAGCAATACCAAAAGCTCCGTCAGGGTCGGGAAGAACCTCTCCGAACGGTTCGGCACCAAAGGAGGTTTCAGAGGAAAGGATTCCCTATCATGCAACTTTTTCAATCTATTGCTGGAGAAAAGAATTCCAGCTGCAGAGCTGATAAGAGAAGGTACAATCTTCTATAAGAGCGTACAACTGCTGGCATACACCGATGAGATTGATATCATTGGCCTCAACAATCGCGCCGTTGGTTCTGCTGTCACCCGGTTGGACAAAGAAGCGAAGAAAATGGGTCTGGTAGTGAACGAGAGCTAGACAAAGTATCTGCCGACATCAAACAAACAGTCGTCGTATTCAAGTCGCAAATTGCGCATAAACTGCCAGTAACATTATTTACTGACGTTACGACTCTTTGACATGATGCCCCACTCCTCTGCAATTGAAAAAATCGAAGAAAATTGTTAGAAAAACCTTCATATGCGACCTATCTCTTCGCGTTTTTTTCGGTTTTGGCTCATTTGGCAAACTTCTTTTGCGATGGTTGAACTTTATTTTCCGCGTCATAACCATAAACCCATGATTCGTCAACAATTATAGTCATATGGTAGCAGATTTATGTCGTCGCAGATTGAATAGAACATCTCCTGAGCAATGTCAGTGCGACGTTGTGTTTTGACACAAAAATTGAAGACGAACCAAAACGGGTTCAAACAAAACAGCTGTCAATAATTAACAAAACATTTACAATGGCCGACGTTGTCAGCCTAAGAAAGGAATATGAGTACCAACATAATGCAGCAAAACAATTGAAAATCGATTTTTAAGTGGTCATAGTCTTGCTCTTTGTGATACGGGAGGGCATCATAGGCATATGTGTAAAAATTGCAAAACGAGCGTCTTGCCTAAGGGTTCTTCAAGAGGGACACAACAAAGGTAGTCCAATAGAGACAGCAAACGACGTCATATTTTTCCTTTTTTCTATATTTTGCCATGGAAGGATATACGATCCAACAACGAGTCGAAATTATTAAAATCCCTCATTTTTAAGAGTGGGGTTTTCAATAAGAACGCTACTAAAGTCTTTTTGAAATATGAAATTCTTTATTCCTGTGAAAGTACTCGTATATTCGTGCGTACTCCATGAGTAACCACTGCATCGCCCGTGTATGGGCCGTACATCTTCCGTGATGATCAAGACCGCCACATTACTGTAAATGGGAATCGGTACCACTCAATGATAACCGATTGCTTTTCGCCCAAATTGGATGATATGGACATAGACAATATGTGATTCGAACAGGACGGCACCACAAGCCACACAGCGAATGCAAAAGAAGTCGATTTCCATACATAATGGTATCAAATACACAGGTATAAAAAATTTCATTGATATCCTAAACCGTTTTTGTTTTAATTAAAATACACTTTTTCGCTCGTATTGAAAAATTATTATACAAGGCGCGTTCCAAAGTAGACATGGTATTTATTTCTGGTATTTTTTTTTTCATTTAATCATCAAAGTTAGTGTGATGAATTTGTGACATCTAACATAAAATGAAACTTAAAATGTTATATTTTCATAATTAGTATTAACATACCACCTCTCACCGGCTTTAGAACATTCATTCAACTGGATAGTTGTTCATTAAAACATCAAATGCAAAGCATTCCCAACAGGGTAAATAATTGTGAGTAATTTCATAAAGAACTCCCGAAGAGACATATGGTACATAAACACCTTCAAACATTCCATGCCTTCCATTATTCAAGGTAAAACGAAACAGGCATATTACATCATAAATATAATAGTGCTATACGAGTATGGGCACCCCACCAAGAGCGGGACTACCAACTATTTCCGCGCAAATCCAGTTTTCGTGGCATTCTACTGCGCGGATGTGTTTTGAATGATCGCAAACTTGCGTTTACAAGCTTTCGATTTTATTAATCGTTATAATTGTTTTGTTAACACCAGCGTCAGCAGTTTTTTTAATGCTTTTGACACTGTCGTTCTCCGCTGATGCCAGCACCTCTTCTTTTTGCCTTCGATGAGAACAATTAATTTGATTAAATGTTTACCTCCAAGACAGTTGCCTGCAGGCACAAAGACAACAACATCACACCAAAAACTGAAAAATAATCACCTTCACTTTTCATTTCGGTTTTTCACAGCCGACAGCCGGCGGTCAGCTGCTGAGTTAGGCATTTTTAGTAAGCACATATGTTGGCTAATTGCTAGCTTATGACTATTCCAGCCTTAATTAATTTATTTACAGATTTGTGCGGCGATATACTAGTAATTCAATTATGATGCCTAAGAAATAATTACTTTTCTAAAAATTATATGTTTATATTTAAACTTGAAGTTAATTTGCCGCAGAGTTACCAAGCGAAGACGAAAAGACTAGACTAAAAGACTAACCCGCATTTTACAGCGTGACTGCCATTAATTTGAAGACCACCTCTAGATTAAATATGACTAAAGAAACAAACAGGTTGTGTTAATTTGTATATGTCGTACATTGTGTACGCGTGCATGTTAATACACTAGTGGTCCAAGAAAGGTTTACGAAATATTTTATTTTAATATCCATGGTTATTTTTTAAAAATAGCTATCCATTAGAAAATGTTTATTTTCCAAAAATTTAGTTTACTGACATTCTATGTTTGACAATTTGGTTTCAAGTGAGCATTATATAGGCAATATTGGCATAATCGGTATAGGAGGGAGTTACGAAAAATTTAACATTATTATTTATAGAACTTTTATTATGTTTTCAAAGAGTATCAGAAAATGTCCAGCCCGACAAGCTGAGCAGATTTAGTTATGTTCATCTGTTCGTACGTCAGTCCAGCTGTACATACTTGAACAAGTCAATCAATTTCCTAGATATCGAATTGAAATTTTGCACACGTCCTTTTCTCACACAGACGCTGCTCTCTTGTCGAAACCGCCTTTACAAACTGACCAATTAGGATAAGTTCCTTGTATAAAAAAATATTTATTCACAAAATTTTACATAGACAATAAACGAAAACGTCGCTATAATATCAGTAGATTTTTTTTTATCGGGTAACTATGGCCATAGCTGCCACGCAAACTGATCAGTCAAATCCAAATCCATGTAAGATTATTATCTCAAGTATTGTTACTATATCCGAAAATATTATTAGATCGGACCACTATAGCACATAACTGCCATATAAACTGAACACTCAAAATCAAGATAAATATCATTTTATAACTTTTACGCCATAAAAAGTGCACCTGTAAAGGATATATAGCATCTGTACAGCCAACCTTAACAATTTTTCTTTTTTTTTTTTTTGAATTTTTAATTTTTGCATACACATATTACTTTTTGACAGTAAGTGTATAGGTAACATAAGTTCTTCTGTTCATTATAATACACGCCAGCCAGCCTTACGGATTTAAAATGTGTTCAACTACAAGAAGGCGTACAGGCCTATTCAAGGCACCCATTAGGAAATTCGATATTGTACTTTATACCAATGAAAACTGATTTTAATATTGAATCGGTCTAATGTGTTGATGTTTTTAGTTAAGAAGTTATGTAGGTCAGTGTATGATTTTAATAAAATGCAAAAAATAATAATTTTGTAAATTTTTTCAGTCAAAACTCAATATTTTGTTACAAATCTGCAAATTTGCCTAAAGTTGGTTAGCTTTTTGAAAAATGTGAATCGCTGAATGGATCCAGTAGCTGCCATTTTGTAACACAATTCAATTTCTATTTATATTAAAATTTTGAGTAATCGGTTATATGTTCAAAATATCATTTAATATTTGTCCCATTTTCTTTTTTTTTGCTATCATTGTTAAGTATTATATGGTTGTTCGATTTGGCCATTGCCGACAAATGATCAATGGAATATATCAAAAACTGCTTAAAAATTACTGGCTCGAAACCGTCTAAAACCGGTCCATAGTCCCTTAGGTAAAGTTGTTCAGAACTTTCGCATAGGCGATTTTTCGTTTTTTTGGCTTCCTGTTGGAGCTGTAAATCAACTTCCTGCAATATATAATTTTTTGATTTAATATTAAAAATTTCTAGAATCTGTTTAATTGCTTCAAATATACAAAAACTGTTTAAAAAAGTATATTTACTTGAAATATTCTAGAACTGAATAAAAAATTATATCCACCATCTTTCATAACCTTACATAAGCTTCAAAGTTAAAAGCTTCCAAAATCTCTACAGGGTGTCCATACAATTCACATTTTTTGGTGTACATATACATATATACACGTCAAAGTTCTTCGTATTGTTACTTTTTCGAAATTTTTTGCTTATTCATAATACCACCGCTGTCATAGCCTTTGACTTGTTTGATAAACAGGAAATACTAAGTCACAAAAAGCAAAACGAAGCTAATAGCCAAATGACGCTAATCAATACAATGAACTCTCAAATGAAATTGAGAGTTTAAATAAATAAAAAAAAATCAAAATTACGAAAAAATGTGTGGTAAATGAAGTTAATTCAGACACTCGCTGTGTGACTTGTATATTTTTTATTATTTTAAGTGTTACTTTTAAGCGGCATACTTCATTTACTGTATCAATATGTGCACTTAATTATAAAGAATTGATTTCAATTTTGTTATTTTTCGAAATGTGACCAACTGTGAACCGTTTTAATTACAATTTGATATACCATAATTTGTTTAGAGCTCAAAAATTATGATTTTATATATAAATACAAAATTTCTTAAAAATATCATGATCTTTATGTGTTATGTTTTTTTCCAAACATAAGGAATACTGTAATATGTGTTTCAAAATGTAAGATTCTCCCAAAGTCCATGCCTAAGCCATACAAGATCTCTTAAGTCCATAGTACGCGCTCGCAAGATATTATTGCCATTCATATGAGAATTTTACAACTAGAACATGTTAAAAGAGAACAAAACTTTTATCTTAAAGATTTAGCTGAAAATATATGAAAAGTGTGCCGTTTTTAGACGAGTTTTTCTCGGAACTGTGTTTATGAAGACGGTTAACAAGATTTCTCGAGAACTACTCAACCGATCTTCAAGAAATTTTACACAAGTCTTTGAGATACAATTCTTAAAGGACGAAGGGGCGAAGAATTTTCTTTCGATTACAATTATTTGAAAAACAAAATGTCGAAAAATATTTACTGAAATTTTCATTTTATTGAATGTCTGCTAAAAATCAAATTTTAAGTTTTTTTCCTTCGTTCAGTTAAGGTTTTAACTAAACACATATTTTTTCACTTTAGGTGATCATGTAAAAAGTAAGGGCGAAAGGGCGCCGCAATGGTGGAGTTTAAAATATTTTTTTCCAAAAATTTCAGACTTTTTTTGTTAGTATTGTATGTTTGTAAAAATAAAAAACGATAATAAAATATTTAATTTTTAAATGCGGAAAAATTTTTTCAAAAATGGCTTTTTTTAACTAAAGAAACCAATTTAACCCCTTAATATCAGCAACTAGCAGTAATATATCCAAAATTATGTAAGCCTTGCTTGAGACTCATTGTGTAAAGCTTCAAAGCACTCATGTCACCCAAACAGTAGATTTCCCAGCATTGGAAATGTATTTTAAAACAGAATATAATTTTAATTTCTTTATGACATATTTTATATTTATTGTATGTTATATATTTTACTACACTTTGTATAACTGCAATTTTTCACAAATTTTGTTTAAAACAATTTGTTTCTTATACAATATCTTCACACATACAGACATTTGGTTGCGTTCTTTTAAGCTTCGCGATATTTCTCGTTATTTCGAGTTTACACCTGCTGCGCAGCCAATTAACACTTCTTCTCCATTTGCTTCGTGTCATCAAAACCTTCAACGGTAATTGGATGTTAACTCCTTCAAAAGCGTACATATATTTATGAGATGTACAAGTTTAAGCGTTTCCATCAAAGTGCGGATGAGTGGAAGCTATCAAATCTTCAAATTCCAAAATGCATGTTTAATCATTAAATAAATTAATTTCTACATCAAAATCATGAGTGCCATCAAATTAGAAAAAAGACGCAGGGGTGAAACATCGTCAGCTAACTACGTAAAGATGATTAAAATCATTTAAATTTTATTCATAAAAATTTTTGCCGCACATGAGTTATGTTTTAATTATGCAAAATCAACTTTTTGACACTCGAATTATTCCAATACCGTTAAGAAATAAAGAATTATAGACGTGATTATAATATCAGATATTCAAAGATTATTGGGCCTTCTAACGCAGTGAGAAGTGTCATAAACGAATTTGTTTTTTAATGATAATAATATTTCAGAACACCATCTACACGATGAGTTGATAATGATTATAAGGGGATTAAATCACTAATAAATCTGCTGGTGATCTCTCGATAAGTAGATAATAGTTTTTTATTTTTCAATTTCCATAAGAATAATGGTGTTCTTGAAATGCTTCGTTTGAAAGAGGATTATACAGAGGTAAATTCTACAAAGCAAATGAACAGAATGGCGACACAACACAGTTAGTGATCGTCGTGATAACGTAGAAGATGTATATTTCTCATCGTTCACCTAACTATTTTAACGGTGATAACATCGAAAGTCGACATAATCGTCGTCATGTTCGATTTAAAGAGATGGCGAAGATTGACACCCACCAAATTAGCTTTTGGTATTTAAATACCAATCATTCTATTGAGCATTTAGTGAAAGATTAGAGCCCAGAGTCTAGAAACTGATTGGATCCTACCAGCGTAGCTTTAGGAGAATCAATAACTGACCAGATATTCACCAAGCGCCAAACCCTGGAAAAGACCCGTGTGAAGGTGAACGACACCCGTGTGAAGGTTGACAGTACGAAAAGTAGCTGCCCTTATGCCCCTATGTCCTAAAATCTCCTTCAGAATTGGGGAAAAAACACTACTAGTAGTTCGACACAAAAGGAGGTTTCAGACAAAAAGACTCCCTACCGTGCGACTTCTTCAATCTACTCCGGAGAAAATAACTCCAACTGCAAAGCTGAATCGAGAAGGCACAATCTTTTATAAGAGAGTATAGCTGCTGGCGTATGCCGATGATACTGATATTATTGGCCTAAATATCCTCGCCGATAGTTCTGCTTTCTTCAGGTTGGGCAACGAAGCGAAGAAATTGGGTCTGGCAGCGAACGAGGACAAGACGAAATATCTCCCACTTTACTGTAGACAGTCATAATATCGAACTCGTAGATAATTTCGTCTATCTTGGAACCAGCATTAACAACTACAGCTTCGAAATCCAACTTCTATTACTTTGGATTGGATAGACAATTGAGAAGTGAAGTCTTCTCTCGGCGAACAAAGACCAAACTCTAAAAGGCACTCATTATACCTGTCCCGCTATAAAGGGCAGAGGCATGGACGATTACAACATCTGATGAGTCGCCGTTACGAGTTTTCGAGAGAAATATTCTGCGGAAGATTTATGGTTATTTGCGGTGAATATCGCATGCGATGTAGCCATGAGCCGTACGAGTTATACGACGGCATTGATCATCCGATTCAAGTACTACAGCTCTGAGAGTATTCATCGATCCTGTATGACTTTTTACTGTTAACATGCTCTCGGAACTGAAATATCCGCTCTGAGGGCCATATCATGATGCGGTTAATATAGATAGTTTTTTTTTAAGAAATAGGAATATATACATTACCAATTTTTAAAAACTACAAAAATATTTCCAATGTACACACCACATAGCGCCTCTGCAAGTGTTGCATAACACAAAAACTTTAACAAATTGAGTTTACAAGTTCAGTGTTTCCGATAAAAACAATTCGTGATTCACTAATGCTGCAAAAACAACAACACACGCAGAAGAGCTTATTTATTATTTCGGTTGCATTGTTGCCGGGCCACTTCATAATTAGTCAATCGGATAATCAGTCAATCAACCGCAACAGCATAGTCATTGATTGAGCATCATTTGTTCGCATAGTTTTTGCTGTCTCAGTTATTTTCTTTGTATATTTACCGTTGCAGCGAAGATTAAGAATCGGTATTTAATAATTTTTGTCTGCAACCTTGCTGTCTCGCCTCAGCTTACCGCCATCAACTCACGGGTAAGGAGGTGTGAATTTACCTTCGTATTTAAATTAGTTCCCACATGTACTCGACGAACACATAACTAACGGTTAATAACACCTAATAACCTTTATAAAACTTGACGTATTTTGCATACTTAAATACAAACAGTGTTCAAAGATGTGATAAAAATAGTCCAGGATGTTTGATTGCAAAACAAGTGAGATTTGGTTTTGGTACAAAATAGAACTTCTAAGCAAGTATGATTTTCAAAAATTATACACAGTTCAAAAGTTAATTGATTGGGAGCAGTTCCTTGTATACATACCAATTAATTGAAGGTCAAAGTCACTTAAAACTTTTTCTGAAAGCAAAAACACTTTCGCTTTGACCGCAGCACTGGCTTCATAGAAAAACCCCAATTATGTTTCGCCAGCAACAAAGAAATTACTAAAAAAATTCTAACCACAATTACTTTTGAACCAAAAGTCAATGTCCGACATTGGCTATTTTCGCAATTCACCTGAGAATTCGCATGCGCAGATGCCAAAGAAATCTTTGATTATTTACCTCAATTTTGAATAACAAAAGAAATCTACTTTTAATTTTCATTGCGAAATTTTCAACCTCAACACATGGCGAATCAGCCGAAAACAAAAAACTATATATATGTATAACAACATGTTTACATACATACATATACATATGGGAATAAATATCCACAAAAACTTTTCAAAAGAACCACCATTTGTCGTATTCAATAAATAAACCATTCTCAAAGAAACAGAAAAAGTGA
Organism: Bactrocera correcta; assembly: GCA_027475135.1. NCBI lineage: Eukaryota > Metazoa > Arthropoda > Insecta > Diptera > Tephritidae > Bactrocera > Bactrocera correcta. The sequence continues at coordinate 26,940,617 of CM050325.1, forward strand.
TATTTCTTAATAAGAAAGCTCGATTTGCTACAACATATGGTTGTTGTTATTGTTGTATTCGCGGTGGTAATTAGCATAACACGTAAACTAACACGCTTATTATTTGATAGCCAGCAACAGCAACAATTCAGAAACCATTCTTTCCCAAACTTGTGTCTTGGCGTTTTTACAGAGAATTGGTGCTATAAATGAAATTAGTAATTTCTTTGGCTGTTGGCTGACGCATTCGCATTAAATATGCAAATTAATAAATTTCTATAAAAGATAAAGAAAAAACACACAAATAATATAGAAACTAAATTAAAACATTGCAGGTTATATCGAAAAAAATGCTTTCTATCGAAAGAATGAAAGAAACCGGAAAGCTTTATAACTGTCGCATTAAGTAAATGAGAAGTGACATTAAAATGCATCATCTTTCTGGTGATGCTCAAAACAATTTATGAAATAATGATTAATGTTAAAAATAAAAAAACAAAATTAGTTATTTGCCAAAGTCAATAAAATTAATTTAAAATAAATAATAATTTAAGTTTCCATAAGAAGCATTTGAAAAGTTTTCGAGAACCATGGAGATAATTTATATTAAAATATTTACAATTTATGTGTGTTTTAATCACTAAGGGCCGTTTTCTCAATGTCTGATTAGCAGCCACTTGTCAGTTAATTTAAACAAGATTTCATCTTTCGGTAAAAAACGTTTTTCTAACCAGAACTTAACTGACAAATACCTGCTAACCAAATATTGAGAAAACGGCCATAAAACAGTGCATCCACTACTCTTCATTGAGAGCAAAATATGTGAGATTCGTATAGAAATTTACAAAACGTTATCTGGGATCTGATTCCAACTGAAGCTTTAAGCTCCGCAAATTAAATGGTATACCTAATGTGAAGGATTTCAGATTCTTATTGGTATCATTACAAAAAAAAAACTCGTTAACTGGAATCCGATTAAAACTTAAGCTTTCACCTAATGGTGAGCAGATTAAGTGGCACGCCTAGGGTAAAACTTTAAAATAATTGATTTCAACATCTCAAATAGTTTCCAAGTTACAGCTTTCTTAATTTTACCCACCCGGTTCAATCACTTCCATCAGTTTATTTTCAAATTTTTCTCGAAACAGCTTTTGCATGTATGAAGAAAATTTGCTGAAGTTATTACTCGGAGACAAATGATTCTATCTTTTTTAAATTCTTTATTTTTTTTATAATGTTCTACATACAATGACCAACTATTTTTTTTTTCATCTGAAAAAATTGAGTTTTGGCAGGCCAAAAACGACAAATTTTGGATAAAATTCGAATATTTAAAAAGGAATGTCGCCATTTTGTAAAGATTTTTTTAGATTTTATGCACGAAGGAAGCCTGCAATGAAGGGCAAGTTTTAACGAAGCCGAAGTTCAGGCAGTTCAGGAAGTTCAGTATCTTATCAAAAAAAATTAGAAACTTAATTCTTCTAAAGTGTTTTTTTTTACTCTTAACGTACATATGTTTAAATATATCCTGAAGATTAAAATAATTGACATATGTATTAGTTTTCGTTAAGCTCCTCACAAACGCGGTAATGCTAGGTGAGCCCCTAAAAGTAATAACCACAACATTTATACAGTAGAAGCTAACTTTCCTCTAAATAGAGACAGCTCATAACTTATTAACCATAAGAAGTTCGCAATCGTTTTTCGAAGAAATTAAATTATTTAAATATCATAATCTCATCTGCCAGTATTCGCTTTGATCCTCATTGTGTACTGATTACATCATTTAACCAGCACACACAAACTTTCATTGAGATAGCATGTATCTTAAACTAACTTCATATTGTAAGAATCGCCACAAATTGTAAAATTTGCGATAACCAAGACCACCCATAACAACCCACTTTTTTCTGCGCTTCCAAATCAATCTCACAAACAACTGATCTCAAAAATATTTGTAATTGATATTCATATAAAATCAAACCAACTACATTTTATCCCTTTCTCCATTGCATCAGCTAGTTTGTAGAAGAAAGAAGCGAGAAAAAACATAAACCAAGTTTCAATCACATAGAACACACACTATCAAAACATGAGAAAAACAGCTTCATAATTTCCCTTACATACTACTTGGGTCAAAAAATTGCATACTTTTTTCTGGTTTTACACGGATTGTACTGAAATAGATTCTTAAGCCCCACATAAAAATTTAGTAAGTATAAGTTCTTAATTGTAATTTTATTTAATTTTTCTCTTATTATCAGATAGGAGCACTCATATCCCGCTTTTAACTATTTGAAAAAAATATCGTATGCGCACCGAAGATACTACATATTGCTGCAATAGAGCAGAATATTGAAGAAGACCAAAGAGTCCATCCGTCATCGCGCGCAACAATTGGAGCTGTAGTCATCTATTTTATGGAAGATTTTTCCAAAGCATCTTGGTTTGCGAGCTTAAAAAGCGCGTTGTACGTTCGGGGCCCAAAACAGGATGACTAGGATCCTGATTTTCACAAAGAAAATTTTATTCAACCATAAAGCTCATTTTTGGTTGAATGGTTACTTAAATAAACAAAATTGTCGCATTGGGAGTGATGATCATCCCTTACTCATTGCTGAAATGCGTTTACATCCCCAAAAGTCACTTTTTGGTGTGATTAATGGATTTTACGTGACGGTATTGAAGGATATTGATGTGAAAAGCCTTTAGCTCCAACCTGGCGGCATTGCTTGTCATATAGTACAGCCGACGAAATGATCAAAACGATCAATTTTTAGAAGAAAACTTTAGGTGAGAGCTTTAACTCGCGTCGTGGGCCTGTGACGTAGCCTCCGAGCAGATAATTCCTAGACTATCGGCGCCTTGGAAGAGAATATTCAATAGAGTACATATTATAAAAATGAAAAAAAAAAAATTAAAATGTATTGAGCTTTATTAATGAAGCCCAACTATAGATAATTCCTATAAGGCTGTGACATAGGTAAAAGAAAAATGTACGATCCCAAACGTGGAAGGGAGGCAAATACATACATATTTTTTAGCAATCTTCAAAATGCCAGCATCATTTCGTTACACATATAGAGCATTGAAAGACTCCAAACTATCATATGGTGAAACATATTTATAAAACATATATATAAATATACAATATAATACTTGAAATGGTATTATTGAGTACTTACACAGCATTTGAGACACCAAAAATTTACTACAAGGTATTGCTTACTAAAAGGACGCAAAAGGAATCAATTAATGCATTCCCATTATTCATAAACAACATTCCAATTTTTCAATACATATTAAATAACTCATAAAACATTTTCTCACTGCCCTCAAAATGGCAATGATCAAAAGTCAAGCATGATATGAATGAAAAATTAGCGCAATGAACTCTTCGACCAAAAACATATGCTAACAATATAATTAAAATCACAAAGAATTTCCAAAAAAGGCAAAATTGTGCAATAAAATAGAACAGCAGCTTGCAAACGAACTCAAATTTCAATAAAACCAATGTCGGGCACAGGTAAATAAATAAACTGACACAAAAGTATAAACAACAAACAAATGCCGTGAGCTACAAAGCTTCGGAAATTAAGACGGAAAATTGCAATTCCATGCAAAAGTAAACAAAAACTAAGCCGAAAAAATACAGTTTATGTGCTCTTTGCACAACTTCACCGCCGCTAAATGGAGTGCAAGTGCACTTGGACGTACAGTGCGTATGAGTAACGCGCAACAAAAGCAAAATGCGAGAAAAATTGTCAATGCACTCGCTGCTATGCCAGCTGATTTTGCAGTTTTTTACACGCCATTGTGTTGTTGCAGCGGCAACTCGCCTGCTGGCAATGAGTGCGTGCGATTTTTCGACACACACAAGCAAAGCAGTGAGCCGGCGCAGAAGGCAACAACGGCTTGACACTCGCGGGCTACCACCGCCAACCATGACTCGCGTGTAGTTCACATAACGGTGCGCAAAAGATAGCGCGCTTATTGCTTTTATTGTTGGCGTTCGCATGTGCGTATGTGCTTGCTGGCAGGTACCAGGTAGCTTTGGTCTTGTTTGTGCGCTGACATTTGTTTGGCCTCTAATTGTGGTGATTTATGCGGGCAATACAAATAGTTTGATGGCATTTAGTTGACGAATTTTTTAATAGCTCCGCTTTTTTTTAACATAAATTCCTTTCTTATAAATTTTTTGTTGGTAGTTTTTTTTCCATTTGCACTTTTGTATGATTTGTGGTCATTTGGTTTGAATGAAATTGGTGGAGTTTATTGCACTTGGGTGTTTAGTACGCGCAATTTGGCTAGTCTAATTTTTATAAGCCGCTACGTGTAGTTATGCATTTATTATTGAGTGGGGCGTATAAGTAGCTGACTTCTTTAATTTTCGGCTTGTCATTGCTACGTTTTGGTACTAACCCGATCTAATTACCTCGCATACTAAGTGTTAAGTGCTGGCTGTATTTTATTTTATGATTTTAAACTTGAGTTTTTATAGTTGCTAAGCAATAAAAAGCAGCGCAAGTGCAACATCAACAATTCCAAGCAACGCGATTCACCAATGGAGAAGGGAGATTGTTGGTGTTTATTTTTGAAAAATTTCTGCATTTTTTATGATTTTTTTTACAGCTTGTTAGTGGCTTCTGTCTGTTGGTGTTTGTCAATGGAATGCACCTTCAAAGTCTTGCTTATTGCGTTTGTATTTTGCTGCGCACCTCAAGCGCTTACTTCGGCTGCAACATTTAATTACTTTACATACATTTATTGCCAGTGGCTCTGTATAATGTTTTTATTATTGTTTGTACAAATCGGAATAATATAAGCAAAATTTATGTAGATATGCACATCTTGTTTGCGGCAATCGAAACAAGTTTCATAGACAAGCGGAAAATTTTATTTATCTTATTGAAGAAAATCGTTGGGTAAAAAGTGGGTTAATACAAGTTAAGAAGATATAGCGACGAACCAATTTAGCCGAAGAGTACAAGTAAACGGTTAAGAAATTAAGGGTAGTCAGAATTAAAAAATTATAGATTTTTTTAGAATTTCACTTCAATTACAAATTATAATACCTTAGAAATATTCTATAAAATTTTCAAGTTGTGTCTAATTGAAAGGTTCCCGCGAGCTCTGGAAGGTAAATGAAAATGCGTTTTTCTCAAAAATATTTTCTTTAAACTGGTAGCTCGAAAACCCCTAGGTAGAATTCAAAGACATTGCTACATTATTTTCAAGACATTAAATATGATGAAGGATTTTTTATTAACAATTAACCATTGTTTTTTCCCGCAATTATGTAAACAAAATTTTTGGAGGTCGTTTTTTTATTTAAAACGGCTGCGATCTGACAATAGATTTTCTATTAATAAATCAAACTTTTTCCGATTTTACCATAGATGAGTCGCCAAGAATTAGCGGTGGTGACCGCAAGTAGCTTCGGTTAGAATTGGATCAACTGAAATAGCCGTTACTTTGAAATTTATATATTTTTTTTTCAAATTTCTATCATATCAAGTCGAAAGCTTATATAAGTTAAGTTATAAAGTTAGAATTTACAAAAAATCGATTTTTTTATTTTTTGTTTATATAAAAACGTGACATGTTGGTGTTTGTCCGCGATGAACTCCTAAACTACTGAACCGATGTTAGTAAAATGTAGCACACTGTGTCCAGTTCGAACCAACTTAGAAGATAGGATAGTTAAAATAGTTCATAAATAAAGAATACAGTGAAAGCTCTTTTAAAAGGATGCCCTACTAAGCGTGCATCTCCATTATCCATGCACATTGTTGATGTTTATTAAGTACAGTCTTTTCAACGGACAAACCTATTAACTGAAGAGAAACGCTAGTAACCAGACATTGAGAAAGCAGCCTTAAATTCGTTATTTTTTCCAATGAAATTTATTTGTATGAACATTTTAGTGATTCAAAAAATTTTTTTTTTTTTTCGATTGGTACTCGGAAAAATTAGTTCTTAGACACCTCTAGGAAAGCCTCTCTAAATATGAGTTTTTTATTGTAACGGGAAGGTCCTCCTACATACAGTTTTCTATTTTTTCTTATAATCAGATAGAAAAATTTATATCTCGCTTCCAACTACTTGAAAAAATATCTTGTTTCTTAGATTTTGTAGGAAATTGAATGCTCTATAAAAAAGGTATCCTATGATTTTTTCGTAGGCCCAACCGTTTAAAAGATATTAATAGTTAAAATTTGATTATTTTTGACAAAATTTTTTATTTCTTATGAATAACTCAATTTCATTGAACATATTCAAAATTAAATCTAAAGTGCAATCCCTTGAATTCTTATACCGACAAAAACGTTGTCGCCTTTATTCGTAAATAAAATTTTCATTGTATTGAATAGTTTATGATATGAACAACAACGCGTGGCCGGATCCCCTAGTGTACATATAATTAGGAAACCACACAGAAAATTTCATATCGTTCCGTTGAATTTTTTCGAAATTAAACGTAAATTTCAAAATGGTGCTTTGAAAGTCGGTGACCAAAATTACTCGAAAAAGGCTTGAGACTGATTGGTCTCAAGTTTTAACATAAGCTTCTTAAATGCATTTTTTAGTAGTCAAACAGATTTTATCTCACCGATAAATAAAGTTTTAACCATTTAGGGCAAAAATTTTGGTCAAAAATCTATTTTTTTTTAGAAACCGGCATTTCGTCAAAAAAATTTATTTTGCTTATTCCTTACATTAATTACAAGATTTAACATTATATTAACGAACCCTTTTTTTTTTATTTTCGAGGAATCCAGTTCAAAGTTATAGCGGTCACCGCAAAACGTCTTTTTTGAAAGGAGCTCCCGAAAATCAATTGTAGTTCCTTTCTACATAAATATTTTTACTAATACTAAGTTCTAAAACGTACCATAACATTGTTAAAAATTTTAGATCAATAAATTTAAAAGTTTAAGTTAATGACCAACTTAAATCAGTAGCACAGACAAATTCTCAATAATTACAATTAAGGACTGATCTACTCGCAATATCACAATGTTAGGCACTTCTCTGCCTTGAGTCTGGTATTATTACTGAAGAAACAGAAAAAATTATAAAGTAATTAGAAATTTGGAGGTGGAAGTAAACTTAGCAGAGTATTGCAGAATAATTTGACTATTCGTTTTAACTTTGGTATTTTATGAGGATCTGTTTGATTAGGGGAATATCTATTCACATGAGTCGAATACTAGTAAATGGAGTCTTTATTAGAAAGTTGCTCATTGTAACATCTTCAACTGCTACTAAGCATGTTTGGGCATAAACAGGTTAGTTTACCACAAATTACGTAAAAAAAAGACCAAGAACTTGATGAAATTAATTTGCACATAAATTTTGAGGTTATATGAAAATTGTGTAATGGATAAAAGTTTAAGAATTAGAAATAGCCGTTTTTAACCGTTTTTGTGTTTCATTTAGCTTTATTGGGTTGTTTGTTTTTTTTTAATTAACTTTCCTGGTTATATGCTTTATTATTCCAAATTTTTCAAACTCTAAATAATAATAGACTGTAATGGCGACAGGCTACTCAGTGGCTCTACAGCCAGTTGCCATGAATAATGCATATTGTGGTGCACAGTTACCCAGCTACAACTATACTAGAACTGGTAGCTATTCATAATAGATGTGTAAATTTTACTTATAAGTATATTATAGCAATATCTATAACACTCGATTTAGTTGACTATATTCGATATGCCATACTTCAATTTTCACAGCGCTTACGCATACTTCTTAATATAAATCAGTCTATCTTTTTACAAGCTTGCGAATTTTTAATCCAGACAACCTTGACAATGGTATACGTTCGTAAATTTTGCCTTTTTTCATGTTTTCATCTTTTATTTTATCTTATTTTTTATTATTATATTTTAATTAATGTAATTTAATTTAATTTTTTTAATTATTCTATTTTATTTTATTTTATTTTACCTTATTTTATATTTTTACTTTATTTTATTTTATTTTATTTTATTTTATTTTATTTTATTTTATTTTATTTTAATTTATTTTATTTTATTTTATTTTATTTTATTTTATTTTATTTTATTTTATTTTATTTTATTTTAATTTATTTTATTTTATTTTATTTTATTTTATTTTATTTTATTTTATTTTATTTTATTTTATTTTATTTTATTTTATTTTATTTTATTTTATTTTATTTTATTTTATTTTATTTTATTTTATTTTATTTTATTTTATTTTATTTTATTTTATTTTATTTTATTTTATTTTATTTTATTTTATTTTATTTTATTTTATTTTATTTTATTATATTTTATTTTATTTTTTTAGTTTTGTTTTATTTTACTCTATTTTATTTTATTTATTTTTTATTTTTTCTTTTCTTAAGATCTTTTCGGATATATGACTCAAACTATGGCAGCAAGAAACATTAAAAATGGTGGAGAAAATTTTCTAATTAAAATTTGAGAACCGAAATTCCCTCTAACCAGAAAACCCCTTAATTTTTGTTGCAAAGAAGCTAGAATACCCTTCCCATTTCCTTTTTGCTGTTACAAACTTCATAACAAGCTTAATATACCCTATTCAAGGCATAAAAATGACGAACAGTGGTTATTTGCTGTTTATAAATTAAGCACAAATAATTTCGAAAGATTTTCTCTATATAAAGTTATTTCAAAACACAACTTATATTCACGCTTTTACACCTTTGTGTATTTCCTAATGTTATAAAATATAGCTACAAAAGCTTTAATAATTCCTCAACATGAAAATCCCCGAACAGTTTAAGCATAAAACTAACATACTTTTATAATAATTAAAACTTTCAAATTACTACAATCTATAAATACTAAAACAAAAGAATCGGAAAGCTAAAAATATTCTTGAAACCAGTTTCTGTTATCTAAAACCTTCACAACAAAGTTATATACTAATAGTTAACAATCTAAAAAAAATTATATTTTACGCACGTATTTACAAATATACATAACGAAATACAAATAAACATATTTTATTAATTTGCTCCGCGAAATAATATTCTGCATTAAAAGTTCTGTCTATTTCACGCGCAAGCAAACTCGCTTGTCGGCATTGCATTACATGTTGCAACATAGTGCTGTTGCAGTTCGCTATTGCCTGTACATTTATGAAATTGTAGCTACATGCATACACACATACAGGCAAATGATATGTAATGAAATGTATATGCAGCAAGTACTTGCTAGGCAACAATAGCAACCAGCGCGCGGCGACAACAACAGCTGAAACCAAGCAGGCACACAGCAGCAGCAACAGCCGACGATAGCAGCGCTGCAAAGCGAATGTTGTTGTGGGCTAACATCGCTAAAATGCCAATAACTACATTAGATTTATGTATGTATATCTATATATTTGTATATATGTATTTATGTCTAAATATTATATATTACAGCGTTTATTAGAAGCTCACTGCAATTGCAGAGTATTCTGCATGTGTTTGTGTGCACGAGAAGATATTTATAAATACGTGTATACATGTGTGTGTGTAATATAAAGTTATAAGCTCAAGCTGACACGCTCGCACATATATTTATATAATTATATATAGTATACATATCTATTGGTAACATAGCGTAGCTGTCAGTGATTGGTTTTTGATTTGCCTCGACCGCATGTAAGCAACACTCAACAGCAATAGCAATAACAACCAACAGTGTGTAGTGAATTGGCTATCATGCACTAGTACCGCACACACAATGGCTAACATAACACCAGCGCCGCTAGCCGCTTGCCGCTGCTGTTACTAGCGCGTCTAAACGCCAGGCGATAAAAGACCAAAGCAATTGAAACTTAACATATTATTAGCTGAAATTTGCTGCTACACACACACACGCACACGCATACAGCTATAAATATTGTATATTTTCAACGCTTCTAAGCGCACTATTTACATATATGCAGCTGTATTACATATATGATATACAATATGTTTATACTCAATATATTTTGCATTTCAGCAGGTTTAGTCCACAAAATTGCCATTGATAAGCATTTTTTGTTGCTAACTATGAAAGAAAATAACAAAAAATCGCCTGAAAAACTTTACACTGCATAACTGATATATGTATATATGTATGTATGTATTTTGTTTTTATTGGGCGTTATTGTTTTTGTTAACCACGAATTTGTGTTTCATTTCATTTTTCATGCCATACACGCCTGCCAATCATGCGCTCGGGCACTTCCTATCGCACACTACTCCACTAACATACTTAGTAGGCGAGCGTGCACACACGCGAGAATTTCAGCGCATATATTTTTACACTTATATATAGCTGTATGTACGTGTGTATGCTTTATTTGCAGCCACAAATTTTAATTGATTTTTTTCCAAATTTTTACGAATATATACCAGAAAAGTAATATGTAAATAACATAGATATGTAACAAACTAAATTTTTGCATCTATTTATGTTGCCCACTGTGGCAATGCGTCGAAATCGACACTTGTGCGCGCTCGAAACCCATAAATCTGCTTGATTTGCTTGTACTTTCATCCATGACCTTGAGTAGCACACAGACGCGCGCACACAACAGTGAGCTTATACAAGCAATGCGGTTAATATATACATAAGCAACAGTGTATATGTATATATGTGTGTATTTGTTGGGTATATATGGCTTTATAACTGTATATATGCAAGCATGCATTCACATTCACAGCGCCAGCGTCGCGTTTGTGGCTTAAGTCTTTTGTTTGCATAGCACATTTGCCCTGTTTTACCGTTTTATGGGTTTTATGCGCTTTTTGTTTTAAGCGCTGGAGCTGCTCAACTTTCGGTCTTACTCTTTTCGGTGGCAAATCTGGCGTGTTCAAAATTCGTTGTTTTTACAATGACATTTCTTTTGTTCCAGCGACGCACAATCACACGCAGATATACATATATATTCATACATTATAATAATTTTTTTGATTAACCGCATTAACAATATGTGTTTGCGTATTTATATTTACAATCGTTGGTATTTGTGTTGGTGCCACAGCAGTCATGGTAAGAGCGCTGCAACACAAAGCAACGTGCAGGAATGGCAATAGCTCGAAGCGGAGAAGGCCAGCTGATGCCAATATGACACGATTACAGTGGTTCTGGATTATTTTTGTGAATTTTAATTGTTAAGAATTTTTGTGATTTTATAGCGATTTTGTGGTGTATCGAAAATAATAAAATTATTTTGTGATGATTCATATTGCTGCTACCTAAAAGGGCTTGAAAACTTGGTCGAAATTCAAGTGTGTCTGTTTTATATGGAGCATAACTCACTTGGTTCCAAAATTTGTATGCCTGGTTAAACTCTCTCCAAAATATTGTTTTAATAAATCACAATTTTTCGAAGTAGTACTACAAAGATCTCATGACTAAAAATCCAATATCTACAAGTGAGCTAAGCAACTCAATATATTAGTACATGTACTGATATGATAACGGGTGATTTTTTAAGAGCTTGATAACTTTTTAAAAAAAAAAAACGCATAAAATTTGCAAAATCTCATCGGTTCTTTATTTGAAACGTTAGATTGGTTCATGACATTTACTTTTTGAAGATAATTTCATTTAAATGTTGACCGCGGCTGCGTCTTAGGTGGTCCATTCGGAAAGTCCAATTTTGGGCAACTTTTTCGAGCATTTCGGCCGGAATAGCCCGAATTTCTTCGGAAATGTTGTCTTCCAAAGCTGGAATAGTTGCTGGCTTATTTCTGTAGACTTTAGACTTGACGTAGCCCCACAAAAAATAGTCTAAAGGCGTTAAATCGCATGATCTTGGTGGCCAACTTACGGGTCCATTTCTTGAGATGAATTGTTGTCCGAAGTTTTCCCTCAAAATGGCCATAGAATCGCGAGCTGTGTGGCATGTAGCGCCATCTTGTTGAAACCACATGTCAACCAAGTTCAGTTCTTCCATTTTTGGCAACAAAAAGTTTGTTAGCATCGAACGATAGCGATCGCCATTCACCGTAACGTTGCGTCCAACAGCATCTTTGAAAAAATACGGTCCAATGATTCCACCAGCGTACAAACCACACCAAACAGTGCATTTTTCGGGATGCATGGGCAGTTCTTGAACGGCTTCTGGTTGCTCTTCACCCCAAATGCGGCAATTTTGCTTATTTACGTAGCCATTCAACCAGAAATGAGCCTCATCGCTCATCGGACACGGACGCGAAACACATTTCGAACCGAACACTGATTTTGGTAATAAAATTCAATGATTTGCAAGCGTTGCTCGTTAGTAAGTCTATTCATGATGAAATGTCAAAGCATACTGAGCATCTTTCTCTTTGACACCATGTCTGACATCCCACGTGATCTGTCAAATACTACTGCATGAAAATCCTAACCTCAAAAAAATCACCCGTTATAATACTTTAAAAGGCATTTTTCCTTTCAAAACTTCTTTTTCATTCGAATTTTAGTTAGACCAGAGTAGATCATTTTATGAAAGTAATAAAAATCATAGTAGATCTATTATTAAAACCAAAAGGAAAAAGAATAAAATAACAAGATACTGCTTTGTTGAAAACTCCACTTTCTGATTGTATTTATATTCTTTATTTGAACGGTGAATTCAGAAAATTTAAAAACAGAACCCACTAGTTCATTCATTATACCAACAGAAAGTGGAGATCTCACGAAGAAAACTAAGCGACTTATTGAAAAAAATAGGAAATGATGTGAGAATTTTCGATTGAAAATTAGAATTTTCCCTGACATTGGGTCAAAGTAAGGAAAAAAATAAATATTTGAAATAAAAACTCAGTAGGTTTTGGACATAAAAAGGTAAGTATTTAACAAATTTCAAAAAAAAAAAATACTATTCTGTAAAAAAAATACTAATAAATCGAAAATTTAATATTTTAATTTTTCATATAAATTTAGAGATATTTATTTTCACATAAAGAGATTTTTATTACCTACAACTTTACTATGTAAGACTTTGTCGAGATAGACTGTCTAGTCCTTCAGTCTTTGAGATATCGATCAGAAACTTTGCACAAGTCCTTTCCTTCACAAAAGCTGCGCATTTGTCGGAACCGCCAATATCGGACCACTGTAGCATATAACTGCCATGCAAGTGAACGATCGTAATCAAGAAAGAAAAGCTTTTTAATTTGACGAGATATTTTCACGAAATTTGGCATGAGTTATTATTTAAGGCAATAATAAAATCTGCTTAGGAATTTTGCAGAATGATCAATAGTTGAAAAGCTTATTAAGAAAAAATAAATCTAAATGATTTCCTCTCTTAGATTTCCTAATTTAGAAAATAAAAAAAAATTTCTTCATTAAGATAGTTCGTGCCAAAAAATTAGGTGATTGAGTAAATTAGGTAAATATCAGATATTTTATTATTACAATTCATTATCAAGTTCGTTGTATTAAGTAGTAAAATCGGATAGAAAATCTTATTGAATGAGCAAAATTGTCACATTTGTGACGAAGAGCAACTTAAAGAGATTCAAGAGCTATCATTTCACCTAGAAAAAACAACGGTTTGGTGTGGCTTGTGGGCCGGAAGAATCGTCGGTTCATATTTCTTTAAAAATCAGCGATGTCAGCGGGAACATATTGACGGTTACGCCATGATAACCGATTATTTGATGTCTTAACTTAAAGCTCGTGATCTGGGCGACATTTGATTTAAAAAATACGGTGCCACTTCCCACATATCGCATCAATCAATCGATTGGTCACCAAGATCGTATGATTCCACACCATTACACATTTGTTGTGAGAATATGTAAAATCTGTGCGGACAATACCGGTTGGAGCAAAATATCACGTGCCTAATTCGTCAGTTACGCGGCCGGGACCAACATTTGAAAGAGATAATCTTCAAAAAATAAATACCAAATAATATTCTGTCGAATGATAATAAATATTCCCCATTAAATTTGAATTTTCTGTGTTTTTCTTTAAAAAAGTAGGGAACTTCGAAATGCATCTTTCTTTATTAAATAAATAAGACTTATGCACCTTTACAAAGTATAATGTAATTTAATAATCGGTGATTGATTTTGAAAAAAATTGGGTTCTCTTGATCCCGCAGGAGGATTAAATAACCGAAAGAAGTGTTTGGCAGTAAGATTAATTTTTCTGCTTAAAATTATTTCAAAACGAAAATCTTAATCTTACTAGAGACAAATACAGATAACAAACAAAGAACAAGTCCCAATTCATATTTTTCACATAATGGATGCTCTAAAAAAGTAGTTTTTTGTAAAAAAATTTATATAATCAAAAATTTCAAAGTTTCCCTCGCCGGCTTTTAAAATAGCCAGAAGAGCTCATTTAGCTCATATCCTCAAAATTATATGTTGGATCAGCTTCAAATTTTTGTAGAATGTATTGGAATATAGGTACATACAATATATGAGTGGGTCACCCAACGTTTTAAATTTGAATTATCTATATTTCGACATTGGAAACGTCAAATACCATTCGGAAAGTGACAGATATTCAGTAAAAAGTCTCAAATTTACGAAATGAGCGCTATTCACTAGAAGAAAACTGGGAAATATTGAAAACTTTTTTCCAAAGTTCGTTTAACGGATTATGGTCAATTTTACTGAAAAATCATCTTTTCGGACGAGGCTCATTTCCACCTCGATGGTTACGTTAACTAGCAGAATTGTCGCATTTGGGGCACAGAAAACCCGCACGTAATCGTCGAGAAGCCAATGCACCCAGCACAAATTACTGTATGGTGTGGATTTCGGTCTGGTGGAATCATCGGCCCATTTTTCTTTGAAAATGAAGAAGGAACCGCCGTAACCATCAATGAGCGATATCGCGCAATGTTAACCGATTTTTTCTTCAAGCAAATTGAAGAGGAAGACTTGAACAACATTTGGTTCCAGCAGGACGGCGCTACGTGCCATACAGCAAACGCTGCACTCAATCTTTTACGCACTATCTTCGAATTTAAGATTTTTAAATTCGCAAGTCAATATAATCCATTAACTGAACGCGTTCAAGTCCATCCAGCGAAAGAAAATCCCAGTTCACATCGGTTTCTACAATTTCCAAACACTACAACAACAAAAGAATGTTTTTACTAAGTAATAGCTCGTTTTGCACACACAGTGCCGCAAAAGTGGTGTGGCAACAATAAGCCAGCAGCTGTAGCGCCAGCACCACAAACAACACAAACAAACCCATGGCAGCAGTGAGTGTAGCCGATCGGTTACTTGGCAACGCGTCGCAGCGGTCGCGTCGATAATTTCAAACTAATATTTACGCTGTCATTTTTTTCAACTTTTTTATGGTAGTACAAGCGATATTAGCGTATTTAATAAATCTTTTTGCGATAAAAATAAATAAAAAATAAGCAATAACAATAAAAGCACAAAGAAATCGAAGCTGACTTTTGCAGCATCATCATAGCATCATCGCGATTTGGGGCTTTTGGGGCGTGCAGTACAAAAGTCTTTAATGAATTGAAATGTTCAAAATTATTTTAAGTATGAATGCGAGGTGATTCTCCAAATGCAATGAGCAGGCTACGCTTAAATTTAAATTTTGTGATTTCGCAATTTTGGCCAACAACAACAGGCCGCACAGCAAAATGCTTACCACTTACCAACAAAATGCAGACGCAACATTGAACCAGCGATTTCCGTTGACGCCGCCGCTGCCGATTAATGCAGCTGGTTAATCCCAAATTTATTGTATTTGAAATTCCAAAGAAGATGCTTTTGGCTGGTTGGTGTTTTTTACAGTTTATTTTTATTTTTTGCTATAAATTTATTTTTGTTTGTTTTTAATTTTTTGTTGTTGATGTTCTTTTTTGCTATTTTTTTTTTTTTTTTTTTTGTGCAGCGCCGTTGTTTGTGGTTTCCAAAATGCAGTTAGTGCCAAGTCGCTGCCTTATTTATTTGGCGAGAAAATTTTTATGTGGAAAGTCGCCATCAGCCGAAGATGTTCCAACGCGACTTTTAAGACGAACTTAAGTGTTTTGTTGTTATTTTTCTGTTATTTTTTTGCGTTTTTTCTCAATGTACGTCTTGTTGTGATTTGTTTATTTAGCGGATTTCGCAGCGTGTCACACATAAAGCACTTGGAGTCGCGTTCGAAATTCTGTTGGCGTACCAAGCAGCTGAGTATCGCGGATGCGCTGTGCAATTTTGCACACAATTTCCAACGTTTTACGGCTGAATTATTGTTGTTTTTGTTTTTGGCACAATTTCGTTGTTTTACGTTTTGGTGTTTATTTTTTAATTTTATATTTAACGTAAATGTTTTTAAAAATACCGTTTTTGAAATGTAATTTTTTAATGGTTTTGTTGTTGTTGTTGTGTTTAAGCACTTTAAAATGTTTAATTGTTTGGCATAAATATGGCTGCAGTATGTTTGCGCAATGTATTGTACAAATTTCGTGGCTTTTTATCGCTGTTCTGTATGCTAGAGTCTGCTGACTGATTGAGTGATTAACTGACTAACTGACTGATTTGAGATTTATGCAGCTTTTTGCGCTTTGCGTGTGTTGTTTTTTTTATAATTTTAATTTTACTTTTATTTTTTGTGTCTTATTTGCGCTTAATTATGTTTGCTGGCGCTGCCCATAAATTCCTTGCCGTTCACTTGACCAAGTTTTCGCATTTACGCTTACTATTTTTTGTTGTTTTATATTATGTTGTTGTATTTTTTGTTCTATTACAGGTTTCTGCGCGTTTCAATTAATTTCAAATTTTTGTAAAATTTGTGAATTTTTTTTGCATTTTTTTTTAAATTTTTGTAAATTTTTTAAATTATTTTTTTAGGTTTATTTCAGATTATTGTAAAATTTATGAAATTCTATTTTTAATTATTTCAATTTTTTTGTAAAATTTGCGAAATTATTTTTTCGATTTATTTTAAATTTTTTGCAATAAATTTAAATATATATTTCAATTAATTTCAAATTTTTGTGAAATTTTTGAAATTATTTTTTGGACTTATTTTCGATTTTTGTAAAATTTGTGAAACTATTTTTTCAATTAATTTCAAATTTGTGGAATTACTTTTTTCAGTTTATTTCAAATTTTTGAAATTATTTTTGCGACTTTTTTCAAATTTTTGTCAAATTTTTTTATTTTTTTCGATTTATTTAAAATTTGTTTAAATTTGTGGAATTACTTTTTTCAGTTTATTTCAAATTTTTGAAATTATTTTTGCGACTTTTTTCAAATTTTTGCAAAATTTATTTGTTTTTTTCGATTTATTGCAAATTTTTGTAGAATTTGTGATATAACTTTTTATATAATTTTCTAAATTAAAAAGGCTTGCGGCACACACTCTGAAAACTGAATCTAACTGACTGGTTCGAATATTTTGGTTTTCAAATAACTGCTTTCGCGACTTTTTTGTTGTTGTTGTTGCTTTAGAATGTCCTTAAATCGGTTTTCAGCTGTGTGTTCACTTTGTCACCACTTTCAACTTTTTTTTCGCACACACACAAATGCGCGTTTAGCAATTATCAATTTATATATACAAATGTATATATTTTTTAAATTGTTCCCCACGCTTGTTTGACTCGTTTGTCGCCGCTTGCATTGACTTTTACTTTTGCATGTTTTTTTGTTTTGCAATTTTTAATAATTTTTTCTTAACGCGCACGTTTTGTCACCACGTCAAGTAGCAGCAAAAGAAGACTGCTTGTAAGCCAAAAAATACATGAAAAAAATCGCTTTTGTTACGAAAAAATTACAAACAATAATTCTCAACACCGAAAATTGACAAGAAAAACGCCAAAATTCTCTGAATTCGTTAATTCGTTTTGAGCAGTCGAACAGCTATGTTTTGTTGTTGTTATTGTTGCTATTGTTGTTTATACCGTGCACAGTCGTCTTTCTAGTCTAGTCACTGGCACTGCTGCTGCTGTTGTTGTTGTTGTTGCTGTTGCTCACATGCACTGCTTTTGCTGTCGCCGCTGCGAAACGTTTTTATGCTTGCCGTTCAAGTCAAGTTCTGCGTCCGAATCGCTTCAGCGTCCGCATTTAACTGAATTACTAAAATGATCTGAGACAGAAACTAAAACTGAAAACTGATAGCAAATGACTTGGCGCAAATGTCCATATTTACATGCTTGTGTGTGTGCGTGTGTGAGTGTGTGCCAGTTAGACCAGCTACATTGTAATCTGCAGAATGTGTGCTCAAGACCAAGACCAAGTCTCAGAAGAAAACAGCCAGCCAGCAAAGGCTAAGGCAAAGGTACACGATAAATGGCAAACTAGCAGCGCGAGCAGCAATCGCGCTCATAACAGCTGAGCAGAGCGCCACAGCGCTAAACCGTAACAAAATTCAGAGCAAAACTCGCACAACAACACAAATGTGGCAAAAATACAACAAAAACACAGACGCACGCATATTGGCACAGCGCACTCGCCAAAATCAAACAGAGTGTAAAGTTAGCACTTGCAATAAGCGCGGCGAATATCGCAAAAGTTGGTCTCAGCAATGGTTGCTGTTGCTGTTGCCGTTATTGCTGCTCCGTGGCTGCTGCAGAAACTCGCTAAATTTGAGCTCTTGCTGCATTGAGTGCTCTCAACAGATCGATATGCGCTCATTGCACATTTTTTGTTGTGTTTGTAACACTACTTATTGAGGTTGTTGTTGTTGCCGCTGTTTTATTAGCCGTCTTAATGCGACCGCTCTAATAGCACTTCTTGTGCTCGAGCCAAATCGCGACTTCAAGTTCACTTCAAGCGGCCACTTACACATCAAACATGCAAGCGAACATACACACTAACATACATAAATGTTTGGACCACACGCACACTTACGCATATGCATATGTATGCCCAAACCGTCAAATACTTGTATTTTCTATGACCGCTTTGACCACTTTTTGACTTCGCGTCACCCTCAGCTGCGTTGTTGTTGTTGCGGCATGTGGAAAATCACTCTCACTCTTTTTTGTTGCTATGCTATTAATAATTTTCTTGTTGTCGTTCTTTAATTGCTTGTTTTAGCCGTGTTTAGTTGTTTGGGTTTTGCTTCGCCGTGGCGCAATCTCAGCTTTAAAGTTTTGTATTTCCTTTTTTGCGAAGTTCTCTTAGCGCACAAAACTCTTATGAATTATTTGGCGCTCTTTGGCTCTTTGTTGGCTTATAAGAGCGCCTCAACTCAGCTGATTGTAGTCTTAATAACGATAAATTAAAAAAAAAGTTGCATATTAGAGTTGATAACTTATCATAAATGTGTGAATGGTATTGGTTATATGTTGGATAAAAAATAGGGTAACTCGTAAAAAATATAAAAATATGAAAATTAGCTATTTATACGTAAAAATTTTATACCTGGTAGTATTATTTTGTTTATGGTATTTTTTGGGCAGCCCCAACTCTGTTACAAAATAAAATAGATTCATTATTTAACGTCAGATAGCAGCATTATTTCAACATGTTTCAAATAAACACCCCTACAAGGCCTTCGCATATTCGAACACATTGTACACTTACAACATGTTGCTACAGAGTATAATACTTTTGTTCACCTAACGGCAGAAAAACTTCGACTAAATTTAGTACGTGGCATTCTTTTCATATTCATCGGACTACACCCACGCCTATTTCCCATATAGCATAATTTTAAATTTCATTTGAATCTTGCCACCTTATGACCTAAAATTGTCCAAATCCAACCAAAACTGTTCAAGCCCCAAAGTTGGCTTTCGACCGCAATACATGGGATATGCATACAATTGAAATTCATAAAGAATATATTTTTAATATTTATATCATTATGTATCCAAAATGTATTAAATCGGTTCAATACTTCGCTGAGCCCCCAACATACTAAATATAAAGACTTTCGAACTTCGGCTGACTTTATATCGCATCTATCGGGCAATATGTGAGTTATCTCTCTGAAAATGAGGGAACGTGTTTTACTAATTACATTTTCCATTTCCCTTTTGAATAAATGGTTATACCCTTACAATTTTTTACTTTTTTTACTTTAAAGATATATTTCAAATATTTTTTGAGTTGCTTCCAAAGTATATTCAATAGTAAGTCTTTGCACATATTTTTCAGAAACAAATAATTCATTTACTATTAAAATTTTTCCGCATGTTCCGTATATAGTTCTACATACAATGACGTGCCAGGCAGGAAAAAACCCGAGAAAGGAAGACACACCACCTATACGTTCATTTTAAAGTCGCCTTTGACAGCACGAAAATAAACTGCCTTTATGTCTGAACTTCGCACAGCTAATACGGCTGTGCAATCTGACGTTGAATAATATCAAAAGATCTGTGCATCTTAAAGAATTATAAACATAACAAAAACGAAACCTATTTAAAATCCCTTCTAGTGTATCAGCAATCCGTGAATGTTTGGAGGTATGATGGAGATATCTTCTTATACAAGTTTTATTCCATATCTGTAGAGAAAATAACTTGGTGTCAATCTAAATATCAACAATAACACTACAACGCCATAGCATTAAAACTTTCGATTGGTCGACAATTTCGCTTCGAAACGAATTTTGTGAAGGGAGGTCCATTCAACAATGCATGAACATTCGAGTGAAAAAAAAAGCTGTTCTCATTTGTTGCCACACAATTTTTGAATCGCTCAAAAAAAGTATCGCGTCGATTTTCAGAGAGAAATGTTAATAAAATACGAAAGCGAGCTTCAAAATACGTCTACGACAATTTTCAAGGTTATAAATCGTGGATTTGCACGTAATAGTTCGGAAGCAGTCGACTGTATGAGTTTCCAAACCAAAATTTTTTTGCGCACAAAGCACTTTCAAACAAATCGCTCACTGTTTTTTTTTAGTTTGAAAAAAGTGGATACATCGCAAACATATCTCTAGGACAACGCAGAATATAAAATTTTGAGTGATACACAACAATACCAGCTCTCACACATCGACTGAAACAACTGAATGTTTTAGTACTCAAAACATCGATTTGATGATCCGTATAGTCCTGAATTGACACCGAATGACTTCTTTTTATTCCCGTTCATAAAATAGAAAACTAAGTGGTCAACGTTTTTCGACACCTGAAGAGTCATATTTAAATATATATAAGACAAAGTCTGAAACAGTACAGCTGATCTCACAAAACTAAAATCCCTGAGCCTCTTCATTTATCGCTTAACAGTAATAATATCAAGGCCATCAATTAGAAGCATTCTCTACTGTTAAACTATCAGAGATGTAAGAACAATTATAGAAATGACTTTTTTTAGCAACACTCACTTATTTTATTACATTATACAGGAGATGCACCATTCGAATGTAGGTCAAAGGGTGCAAATTGTTTTCGAAGTGGACTCCTTTGAGTAAATAAGTAGTTAGATTTATTACAAACTCCAAACGACAGGATAAATATTAAGACACAGCTAAATGTACTTATTATGGAATACAACAACACTACCGTGAGTCCAAGAGTGATGTTCAATAATTATTCATAGCTTAAAGCATCTTTGTTGTTTTTGCGAATGGTTCGACTTAAAGAAAGAAACTGAACGAGGTGTTCTAATAATAGTACCATTTTATTGGGACATCACCAACCATACCAGTTTATTGTAAATTATGACTCTTTACAAATAATTGCACTCGAATATTCATAGTGTTTTATAACTTCAGTAGCATATACGACAGGCACATCTACATATGCACGTGTCAGAGCACACCAGTGTCACCATTTAGCGCAAAATCAGATATCGAGTTCGTGTCTTAAGTCTTTCGTTTGCAAATCAATAGTCGCCACAAGCCTCACAAATAAGCCGGTCAGTAGCAGCGAATATCTCACAAAATCCGCAGCTTTACAAACCAGAATTAACCGCACATACTCTAAGTGTTTGTATGTGCCAATTTCATAATCATAATCCCTCTACTTAACGCTCAGAGTGGCTATTGGCCACTTACAAGCTCAGCTCGTGTGCGTACAAACGAGTCCCCTACAATTCTAAGGAGAACAATTTTTCAATTAAGCGCACAATTATCAAATAATTATAATAACGCATTTTGTGACAGTTGATCATATCGTTGCCACAACAACATCAACAAAAAAATGGTAGTTGATTCGATATGCTTACATGAAAAGAAATCGATGTCAGCCCAAACAAGCTAAATGAGCGGAGGGATAGACAAATGAACAGACGAACGGACAAACAGACAAACGTAAGCATGTGTCATGGTTTGACCACATTTTTTCACCGGCATTTCAATACGTTCCTCGAATTGGAGTGGACGCCGTATAGGCTAGGCCGCAGGCGAATATTCACTCATTTGGACGCCTTGGTGACAGTGAACGACTTTCAAGCATATTTATATCAATAAATACCTTTATATATGTACTATATATAGATATATATGGTATCAACTGCAGCATCTTAGGGATTTATAATTTGGAAATGAAAAAATGCAAAACACACATACTTGTTACTATATATAAAAAAGTCTTTCAATACGTTTGAAATAGTAGTGAGGTATGCTTTTAGGCGCAACTTTATTCGTTTCAAAGTACATATTGAACCCTACCAAAAATATTGGATTGGAATAAATGTTGTGATGCAAATATATATTCTCTAACGTCTATAAGATGAGTCAGTCCGAGTTATTTTAAGATGTTATATATACACCGAAGGCAAATATTTATGAGAATATTCCCGGCAAATAGTTTCGAAGTTATGAGCATTTTTATAAGATTTTTTTTAGCTCAGTTTAATCAGCTTCCAAAACTTTAAACGTTTTTTTCGCGAAACAATGCCGAAGTTTCAAAGTCGGTGAACAAATTTTCCCCACGCTGAACCAATCGACTTCTTTTGCACGTGACCTTCGTTGATACATTTGTCAGATAATATTCGAAGGCAAAGGATTTTTGATAGCAATAGATTTTCAATTTAAGCTACCTATTATTTTGTTCAAAAAAACGATTTTTAATTAGTTATTCGATCATTACCTGAACTCATATGAAATAATCTTTTTATTCTGGTTTTTGGATTTTAGCCAATTTTAAACAGAAAATCTTTATCACGTCGGATAGCTTTTTTCGAGATCCACCTGGAAATCAGTGAAAAGGAAATCAAATTGTTTTTAAATAAATAGACAATTATTATAGTGTATTCTGGAAATTCTAAGGAATTGATATCGTACAGTCTTGGGAGAAGATGTATATGTAATATGCGGAAGCACGCTCATCGACTTACTAGCATTTGACCAAAGAAAATGTTGATTGGGGTGATTCAAAAAAAATTTTTTTTTTCGTTTGGTACTCGGAAAAATATGTTCCTAGACACCACTAAGAAAGCCTCTCCAAGCATGAGTTCTTTATTGTAACGGGAAGGTCCTCCTACATACAGTTTTCTATTTTTTCTTATTATCAGATAGAAAACTTTATATCTCGCTTCCAACTACTTGAAAAACTATCTTGTTCCTTAGATTTTGTAGGAAATTGAATGCTCTACAAAAAAGGTCTCTACGATTTTTGCGTTAACCCAACCATTTAAAAGATATTAACGGTTGAAGTTTGATTATTTTTGGGAAAATTTTTCATTTCTTATGAATTTTATAATTCAATGAAAAAAATCTTTATGAATGATGAAACTCATAGGTTTGTGGAAAGGCTTTCTTAGAGGTGTCTAGGAACCTATTTTTCAGAGTACCAAACAAAAAAAATTTTTGAATTACCCTAATGTTGATATTGAAGACGGAACTACCACAAAAGAGGAAATAGAGAACGATGCCTCGGAACAAGGGCAAGCAGCCAAAATAGTCCGAAAAATAAAAAAATGGTCCAACAGGAAGAATGCTGAGATGGATTTTTATATTACCCAGATATTATCTAGACACAGATAATTTAGGAAATATCTATATAAAATGGGAAAAGTTAAAGCAACGTCTTGTATAAACCGCAATTCGATCAAGGATGACGCTGGAAATTTATATTTTAAAAGCATTCGTTGGCAAGCACAGCGAAAGAGGCTTCCCACTTTGGTCGGAAAAGGAATATAATGGGATCTGGGCGCAGGTAATGACGTAAAAGTCTTAAGACATGAAATATGGAACGCCACCCTGTAGTAATGTAAAAGTGGTCCCAGAGTGGGCGATGGACTATTGCTGTGACGACACAACTGTAATATGTAAGGCAATCTCCCCAAGGAAAAAAAAATACTACGACAGCACAGTGAATGCGATTTGAAAACCACATTGCAATTTGAATATTGATTTTCGGACTTTAAAGAGTTTAAATTATCTACATCATGGTTTCACCCTTGCTAAGTATAATCCTTTTATAAGTATTATACTTAAGATACTACTAAGAGCAAAAATAGTAAGAAAATCTATATCGCATACCTCAAAGAAATCAACCTTGACGGCAACACACTTGTGAAAACTTTTTTTCAACCCTCGAAACAGTTATTAAAGTCATGCCCATAATTCCGGCCGTCCAAGGCTCATTGCCACTAATAATACGTTTCATGACACCCTAGTAGTCAGCAAACATATTTGCACAGACATTAAAGCGACGCTGTTTTTCGAAAAAATTAGTGATTTTGGAACCAATAGTGC
Organism: Bactrocera correcta; assembly: GCA_027475135.1. NCBI lineage: Eukaryota > Metazoa > Arthropoda > Insecta > Diptera > Tephritidae > Bactrocera > Bactrocera correcta. Next base: position 26,965,144 of record CM050325.1, read on the forward strand.
TTTAATTTTTCTTAGACCCAAAAGATCATTTAAAATGCATTTTATGTGCATAAAAAAACAAGCGTATACTAAACACTTATGATTATTTTGATCTGACCATTGGCACAAATGTCTCTGGCAGTCACATCAACCGAGAAATAATACTTCGCCGAATAGGTTTACGCACGAAATTTAAATTAAGAAGCCTTATTTTTTTTTTTGTGGTCATAGTAGTACATGGCTTTAACCTCTACTATAGTTTGATATCTGAATGATATTCAACGAGTGTTTTTATTGTAGCATAATTTTTGAATTCAACAAATTTATTTGAAAGCTATTTACACTATATATGTACTATACATCAGAAACCCTATTTTGAAATAAGAACGACACTTTTTTATTATTTTGAAAAGTATTTATATATTTTTTAAACCGTATTAAAATTCCTCGCATAATTTCGTTAAAGTAGTAAAACAAGAATAGAATACCAGTAAATAAAAATTAGAAACAGTACATTTAATGCGCTAACACATCAAGGTTATTATGGTAAGGTGGGGCATAGAGGGAGTAGAATTGTCATAAGTGGTTTTCATGCCAGCATTTATTAGCTGATGAATTTGTTTTTTATTTTTTCACCAAGTATTTAGTATTTGTTTATCAAGAACATGAATTTACTGCATTCAAATTGAATTAACTTTTTGGTAATTATGTATACCTTTTTGTATTGTAATACATATTAATTGAACGTTTTGCCTACGCGTATAGACAACAAATGCATAAATAAATACATTATTATATTTATTTTAGTTTACGCACTTAATTTTAGTTGCACATATTTACTGCTACACGTAGCTGCTGATTTTTGTGTAACACAATTTTTTGCTTTTGTTTTCTTTTCTATTTATTTTTATTATTATTATTTTTTTGTTCCAGTTGTGAACTCCATCAATTTTTTCATAAAAAGTCCACTCAAATACACTAATGTCTAGTTTTATTTTTGAAAATATATTATTGTGAAGTTTTGTAAATTTTATTTCTACAAATTAATTTAATTTATATCTCAGATATCTTGTTTTAGTTTAATTATATACGCTTATGTGTGAAATTCAAAATATTAGCATACATATAAAAATAAAATTTTAAGCTACATAATATGCTTATTCATAAATATTTTAATGAATATTTTTTTATTATCTGTTAGCTATCCTGCAAATTTTATTTTTTAAAATCACGTATATATGTTATAATTGAGTTTTAATAATATTATTTATCTTATAATACATAAAGTTTCATGTAAAATATTTAAATATATTTTTCAACAGTAGAATTAAGTAATTATGATAAACAATTTATATGTTTAATATATACAGAATAATTTTAAAAGTATTTTTAATTTCTTAGATTTGGTTTATTTTGGGATTTTGAACTCTTTGAAACAAATATAAATGGAAATTAAGTGTATTTATATCGAAATTTTTAGATAATTATTTTCAAAAATTTAAAATCATGTGCGAAAAAATGCTTATTTGTTTACAATATTTGAATATTATGGCAAATATTGTATTTAAAATTAAGTTGTTAGTTATATTTAAATGTAAAAATGCAAAGCACTTGAAATAATTTTTTTTTTTTTATAATTCGAAAGGGATCACATTAAGCTCTTTAAAGCAATTTCTTAAAATTCAAAAATTAAGAAACTAAACGCCAAAAATAGGTCACATACCATCTAGCTATCGAAATTGGATTAGGCTAAATTCCGGAATAATGATCTATCAAAAACAAATCAATGAAAGTCAATAATACTTTTTGGTATAAAACCAAACGGAAAAGAGTTTAAGGCTTTTTCACAACAAATGTTCCCTACCAACACATTTGCATCTTAATTCAGATTATACCGGCATGTGTTCTTGCGAAACCGTAAGAACCGAAAAAATCGTAAAATTAATAAGTTTCATTACTACATTTTGATTATCTGTAATCTAAATATTAAGGGGGTATTCTAGTCGGTATCGATTTTTTTTTTCAAAGTTTAACTATTCAAAAATATGTGTACAAGAGTATTTTTCAAAATTCAAATTATTTTCGGAAATATCGGCATTTTTCTGACCCGGCATCCAAACTGGTTCGACCGGAACGCGAAACTTTAAACGCATTTTTCTCAAAACTTACTTTTTCGGAACGATGCCCACGATTTCTCAGGTCTTCTTTATAGTCTTGTCTATGATTGGAATTAGCCCCATCCCAAAATTTTTATTTTTATTATTTTTAAAAAATGTCAAAAAAGCTCGACATCTCTCGAGAGTACGTCTAATTGATTTCGGTGTATATTTTAGGTATGAAACGATCTACTTGCCCCCATAAAGCGGATTTTTTTTTCAAAAGGAGTACCGTAAGCAGGTTTTTTGGACATTCTTCATCGTGCGAATACCAATTCCACATTCATAGAGAGCATTCTAACTGCCGATAAGAGGTTTATGAGTTTGACGTGCAAACAAGTCAACAATCATCAGAATGGAGGAAAAAAATTGAGCCGAACCCCAAAAACCACACCAAAACCGCTCAACAATCAAGATGCCAATTGTTTTTTTTCGATATTCCCATCGATTTTGTATATCACGAATTCGTTCCGAAGGGATAGACTGTCAATGAGAAGCTCTATTTGAATGTTTTGAAGCGTTTGCGTGGGAACATCCGTTGAAAACGGTTGCAATTGTGAACAATCAGGGGTGTTGTGGAATCTGATAGTTGTCGGAATCAGAATTGAAACCGATCAAAAAAAGCAGTAGGTGTCATGAATTCAGATATTATTGGTTTGATATTCGAAACAGAATTTGTATCGGTTTTGGGTGTCACGGAAACCAATTTTATCGGTTTTGCTGTCAGAAACAAAACAAGAAGATAGTCGCACACAGATTTGAAATGCCAGTTAAGAAAGCAAGTTATTTTAATGTTACGAATTAATTTATCTTTATTTCTATAGGAGAAAACATAAGAATAAAACACGAAATGTCTTAATTATTGAGTTTTTGAAAAAAAAAAAATTCCGATATTTAAGAGGGGAGCCTTTTTTAGAGGCTTGAAAAAAATCGTTTTTTTTTTTTTTGGGAAGGAAAGAAATAATTGATTGAAGCGTAATTTCTAGGATTTATAGTTATATATTTAAACATCATCCGCAAATTTTTTTGATACGAAATCTTTTACATTTGTCTTTGAAAAGCAATTGCCAAATGCTTATCGCATGTGCATATGCCAGACGGCGGTCAGGATGCAGGTCGCGATTTCTATCGGAAACAAAAAATTCAAAGAGATTCATATATTTTAATAACTTATGTTCACGTTAAACTGGGAAAATATAAAATAAAAAGTATAAAATTTTGAAAAAAAAAACAGATTTTGGTCTAAAAAAATTTTACTTAAAATATAAGTATGTTCAAACTTAACTTTTCTTAGTTTTTTTAATTTAAATAGAAGATAATTTAATGCCAAAGATAATAAACTTTGCCCCAATTCCATGACGTTCAGTTTTTTTTTCTATCCTGTCCGCCAATTATGAAAAATTGTAAAAATGAAAAAACGAAATTTAACACCCAAATGCTTCATTATTCATTCAATAAATGTTATCTCTTAAAATCTATCTTTAATTCGGAACTCATTAAAAACTTTAATAGGATTGCTTGTATGTATTCATTTGCAAGTTTTGTCACATTAGTAAACAGCTGGTTCGAATATTGGTTTTGCGTATGTTCGAAAAGACGAAAATCCAATCAGATTCTGTGACACCATTTAAAATCAGAATTGGTTTGCAATTCTGACAGCTAAGCAATTCTGTCTTGGATTCCACAACACCCCTGAATAAGATGATAATGCACCAAATATCATTGATTAACCACCGTATTCACCAGATTTGGCTTCGTGTGATTTTTTCTTGTTCCCCAAACTGGAAGCGTCGCTTCGTAGAACCCGTTTTTAGTTGATCGAAGAGATAAAACAAAATTCGCTGATGGAGATGAAGGCCATCCCAAAAAGTGCTAATAAAAATCATTTCGAAGACTGGAAAAATTAGTGTATTACATCTGGTGCGGATTAATTTGAAGTATTTTGCGTTCTCTGACTCATGGTCAATCTCAAGTAAGATTTGACCAATTTAAGTTTGCTAAAAGTTCTTTCACAAGATGCAACTGATACAGGTATAGTGGGTATTTGCGTGGCTTCTAGTCCCTAAATTTTACATACTTAATATCGAAGATATTTTGTAAAAATTCACTTTGGTTCGAACCACCTCATGAAACTTGTAGGTAGGTAGATGAAGGGGGGCAGAACATCCTTGGTCCCGGGCGCCCGAAGTTGTAGCTATGCCACTGATCATATGGGAGCTGTGGTAATTCGCGGATCGATATCCGTCATATTTGCTCTTACCTAGAGAATACCTAATATTATACATTCACTTAATTTCGCAAATATATACATCTTGCATATTGAGCGATATAAGTACATCTACGATATAAGGAAAACAGAAGTTTCAAATTCTTATAAATTTTTTTAAATAAGTTATAAGGGGCTGGGGAATATTTTGATCCAATTTTATGCAGTTTTGGTCATTACCAGAAACAGATGCTCACTGAATTTCGTTAAGAAGCGGATGTTTAAAACCTCCTATGTTGATCATATGGGGATTAGGAGAAGTTATGCGACATTCAGACATTTTGAACAAGAGGTTACACATTTATTAGAAAGATATTGTTTATGATTGGTATTAAGATTCGCTACATATTGAACAATAAATGCGATATAAAGTCAGATGGAAGTTCTAAAATATTTATACTTTATTTTAACAATTTTGGCACATTAGAATGCCAATGTTCATTCTTTCTGAATTTGAAAAGTTTATTTTCTGGGGAGTAGGCGTGGTTGTCATCCCATTTTCACAAATTTTGTTAAAATCGTTCAAGCAGTTCCTGAGATATGAGTTTTCACTTGAAGGTTGACGGTGCCGCTCCCGTTGTTCAAGCACGTATTTTTAATTGGTACGAATTGTTCAAAGAGGGTTGAGAACGCGTTGATGACGAGCCACATCCAGGACGACCATCAACATCCAGAGTTAGTTTGAGAATCGACGACTAATAGTCAGAGATCTTACTGGCATCATTGGAATATCGGAAGGATCAGTGAAAACCATTTTGAAAAACCTTAGAAAGGTAAAAGCACTATTGGTTCCAAAATATCACACTTTTTTCGAAAAACAGCGACGCGTTAACGTCTGTAAAACAATGCTTTCCAACTACCAGGATGTAATAAAAAGTATTGCCTACGACCCAGAAACAGACGATCAATTGACCGAATATCGTGGCAAATGTAAACCAAAGCATAAAAAAACACGTTAGAGCAGGTAAAAAATCAGGGTTATATGACAGTTTTCTTCAGTTATCGAGGTGTGGTGCACTCCGAGTGCATTCCGTCCAACAGTCAGCAAGAAATACTATTTGAGTGTTGTGCGTCCTTTACGCGAAGCCATTCTTAAATGCCACCGGATTTATGGACCAACATTTCTTGGTTATTGCACCACGATAATGTACCATCGCATACTGCATTAATACTTCCTGAGTTTTTCAACAAATTTTCACCTAATATCGTGCCGCCGCAACCTTACCTATTCATCAAACTCAAACGACCTCTCCTGGGAAACCGTTTTTAGTCAATTGAAGATATTAAACGTGAATCGCTACGCGCACGGAAGGCTGTTTCGCAAATTGTCTTTAACAACTGTTTCGAGAAATTAAAAAAAATGTTGACACAAGTGCGTTGGGGTCAAGAGGGACTACTTTGAGGTGGACAACATTGTAAGAATAAATTAAGAATTTTAAAATTATGAACAAAGTCTTACTATTTTCACTTACGCAAGTAGTAGTATATTACTTATACAAAGTTTATGTCTTGTAGTATGCATCCCTTATATTTGCTAACTAAATTGAAACAGGAATTATATTATTTATGAAATTGTTTGGCGAGTTAGATTGAGAGATATAGAGCTAGATTGGTCACTTGGTTTAGTCTCAATATTTATTTTCCTGTAATGCCTAATTTTGAACGGATTCTGAGAACTTGTGAAATATAACAGGGTTTGTGATGGGCAAACATTTTGAATGTCTTTGTTATGACCTCTTGCTGGAGAACTGATTATAGTAAATAATCAAAACTCAACTTAAAAAGCAGACTTATATAGAAACCTTATAATTTTCTGAATCTATCTACATACTGGATTGAATTAATGTATCAATATTTATATATTTGTATAGTTTATTTGCGAACTCATGTTACATGTTTAAATGTTAAATAATATTTCGGCGAAAATTTAGCTTTTATTGCTTGTATTTTTAATAAATATTCCTGTATGTATAACTTTCAGTAATGTATATTATATTTTTTAAGATTAAACCCTCTTTAAATGTGTAATTATTTGAAGTTTTTATTTCTAAAAACAGACTTTAATAAAAAATATATATTTCATAATTGCTGTAATACTTAGTTTTTAACGCCACTTTAAATAGCTACTGTAATATTTTGTCTTTATTTTTTAAGTTAACAGATTGTCAGAATTATGTATTTAATTAATTGAAATAGATTACAAATAAATCGTACAATTATTACTTTGAACTTTGGTATTAATATTATTTATAATAATGTCTTACTTTGTTCCTATATAGTTAGAATAAATAAAAATAAGAATTTAACATTTAAACTGAAAGTGTTTTATTTCAAACTTTTACATTCAGTATTATTGTAGGTCACACCCTTTCAGCACAATTACTTAAGCAAATATTCCAACGAAAAGCGCAACGCGTTTTAAAACATCCAATTATCGAATTTGCCCCGGCGTGTTGCCTGTTGTTGTCTGCAGTTTTTGTAAAGCAAAAGATAGAGAAATTCACAGAAAAGAAACACACAAAGAATTTACATTTTCAGCATTTTTTGAAGAGAAAATGAAATATACGTTTTAAGTTAGCTAATCAGAAAAACTCTCATTTTTTCGAACATTAAATAAACTACATGTATAAACTATGTATGACATATACATGTTCTTAATACATAAAGTGCTACAAACATATGCACAAGTATTAGCCCGAAACTGAGAGCTGGATTAAAAAATCGAAAATGCAAAAGAAAAAATAAATTTCGAAAAAAATTTAATCGAAAAATGTCTACTGGTACCAAGCAGTTGTAGTTAAACATTATGGAAATTATTTAGGAAAAAAATAATAATAGAAAATGGAAAAGAGAACTATTTATTTGTAATTTTAAACTATTTTAATCAGTAATTATGTACAACATATACATGGAAAGGTGAAATATTTTTTGATCGAAATGAATATAATTTTTTTTTTTTTTATTTATTCTTTGAAGCGTTTTGCTCCCCTTCATTTATTTAGATTAGCAACAGCAATGAAACTTCGACTGAAAATAGTTGAAGTTCGTAATACGAGACAAGAAAAACCGGTAACACCGAAGCTGTAATTCCCTTCACCAATACAAAATATTCCTTACAAGGACTCCATTTTAATCGGTCAGTATGGCAGCTATGTACATACATATATGCTACAGCAGTTCGATATCGAGGTTTCCGACAAATATGCAGCTTTTAGAGAGAAAACGACATGTACACAATTAAATCGATATCCCAAAAACGGAAACACTAATTGTCGTATATACAACCGGGCACGCGGTCTTGGCTAAATCGACTCAACAGAATTCGGAGTTGAAAACCGCAATAGAAGTTAATTTAATATAGAAAAAATTATTTTTTTTATTTTAATTTTTTTCTATGGTAATTCAGTCATTGATAATTTAATTTTTTCTTAAAACTTAAGCAGAAATAAATTAATGAAAAAATACTTCAAAAGCTTTAAAAGTTCTTCATTCAATTATTTAAAATTCCATAGCATTTTAAAAATGCAAAAATGTTATAAAAGAACTAATTTATTAAAATATCGAAATTCTAAAAAATCTGAAATCGATCATAAGCAGCGAGATGTCATATATTAAAAAATACTTCCTAACATTTTAAAATGCTAATTATAATAAAAATTTCTTTAAGTTTTAAAAATGTATTAAAAAATAAAAAAAAAATATTTAAAATTATCAAAACATCTTAAACAATCTTAAAAAATTAAAAAAAAAACTTTAAAAAATTAAAAAAAAAACTTCAAAACATTAAAAAACAAGCTTTAAAAAATTAAAAAAAAAAAATTTAAATAATTTAAAAAAAGTTTAAAAAGTTAAAAAAAAATCTTTAAAAATATAAAAGCTTAAACAATTTTACAAATAAAAATACTTTAAAAATTTCGTTAACTTTTTAAAATTTTATTAATATTATATTCAGGGGTGTTATGGAATCTGATAGTTGTCGGAATCAGAATTGAAACCGATCAAAAAAAGCAGTAGGTGTCATGTCATATTATTGGTTTGATATTCGAAACAGAATTTGTATCGGTTTTGGGTGTCACGGAATCCAATTTTATCGGTTTTGCTGTCAGAAACAAAACAAGAAGATAGTCGCACACAAATTTGAAATGCCAGTTAAGAAAGCAAGTTATTTTAATGTTACGAATTAATTTATCTTTATTTCTATAGGAGAAAACATAAGAATAAAACACGAAATGTCTTAATTATTGAGTTTTTGAAAAAAAAAAATGCCGATATTTAAGAGGGGAGCCGGCATTAGAGGCTTGAAACAAATCTTTTTTTTTTTTTTTTTTTTTTTTGGGAAGGAAAGAAATAATTGATTGAAGCGAAATTTCTAGGATTTATAGTCATATATTTAAACATCATCCGCAAATTTTTTTGATACGAAATCTTTTACATTTGTCTTTGAAAAGCAATTGCCAGATGCTTATCGCATGTGCATATGCCAGACGGCGGTCAGGATGCAGGTCGCGATTTCTATCGGAAAAAATTCAAAGAGATTCATATATTTTAATAACTTATGTTCAAGTTAAACTGGGAAAATATTAAATAAAAAGTATAAAATTTTTTAATATTTGAAAAAAAAAAAAACAGATTTTGGTCTAAACAAATTTTACTTTAAATATAAGTATTTTCAAAACTTAACTTTTCTTAGTTTTTTTTTTAGTTTAAATAGAAGATAATTTAATCCCAAAGATAATAAACTTTGCCCCAATTCCATGACGTTCAGTTTTTTTTCTATCCTGCCCGCCAATTAAGAAAAATTATAAAAATGAAAAAACGAAATTTAACACCCAAATGCGTCATTATTCATTCAATAAATGTTATCTCTTAAAATCTTTCTTTAATTCGGAACCTATTAAAAACTTTAATAGGATTGCTTGTATGTATTCATTTGCAAGTTTTGTTACATTAGTAAACAGCTGGTTCGAATATTGGTTTTGCGTGTGTTCGAAAAGACGAAAATCCAATCAGATTCTGTGACACCTTGCAATTCTGACAGCTAAGCAATTCTGTATTGGTTTCCACAACACCCCTGATTATAAAAAATAAAAACAATAAAAAATAGTTTTCATTTTTTTATTCTATACAAGAAACAAAAAACTTTAAAGAATTCAAAATCTTTAAAATATTAATAAAAAATAAATGAGTAAAAAGATATCTTTAAAAAAATTAAAAAAGTAAAAAATCAAAAATTATCAAAAAAGAACTCCTCAAAATATTGTTTTTTTTAGAAATGTGTGTGAAAATGTATCGAAACTTAAAAAAAAATCTTTATGACTTAAGAAAAGTTAAATTTAAACAAAGTATATATTGCTTATTATCTTCGTTTAAGTGCTAAAAAATAGTAATTAATCAATTATATTTCCGGAATATGAAAAACTAAACAAAATCGATTCTCTACATATGTATAAGTTCTTACATTTACTACATTTTTGAAAAAAACAACGGTTTTCGATAAACAAAGAAAAAATAAATAGGAAAAACATTTTTGAAATAAAGACAATGTGTTTCCAGTTCCACGATTTTCGTAACACAAATTAATTTTATTACATATAAATAAAAAATAAACAAAAACTAAATTATGTTCGTAAGAATTTTTATTATTATTTCTGTTTCTTTATTATAAACTAATAATATTTAAACGTATATTTAATATAGTACATGATTGCAGTAAATGGTATTATAAACAAAATTAATAATAATAATAAAGTTCGCTAAATTGCTTTACACATGGATGCGCAGAATAACTTGCTAAAATCAAAAGAAAATAAATTTTGCATACACTGCATAATTGAACGTGGTTATTTGTAGGTAATTGACATGCAACGGAGCTAAGCATTGGAAGTTTACGTCACATAAGGAATTTTAAGAAAACTTAATGGCAATTAATTGTCTTACTGAATTTTTTCCCTTTCAAGGGGGAGTAGGGTTTTTAAATGTTTTTTTTTTTTTTTATTGACAACTTAATATATAATATATTTGGAAAGATCAGTTGGAAATTTAACTTCAAATATCTTCTGAAATAATAATCGTTTTTTTAGACTAACTTTTAGCGTTGTTTAGAAAAATACTTAGTTTGTTATGTAGTTGCTTAAACTATTTATTCCAATACACGAGATGAAATTGTAATTTCTTTAACTTTATTTTAAAGAAGAGCATTTTTTTATGTTAAGTACTGCGTTATAACTTCATTTTTTAAAACTCCACTTTTCGTATATTTAAAAAATGTATTGAAAATCGTTTTGATATGGTACATTTATCGTTTATTAATATCGTTTATGTATTTAAGACTTCTATAATGCCTACTAAGTATTTATTATTATTATTTTTTTTTATTCAGCAATCGAATTAAGCAACTAATATAAAGCAAAATATACCGCTCAACCACTGTATTACTACGATTCAATCGTAGGCGCAGCGGGAGGGAGAAAACATGCAAAACCAAACTCATAACGGTTTTGAAGGAAAAATTATTAAATGGTTATAGATACATGTACTTAATAAAATAAGTGTTTTACTTAAAGATTAATGGGTTCATTTTTCGTACAACAAACTTGCTCTATACTAGGTATGGGACTTTTTTTTACAATGCCCGAAGAATGTTAAATTAGTCACATAATTTAGGAAGGAAAATCAAAAACTATTTATAAAATATATTGGAATGCAGTAAAATATGCAAGTAAATTAGAAAAAAAAAACTATATGCTCTTCATTTTATCTATGCAAGCGCAATGCCATTACAGAGCACTAAGGGACTGGGGCACACAACCACACTAACGAACATCACTAGCGCATCAACACCGCACTACATTACGCTAACCACATACAAGCAGTATAACTATGGCTATACAATTAAACTTGCGTCACGCACTGCGCATATTTGTCCAGTTCGCCGCGTAGAACCTTCACACGATCCGTCTCCTCGCGCAGCAGGCGCATCAGCTCATCGATGGTACGCTGTTGTGACACCACCGTCAGCTCTAATTTGCCCACACGCCGCTCCAGTTCGCCAATACGCGTGTTATCACCGCCTACAGGCGCCGCGGTGTTGCTGGTACGCGGCTGATAATGATTATTAGCACCGATTGAATTTTGGCTGGACGCCGCTGTCGCTGCCGTGGTTGCCGCCGCTAGAGTTGCGCTTGTAGCGGCTGAAGGAGCGATGCCATTGGAGCTGGGCTCACTGACAACTGTCGGTGCTGGAGTAGTGTTGCTCTTCATTGCTGTTGTGCGCGCACCACCACCACTACTGCCACTATCCAACAGCGAAGGTGACATACTGCGATTGCGTATCGAAAGGCTGTTAGGTCGTATGCGCACATCGTCGGCGGCGCTCGGTGCTGCTGTCGTCGCAGCCGTTAGTGATGAGTCAGTGGTGAATTTATTGCTCATACTTTTGGTCATGATGTCAGCAATAGTATTTGAATTTAATTCCTTCTTCAATAGTTGTTGACTACTCTCGACAGTCATCGATTGCTGCATGACGCTCGACGTAACCGAGGAGGATGACTGTACTTTTGTGGTGGTGGTGCTGGAGCTACTGGCTGTGTTGCTGCTACTACTGTGACTGCTGCTACTGTGACTTGCGCTCGCCGTGTTGGCGGTGGAGTTGGCAAAGTTGTGACTGCTGTTCGTCACTTTGACATCGTCACCAAGTAGGCGTGATGTGCGGTCGGCTGACGCGCTAGTGGGCGCTTGCGTGCGTGGTTCTACACTGGGTGATGTCTTCTTTTTCACTTGCGTTGCTTTCAGCTCCTCCATCCAAGGTGCCTTTTTCTTTTCCCATTCGCGTGGTTTCGGTTTGGCCAAGGGCTCCTCGCCGGTGGAATTATCATCGGAGGAGTGCAGTTTGCCTTCTTCTTGTGACAGCTCACCACCGGATGCACCGCCACCGCTGCTGCTACCATTGAGGTAAATTGTGTTGTTATTATTGCTTTCGCCAATAATATTGATGGCCGCCGAAGGTGGTCTCCGCTTGGGCGCCTTAACACGACCCGCGCGCATGTCGGGTAATATGGAGGCGCGCTCGAGCCGATCGAAATCGGAGTCTTCAACCGCTATAGTGGCGGCGCGGCGCATCACTACCGCCTCGCCATGGCTACTCGCCGACATCTTGCTGCTGCCCATGCCGTCGGCAAAGTCTTGTGAAGCAGCTGTGGTGAGTTTGCTGTCGGTGCCTTTCGTCTTTTGCTTGCCAAAACCGAAAAGATTGCCTGCGTGAAGGAAATATGTAATTTGCAACATTAGAAATTTGCTTAAACTTATATAATATTTAGCCAACTTACTAGCAACACCCGAAACGCTTGATGGTTTCTTCGTGGTCACGGTGGGCTTCTTCGTCAGCACTGGCGGTGGTGTCTTCGTCTTCTCATCTAGGCTCTCCAAGCTCTTGCGCAATTCATTTGTGACCGCGGCGGAGCTTGACGACATGCTGCTTGTTGTTGTGGTCGTTGTTGTAATGCTACCGTTATTTGTCAATATGGTCTTTGTCTCCTGTGAGTGTTGCTGTTGTTGCTGCTGTAATTGTTGCTTTTTCAATGCCAAGCGGCTGCTGGCGTCCGCCGCATTCGCCGTCAAATCTAGATTTTTATTCTCCAACGATTTGCGTTGTGCGGCAACATTGCCGCTCTGCAAGCCTGTTTCAGAGAGTATATCGTTGAGTGAATCATATGAGCCGAAACTGTCCTTACGATTTGAACTTTGTGTCGACGAATTACTGCCCGACTTCTTGATGAACACCTTCGATGTGGCAGCTGTGCTGTGTGCCGCCGCCGATGTGGCTGCCGCACCGGTGGCTGATTTTAACTGTTGTGCTGTGTTAGCGTTGGCGGTGGCTGTAGCATTTGTTGCTTTGGCAGTACGCTGTGGATGTTGTGAGTCGCTTAGCGATGTAACTAAAATGGGGGCGAGAGAATAGAAACAAAAACAACGTTAAAATTGCAGGAAAATAAATTAGAGTTCAGTTTGTAAGTAACGAAGAACGCTAGAGTAAAAGGCTTTTAGCTAAATTAAGACAAAACACATATGGTACATATACATATACGAATATATAGCAGCAAGTAGAAACGGCAACAAACAACAAACCGCAACAAACTCAAACGACAGTCACCGGCAAAGCACTAATATTTGGTCGAGTATATTTGAAAAGTCTTTAATATGTTTATATATATGGAATGATTCAGCAACGAGCTAAGGCATGTCAAACTATTGACTATTAATAAACCCATTTCTTTATATTTGTTTTGTATATATTTTTTTATACTAAATTAACACTTCGCAATCGAAAAAGTATGTATGTGAGCAGGTATGTGTGTCCAAGCATGATGCTATCAAAGAAATAACTTGATGAGTACATACTCATAACGTGAATATATGTATGTACATACATATTTATCGAAATTAAAATTGCTAGCGTTGGAACTATACTACAGCTGGGAGATTTACTAAGTGATCGATGGCGTATATAAAGCAAATATATGCGAAACTATGATATATGCGAGTAACTGAATAAATATACAGTTTGTCACTATTTTATACTTGAAATTGTTATATGATATTATTTATTTTAGTTAAAAAATGTGGATATTAATTATTTTGTAGTTTTGATTTAATCTTTTTTAAACCCTTAAATTTATATAAACAATTTATATTTAAACCAAAAAACCTTAAAATTATTTTTAAAGACTGAAAAAAATTTTCGTTTATCAATAACTTAAAGTAAGTATAATTTAAGCAAGAAATTAAATTAATCAAATTAAAGCAGATATTAAATTTAATTTACTGTTAAGTAAATAACAATAAATTCGTATTCTAGTAAAAGAAAAAATATTTTATGTATTGTCTGCTGGTAAAAACAATAAATATGCAGCAATGTACTATTTTACTTTTATCTACTTAATGATATGAAATCGTGCTTACTGTTATCTAAACTAATTATTACTTAAAATTTATTTATGTAAATTATAAAAAAAAAATTTAAATAAAAAAAATTTAATTAAAAAAAATTTTACTTAAAAAAATTAAAAATTTTTTTTTTAAATTAAAAAAATTTAAAAAAAAAAAAATGTTATGGTAATTTTTAAATAGTAATAATAATAATACAGGTGATTTTTTTATTGACCATTTCTAATTCTTGCTGTCACTATACAAATGAATATAATTGTATATAGTGTGAATTGATCCTAAGGGATTGGGCCACTCCAGGGGTTTCAAAAATGTTTATTTATTTGCGCAGAGAACACGTTAGCGTTCTAAAAACATTACTTAATCGGTAGAATAATGGTTTTCATCCAATAAGTAGTTTCTTTGATCACCGACGCCCGTAGAAGTTCTCTTGAAAAAGGCAATTTCAAAGATTTTGTTTCAAAATGCCAGTATATTCTACTCAATCGAAGAATATATTATATAAGTTAAGCCTTTTTTAAGGGCTCTAGATTGGTCTAAGCTCTTAAGAAACTCTCTCTCTTATGCGATAACACCGGGAGTCAAATGAATTGCAATTCAGGCAAGACTGTGCAACGGTGAAAAATGATCGATTATTGTTTCGTATAGACTTATTTTCACATGTTAGCTGAGTGTCATTTAAAAGTTACACACAAAAGTATACCCTTAATACCCTTATTTTTAATGACTATAACAAAGGAACATTTCAGAAAATCATAAAATATTACATTCCTAAAACTCCCGGAGTTTCTAGCGAGACACTGTAGATATAAGTTAACTGGCGTTGTCCTGATTGAATAGAATTCAGTCAGAGTGTTGATACGACAGATCCGAATAAACCCGAATTAGCTCCTGAAAATTTCCCCCAAACCCTCCTAGTAAAATCTTCCTAATTTTGGTTCAGTCATTGTGACGTATTTACACTTTCCTGGTGTCCATCTTTGAAGCGTGTTCAAGCAGAATACTGTAACTGCCTGAGAATTTTTTTTTAAATGAAATCTTATTCTTCTAACGCTTTATAGTAAACGTAGTGATCAAATGGTTTGGTTGGTTGGTTCATTAGGTGCATTGTGATCGCGGCTGGTAGCCTGATTAACCCTCTATCCAGTGACTCAATGGATTTGGAAAACACCTAATTTCTTTACATCCAATCTGTCCAAATTCACTTAAGTTGCAGTATTGGGAGCCGTGGAATATGTCCCTTCTCATCCAGCTGACGGCTGCGTATTCGCATAGATAATGTTCCAGCGTCTCATCATCCTCCGCAAATGCTCTCCCCGGAATCTACTTTTCCCACTTTCTGGGATGTATCTTAAGGGTAAGTGCTCTGTTAATCTCTACAATATTACTAAGATTTGCTTGTGCCTAGAAGAGAAGCTTTTTGCTCTGTCCCCTGTCGACACAACCCCAAAGTAGCTTCGTTATGTGCCCTTTTTCGTTTAGGGTTTTCCAATTGCTTCGAACAACATTTGAAGCAGCTGAATGGTCTGGAGCAGCTTAGGGGAATTGTATGGCCAGCTGCACCGAGCGGCCTACTTCGACTGCTTTTTCATTTCCTCACATTTCTCTATTATCGAGTCGGCCTATTGAGCGTGCTATTCGCAACACCATGATCCATCTTGAGACCAATTGATTATTCGATAATATTCAACCAAATAGATCACATGCAGCACGCGGTGAAGAAAATATAGCAGCCGTAGCTAAAAATGTACACACAATGTACAATGAAAACCGCGGAGAGTCGATTCAGCGCCGTTAGCAGCAACTCGGACTGACTTATGGCACGACTTGGCACATTTTACGTTGAAAATTGAAAGCGTGAAAAATAAAGCTTGTGCAAAAACTGAAGACGCTCTAAATTCCCAAGCCACATCGCTTCCCTCTATGGGCTCTTGAAAAGTTCCAAGAAGATCCGATGTTTTCGAGCTAAATATTATTCAGCGATGAGACCCATTTCTGGCTCAATGGGTATGTTAAAAAGCAAAAACTTGAAGCATTTCGGAACAATGGTTTTGTTTGGTTTGTGGGTCGGTGACATTATCGGACTATATTTCTTCAAAAATGATGCCGGTGAGAACGTTAACGTCAATAGCGACCGTTTTCGCGCCATGATAACCGGTTAATTGATGCCTGAAATTGAAGTTCGTGATCTTGGAGACATTTGGTTTCAACAAGACGGTGCCGCTTCTCACACATCGCATCAATCAATTGATTAATAGAGAGAATACCTCGATGAGCATGTTATTCGCCAGTTATCAGTCGAAATGCTCGAACGAGTCATCGAAACGCTAACTCAATGTAGATGTAGCCAACATGGCAAAGAATGATGTCCTTTCGAATGATAATAAACATTTGATTAAATTCAATTTGAAGTTTTTGTTTTTTTTTTTTTTCAAAGAAAGTAGGGAACCTCGAAATGGATCAACCTTTACTTAAATGCATTTAAAGTGGATAGTGGAACAGATCTTGCTGCTATTATTTTAACTCTACTAAAATTATAATCCATTTATATGGGAGCTTATTAATGGAATCGAAAAAATATTACACTTCCTGACAATATATGTATATCTTACATACACATGTACATATATAACATATCTGCATGTGGCCACATCGGACGCAGAATAAGCTAAGTAAATTTTAAGTAATTTTTAATAAAATTGTCGTAATAACCAGTCGCAATGCAAACAAATTGCGTAATAAAGGAATAAACTCAAATAATCAAAGCGCAAACATAAAATATAATTATATACAATAGACTAGCAGCAAGAAGATACAACAAAAACGCTTTGCTAAAGCGCACTAAAGCTATTTGCGTTCAAATGACGACACTTTATTTTTATTATTATTATTTTTTTATACAATATCAAGAAAACGGCAAATAAATTGAAAAAATAAATCATATTCATCAGCTAAAAAAAGTATTAATTGAGCGTTGGCGGTATAAGGCAGACGCATATACACACACAAATCTAAATATAGTGTGTTCGTTTAAGCAGCGCATCACGCCAAAAGAAGAAGAAGCAACTTTAACAAATTATAAAAACAAATATGACTTTTAATGAAAAGAAACACAATTTGAATAACAACAAAGCGACGTAAAGTAAACATAACAACAGGTTGGTCAGCAGAAAAAACAACAATAACAACAAAACTGAGAGAGAAACTGAACACTCAACACTTTCCAGACAAAAGCAGCACTTTTAAAGGTCACTCAACAAACACAAAAGCCCGAAGAAGAAAAGAAAAATAAATTGACAACTAAAAAAATCAAATTAAAAAAAATAATAAACTTTACACAAAAATGGTGGCTGAGTCACACGGCAATTCAAAACACGTAGCATGAATTAAATTCGAAATGGAAATCGAAATCGAAACCAAAACCAAAACCGAAAGAAGCGAAAATTCAATTCTTCACGCCAAGGCGCTTATAAAGAAATGTGGAAATGAGACGACGAGGAAAAAAATGCGCTTCGCCTTGTTAGCTATGCGACAATAAACGAGCGCTAAACGGCATATTATGTGTGGCAGGCAAAACAAAGCCACAATAGACGATACGAAATCACTCAGCGGCCGCCTGGCGCTTGCCGCCACTGTCATTGACGCGCCATGCAACATTATTAGCTTTGTTGTGGCAAATTTGAAATTCACACAACTAAATGATATTTAACAAGTATGCAACACTTCCGCAATTTAAATATGTTTATAAGCTTGAGGAAAACACTTAACATACTTTCACTGAGATAACGCGCGCGTCTTTTTCATTAAAAATGCTCGTGAGATTTATGGCGTAATAAGGCAACAATTAATTAGGCGGTTTGTGGGTGTTTTAATATTACTTCCATTAGCCAGTAATTAACTCTGCAAGCCAGTTGAGCACACAACCGAAGCTAGCTGACTGGCCGACTAACCGTTAGAGGCTTTGAAACGCAACAAGCCAGCAGGTTAGCGGGCTAGCAACTGCGAGCTGGCGGGCGAACGAGTTGTAGAAATCAAATGCAAAAAAATGTGAATTAAAGAAAAAAGTATAATTGAACTGTATTTGCATTTTGTTTATTAAAAATGGAAAAATAATATATGTAAAAAAAGAAATAAAAAAATTATTAAAAAAAAAAAATTATTTAAAAAATATATAAACGATATTACATAAAAACAATATAGAGAAAAAAACTGCATACAAAATGTTTATATTATAAAAATTTTATATAAAAAAAGGATGAAAGTAAAAAAATAATAATTAAACTGTATTTGCAATTTTGCTTATTAAGAAAAAAAAATTTAAAAAAAAAATCATTAAAATTTATATAACAGAAATTATTTAAAAACAAAATAGAAAAATTATTAAAAAAATCATAGGAAATTAAAAAAAAAAATTTTTAAATGAAATTTTATGAAAATATTATGTGAAAAAATTTATAAAAAAAAAATTATGTTAAAGAACTATATTAAAAAAAGCATATAAAAAAGAATATAAAGAAAAAATATAATATAAAAAAATTTAAAAAAAAACTTATATAAAAACAATATGTAAAAAAATTTGCATATAAAAATTTTATATCATAAAAATTCTGTATAAAAAAAAATATACAATTTTATTTGTTAAAATACTATATGAAAAAAATATATAAAAAATATAATATAAAAAAATAATATAAAAATAAAACATTATTTAAAAAATAATAAAATATTTTTTAGAAAATATGTAAAAAATGTATATATAAAAAAGTATATACAAAAATTATGTACAAAACAAATTATATAAAATAATAATAAAAAATTTAAAAAAAAAAAAAAATTATGAAAAAATAATATAAAAAGAAAGAATAATTAAAAGACCACAAATTTATCTTTAAAACAAAAACTTTTTAGTATAATTTGTAACCTAATTTTTTAATATTAGATACAAAAAGTGGACAAATATTGCCTGAGAACTTTATTAAGTTTTATTAATATATAAAACAAAAAATATTTAATAAAAACTCGCCGATCAACTTGTGTTGCAAAAATTAGATGAAATCACGTCGCCGTGTATTAGGTAAGCGCGACACACCTCACACTTGATCGTGCGCACATTTGAATATTATATATATGTATATACATATTTATAATATGCAGATAACTTGGACACATGGAAACACTATGTGCCTACACGTTACTCGTATGTGCCGATATCACACGCAAGTCCAGTGCAATCAAATCGAAACAAAAGACTTTGGCGACAAACTGGCTTCAGCTGTGTACAGTGGTGGGCATCAAATTAAGACGCATGGAATATATATTCAATCGAGTACACAAGTAATTAGTTCAATAAGTCACTCCTGTTTAAATATAGCAATATATTTTCGATAAGAGTTCCATATTTCGGCCACTCTTTCGAAAATAATGGCAAACAGATTTCTTCAGAGATTCATTGGTTATGATATTAGTGCAAATAAACATGCAAAGAAGTCTTGGTTTAAATAGCAGCACTTTCAGCAACTCCTTTAAACTTTTTCTAAAACCGGAATAAATTTTTTTCCCAGTAGGTAACTGAAAATACCGCGAGGAATTGGAAAGGTGTTGCTGAGACAAGAGGCAACTCAAAGCACAGCGAGGAATGAGAAAGGTGTTGACACGATGGACACTTATAAACAAGTTCTGAAAGATCTAAGTGGACATTGAAATTGAAAGCCTTTAAGCAAGTGTTTCACAAACTCTATAAACTCCGTAGTAAGAGGACGAAAAATTGGAATTGAAATGTTTTGACGGAATCGTCATTATATGACCACCACTGTACATTATGTTACAAGATCGACTGAATGTCCGCATAACAAACAGTCACACGCATCCACAAACCAAATATGTCGTGTTTGTAATTGTAGTAATAACAACACTTTGCTGAAGCGCCAAATTTATACTAACAATCCACGAATGCGTTGCTCTTCCGCATACAAATTTTCAAACTTATTTACACACTTTTTTATTGCAGCAACAACAATGTACACAGTGTTCTTCATTGGAAAATTTTTGGTTGGAAGGGAGCCACCACCTGACCGCAAGAACTGTACTTGCCCCATTAGTAGGCATATTGCGCTAACCACTGGAGTCTAGGTATGACAGCGTACCGACAGCTAAACTTTTACCATTTCACATTTTCGGCGCAGCAGGTATTACAGTTGAACTAATAGAGAGTTTAAACTAATTTTTAATTGTTGCTCTTAAGTAGAAATACAAAAGCGTTTTAAGTACACTTTCAACCACTTTCAAGGCAAAGAAATCAGCAAAATTATCAGCGACGCTCTACACAAAACGTAATAAACCAAAAATAATGCAAAGTAAGACAAATGAAATCAACACAGAATGTGAAACGCAATAACACTTCATACCACAAATAGTTGCGGACGCGGCGCTGTGGCATGGACTTGGACTCTACGCATACCGAACGCGCGCGCACTGACTGAATGGCCGAATTTTATGTTGTTGCCTCTTCAAACGCGCTTTGGTGTGAAAATCACTGACATTAACTACAAGAAAAATGCGTGTACGCTATCAAAAATTTATCGTTAGCACTCACGTTGCGCACAAATCTGAGGCCAAAACTTGGAAAAAAGAAGGCAAACAAGCCAAACAAATCGAGCGACCAAACAAACGCGCTGGCAAACGCAAATACAACTGACCAACAAAACCAGCGCACAATCGCGCGGCGAGAATACTAACTAATAGACAAACAAAGCAAACTATGTGATAAACAATCGAAAGAAAACCAAAAGTGTTACACTCAATTCCCATTGTGAAGAGCGTGAATAAATCAAAAAACGCTCGGTCGCTTGTAACGTCGGCAAAACGCGCGCAGCGTTAAGCTAGAGTCAGCAATAGCTGGCAGCAGCGTTAAGCCCTCGTCGTGTTGGACGTCATGCCCGTTGCGCGAGCAAGTTTATTCCCCATTAGCCCGCCAGCAAGCTTGCGACCCAGCCGCCACACTCCAGCCGATGATGTAAGAAATTCGAGGGTAGCGCTGATAATGTTGCTTTTGAGCGTTTTATCGTGGCGATTTGAGCGTTTTTCTATGTATGCGCTCATATTTTTATACACTCGCATCTTTTGCAGCAGAGAGTATAATGGTTTTGTTCATCTAACGGTTTTTTGTATCACCTTAACTTAAACGAGATACTTAGATATGGAGTTATTTATATTTAATGAATTTAAATATATATACTACTGTGCCCAAAAAATAAGGTGACATTATATTTATTTTGAAAATTCTTTATTTATTCTTCCAAATCAATTTCATCCCCTTCAAAGTAATCCCCTCCCGATGCAATGCACTTATGCCAACGGATTTTCCAATCTTCGAAACACTGGTTGTAGTCACTTTCCGGGATGGCTTTCAGTTTCGTCTTCGCTGCGGCTTGAATCTCCTTTATCGTGTATCGTAAAAACGGTGTCTCGGAGCGGTCTTTTGAGTTTGCTGAACAGCCAGAAGTCGCACGGCGCCAGATCAGGTGAATACGGTGGTTGCGGAACGATATGGGTAGAGTTTTTGGCGAAATGATCACGAATTACGAGGGCAGTATGGGATGGTGCATTATCGTGGTGTAAAAACCAAGAATTGTCTTTCCACAATTCCGGCCTTTTTAGGCGAATAGCGTTACGCAAACGACGCATAACGTTCAAATAATATTCCTTGTTGACTGTTTGACCGGTTGAAAGGAATTCATAATGAACAACACCACGATAATCGAAGAAAACAGTCAACATGACCTTGATTTTTGAGCGACTTTGGCGCGATTTTTTTGGTTTCGGCTCTCTCTCACGATATTCGCTCGATTGATCGGTTGTTTCGGGGTCGTAAGCATAGATCTAAGTCTCATTGCCAGTTATAATGCGTTTCATGACACCCTGGTAGTCGGAAAGCACCGTTTCACAAACTTCAACGCGACGCCTTTTTTCCAAAAAATTCAATGTTTTCGGTACCAGTCGAGATTTGACGCGCTTGAGACCCAAAACTTCCTTCAAAAAGGTGTATAGGAGCCTTTCGATATGCCAACTTCATTAGCAAGGTCTCTAATTGTTAATCGACGGTTTTTCAACACCAAATATTTGGTTTGTTGAACGTGAGCTTCGTCGATTGAGGTTGACGGTGGCCCTGGACGCTCTTCGTCTTCGACACGTTCACGTCCGGCTTGGAACTCACTACACCACTTGTAAACATTTTTTTTAGACATAGGCTAATCACCAAAGGCTTTCTGAACCATCCTCAATGTATCCGCAGCAGAAAATTTATTCCGTAAACAAAATTTAATGCAAATTCTTTGCTCAACATATTTCGACATCGCAAAAAACGAAAAACTCACTTTTAGTAGCTCACAAAACGACACGTATCTCAAACACTAATGAAAATTTTGACATGAAATTTGACGTAAATGTGACTGACAGTACTACCAACCTAAAAAAAAATAATTCTCCAAATCCTTCGACGCGCAGTTTAAATTCAAATGTCACCTTTTTTGGACAGGTAGTAGATATATAAGAGACGAGATGAATTCCGTGTAACTGTCGCTCCGTCCGTCTATCTGTTCGTACAAGCGATAACTTGAGCAAAAATTCAGATATCCTATATTCCTTGGCACCGTGAGGTCAGGTACACCCGTGGACTAACAATTTTTTTGAAGTGGTAAATGGTTTAAGGTACATATCTTGCAAACGGTTAAAGCTAAATCAACCAAACTTGCTGAGAAATATTTTTAACATGTCTTTATCTTCTTCTTCTTCTTTATTGGGCACAGACACCGCTTACGTGGTTATAGCCGAGTTAACAACAGCACGCCAACCGTTCTTCCTTTTCACATTTTGGCTTCAATTGGAGATTTCAAATGTACCCAGATCCTTTTCCACCTGGCCTTTCAAACGGAGTTGAGATGGTCCTTTTTTTCTCTCTTCTCCTTAAGCAATTCGAACGACATAACCTATCTTGCGTAATCGCGGTCTCTTAATTCACTGCACTATGCCAATGTTGTCGTATAACTCGTACGGCTCATCGTTTCATCGCCTGCGGTATTCGCCGTTGCCAAAGCGCAAAGACCATAAATCTTCCGCAGAACCTTTCTCTCGAAAACTCGCATAGTCGAATCATCAGATATTGTTATCATCCATGCCTCTGCGCCATATAGCAGGACGGGGATGATGACTTGTAGAATTCGCCCTTTTGTTCGTCGAGAGCAGACTTTACTTCTCAATTACTTATTCAGATCGTAGTAGCATCTGTTGACAAGAGTTATTCCGCGTTGGATTTCGAGGCTAACATTGTTGTCGCTGTTAGAACTGGTTCCAAGAAAGACGAATATCTACGATTTCGAAGTTATGACTGAGACCCAAGTCGCGAGTGCCACGACTGTTCGTCTTTATACACTGTGAAAATGGGTAAAAGGGTCATATACAGGTCAATCCCTAAATGCCTCATTTTAAATTGCAAATTGCTGGAGTATAAAATTGTCGGTTTCAGCCGAACTTAGCCCATCCTTACTTGTTTTTTATTACTTATGTCTTATTCGTCTTACTCAATTTAGTTCCCTACTAGTTTTGTGAGTTTTAAGTGGTTAAGAATTTTCGGCGCAACACAAAAGCATAAATAACAACACAGCAAATGAGGGTGTGGGCTTAAGAAAATGCGGAATATATTGAAAACACAAAAAGTAAACAAGAAAACGTGTATGAAATAGAATTCGAAAAAAATATCGTGGCATAAAACCTGTTACAATGCCCATGGTAATAGATCAGGCAGTAAGCGCTAACGCCGGCGTAGGTGCCAGCGGCGAAGCCTACGCTGACTTAATTATTTTCTGTTGCTTACACACACACACCTATGTACAGTGGCTCACAGCTTATTTCATGCAATATAAATTTTTCAGTTTATATTGCCATAAAATGGAAAGTAAGACACTTAAAAAAAAAAAGTTGATGAATATATATTCTACAATGCTTTACTAATATAGTAAGCAAAATAAAGTTCTTGGAAAAACAATCTTACGTTTACAAAGACAAGAATTCCAGCTACCTTCCAGGAATTTTGCTCACAGCTTATTTCATGCACCCACTTGTCTATGTTGTGGAGAAATCCCGTTGCTTGGGTTGCGGTACTAGGCATTTGTAAATCTTAGGGCTGGCATTCAGTAATAGTTTGAAGAAAATTTTAGTGAGTTTTTGAGTGTCGAGTACACCAGTGTACCAGTTTGAGTAAAATGGGCCCCCGTACAACTATTGATCAGCGAGAATTGGTCATTAACCATTTCAAAAATGGAAAATCACAGCGAAAAATTGCTGAGATTGTAAATTTAAGTAGTGCTACAGTGCAAAATATAATTGAGCGTTTCGTGCATGAAGGTCGCATTCAAAATAAAGGCCGAAATGCACCGAATAAAATTTTCAGTGAACGTGACGAGCGTTTAATTGTGCGTAAAATTAAAGAAAACCCGAGACTATCAGCTCCAAAGTTAACTACAGAGATTCAGGAGGAGCTAGGGAAATCTTTTTGTGCTGAAACTGTGCGTCGGGTACTACGTGCGCATGACTTCAATGGCCGAGTAGCCCGAAAGAAGCCATTCATTAGCAAAAAAAACCAACTAAGCCGAGTTACCTTTGCAAGGGAGCTGGAAACCAAGGATTTTAACTTCTGGAATAGAGTAATTTTTGCTGACGAGTCGAAATTCAACCTTTTCGGTTCAGATGGAATGGCTTACGTGTGGAGGAAACCCAATACAGAGCTTCAGAGATGTAACATTAGGCCAACTGTTAAACATGGTGGAGGCAGTGTTATGGTATGGGCGTGTATGTCTGCAGCCGGCGTTGGAAATTTGGTATTTATTGAGAGTATTATGGACAAAACCTTGTACCTTAATATATTGAAAGAAAATTTACTGCAAAGTGCCGAGAAACTCGGGATCCGTCAAAATTTCCGATATTATCAGGACAACGATCCTAAACACAAAGCGTCAATAGTACAAACCTGGCTAATATGGAATTGTCCACATTTAATGAATCCACCGGCCCAGTCACCTGACATGAACCCGATTGAGAATTTATGGTCTTTGTTAGAAAATAACATCCGTAAACACCGCATCAGTAATAAGGAACAGCTAAAAAGTGCTATTTTGGAAGAGTGGAAAAAAATTGGAACAGAAATTACAAAAAAACTAGTTGAGTCCATGCCAGCTAGACTAAAAGCTGTATTAAAAGCTAACGGATATCATACTAAGTATTAAGTATCAATTTTAAACAAATTATTTATCTTATTTTTAATTAAAAGTACACTGCATGAAATAAGCTGTGATATGAAATTTGTTTACGTTTCTGGTTTTTTGTTTATAAGTTATTAAATAATAAATAAAAATAAAAAATGAAGTATCTTTTATAAACTACACATTCGTATTAACAACTAGGAGTTTGAATTATTTCGATATATGTTTTCGTTGACAAGATATGACATTTCAAATGTTGTAAATTCATTTGCATGAAATAAGCTGTGAGCCACTGTACATATGGATGTAAATATCTGAGGAGCATACGTAAGCTTGTTAAGACAATTGTTCTTAAATTTTTACATATGAAAGAAATTTTAGCAATTTAGACATATACAAAATTGGTCTCCATTTTTAGAAGATACAGTTACAAAGCGAATTCATTTGCAGAATTCTTTTGTTAAAACAAAAACTGTAGTATTTTTAACTGCTAATAATAAAACACCTATTGCAAGCAAAAACAGTTATTATATGTTTTATGAATATGTGCCTTAATTTGTGTTAATCGTTTTCAGACTACTTGAATAACGGTTTTTAGTACGTTGGAAAGAAATATAAAAGTACAGTTGCGATTCCACAATTCCAAATACAAGCCAAATAGTAAGCGTGGTCTGAAGATACAATCCTAACGGAGCTTCAGATGTTAGGAGAGATGTTACGATTCCTACTGCTGGCTGGAGTTAAAGGGTCGTCTATATTTCGCTCAAATTTTACACTCAACTTTTTTATTTTATTTCGAATTCTTAAAGTTGAATAAAAATTTTTTTTTTTCAAAACTCTGCCCTTGATGCGAGGTAGACGAATTTCTGGATCTAGAGATTGCAGCTTCAAAACCTTGAAATCATTTTTTATACTCTTGCAATATGTTGGGTGTAATGGGAGATAGTTAGGCTTCTGAGTAAGCAGTTATAGTTGAAGGACTATAATCAATTCCTAATATTGATTCAGTGAATCGAAGGACTTCGGTAGCTAAATCATGTTATCCGTAAGGAACATAACACTCCAGCTTTGAAGGTTTTCGATTCAGTAGCCGCGATAGAAGCAGAGGAAGTGGAAGATCTGTAATAAATGTAATACCCAGAAGGAAGCGTCGGAGACCCTATAAAGTGTAAATATAAATGATCGGTATGTTGAGCTGAGTCGATACTGTTCATCCGACCGGCCGTCTGTCTCTATACATATATACGAAATAGTCTCCCAGTTTTTAAGATATCGTTTTGAAATTTTGCAAACATCATTTTCTTCTTCAAGAAGCTGCTCATTTGTCAGAACTGCCGATATCGAACCCCTATAACATATAGCTGCCATACAATCTGAACGATCGGAAAAAAGTTCTTATACGGAAAACTTTTGCATTTGACAAGTTATTTCACGAAATTTGGCACAGGTTATTTTCTAGGGCAACAATGTAATCTCCGAAGAAATTATTCAGATCGGTTTACTATAGCATATAGCTGCCATACAAACTGAACACATAGTTACTAAAAGAAATGCACCTGTGAAGGGTATATTAGCTTCGGTGCAGCCGAAGTTAACGTTTTTACTTATTTTATCTTATTTAAAATCAAACCAGTTTAAAATTTACAATTCTTTTTAGCAATTCTATAAAAATTAAATGAAGAACCTACGGAACTTACTTTCAATAACCAGTCATATTGCGAAAAGAAACTTTCGGTTTTGTTATTTTTTTTCGAACAACAACAAACAAACAAAAGTAAGAAAAATTGGCAAAATGATAAGCAAAACAAAATCAACAAACCGGGTTAAAAGTCGGCATTTTGAGATAAACAAAAATCTGCACCAGCCAAATCAGCCAAATAACACTCAGTAGACGAGTGCGACGGCATAGCGGTAAATGCACCACTGGGAGAATAACAAAGAAACAGCAACAACAAACAATTTTAACTGTGACTTGGAAAAAATCAATTTTTATTATTAACTGGTTTCTTGTTTGTAACGACGGCGACTGCAACGATAACGGCGAAAATTGTAAGCTTCAAAATAAACGCAGTAATTAATACATACATACATACATACAAAACTACGGATAAACACACGATTTTAATAAAAATATGAACTGAACGGCAACACGGCGGTCGGGCGCTGGAAACCACAACAGAACCAGTACTAGCGTTGCAAACGTTTTGCGGCAACAACAATAATAATGGAAAAATTCAAAAGCAAAACCGCGTCGAATTGGCAACGAGAAAAGTAAATGCAATAACTACAAGTATAATACAAAAACAAATAAACAAAACAATGACAAGCTGCAGAATAAGTAAACAAAGCGGCAATAATGTTGGCGATAATTTAGGCGCGCAGCTCCAACACTGTGCGACAAGCTAACTGTCTGACTGGCTGCGGCTTTGGTGTGGCCCGTAAGCCAGTCGTCTGGCTATTCGGTTAAGACAAAATGTGGTCTACGGCAGGGAAGCGAGTGAATTCTCGTATCTGCATGCAGCAACATCAAGTCAGAGGTGCCACATTTAAATGTCAAACGACTGCGTCGATCGATAAACATTCACAAAATTATAGTGAGCACACATAGTATAAAATATATATGTATAATAGTATAATATGTATAATAGGAGCGCCTTGGGATGGGTGTAAGTAGATTGTATACACCCTGCACCCATGTGAGAAATATTGAAAAAAAAAATAAAGAAAAAATTCAATAAATTAGGTAAACAAATTCGACTACAAAAATAGTAACGTAGAATTTTCAATAAAACACACTCAAACTATTCCAAACATCGAGAGATAAGTCGTAAAAATATAAAAATAATAATATTTCGTATTATCAACAAATTTTGGGAAAATATACCCAGAAAATCCGAGGTCTGGAAAAAAGGGCATAAGTTGGAGCTCTATGAAGAACTGGTAGTTCACTGTTAAGAGTTTATGGGTAACACAAAGGATGAACAACCGTCGAAGTGAGATCCTTCGTTTAAGACGTAACCCTAGGACCTAACCTAACCTAAAGATATGTATTAGGTTGTCAAAAAAGTCTTGCGGTATTTTCGCTAGTTGGCGCTGAAAGCGCGTATTTCTAGTTTTATTCGTCGCATCGGGTCGTGCTATACCTTTTTGGAAAGCTCTTTCACGCGCTGACACGTGTTTGATTGATTGTCGTTTCTTTTAAGTCATTCGTGAGTTATAGCGTCGCAAACATGGAGCAAAATAAAGAGAAAATACGGCATATTTTACAGTACTACTATGATAAAGGCAAAAATGCATCTCAAGCCGCCAATAAAATTTGTGCAGTTTATGGATGGTTTCAACGTTTTTGTTCTTGTGTAGAGGTGGTCGAAGATGCGCCACGCTCCGGAAGGCCTGTCGCATAGTAGCAGCCGTAGCATCGGTCAAGAGCTGGGCATGAGTCATCAAACCGTTTTAAAGCATTTCAATAAATCATTCAATGAAAATACCGCAAGACTTTTTTGACAACCTAATATATGAGTTTTGACAATTAAGTAATGAGACTGATTTTATTGCCGCGCTTGTGGTAAACCTGTAACCTTGAAATTCCCTTTGTCTTTCCGGCATCCCTCCCCTCTCCATTGATATATATTCCATCGCTCTAGCTTGTTTAGTTCGCTTGCTGCGTCAAGTTGAGTAGAAGTGTGTTTGTAGTGCTCGTCACGAAAATGGAAAAACGAAATCAAGAGAAACGCGTAGCGATAAAGTTTTGCGCCAGATTGGGCGAAACAGCTTGGGAAACGTACGCTAAAATTGTAAAGGTATATGGTGATAGTACTCCCGGACCGGAAACCAAACGCCACAGCTCACAATGGTTGTCTCCACGCGCCCCCCGCCCGAAAAAAGCTCGCATGAGCAAGTCGAAAGTGAAAACGATGATTATTGCCTTTTTTGATAGCCGTGGAATCGTCTACAAAAGATTCGTTCCGGGGAAAACTGTGAATCAAGTCTACTATTACCAAGTACTCGAAAGATTGCGAAAACGAGTCAACAGTAACCCTCAGCGTGTCCCGGTATTTGGTCTCTTAAGGGATCGCCGTGTTGCAACAGCCGCCATATTCGCCCGACATGTCACCCTGTGACTTTTTTTGTTTCCTAAAACAAAATCGGTGGTCAAAGGAACCCATTTTGAGTCGATTACGGACATCCAGGCGGCCGTGACGAGGGTACTCGCGGACACGAAGTATGGAAAACGCGCTGGAATCGTTGCATAGCTACCCAAGGGGACTACTTTGAAGGGGATGGCAGTGTTATAGAATAATTTTCAAATATACGGCTTTTATGGAATCAGTCTCATTACTTAATTGTCATACCTCGAAGATATCAGAGGATCTTTTGTGAAACGACACAAGACATTTTGCTTAATGTTTTGGGTATCAAACGTGTCAATGCTAGACTCGTGCCAAAAAACCTTAAACTGTTGCAAAAATGACGTCGAGTAGCATGAAGCATTTCGTCACGAATTCGCAAATTCATGGACACCATGACAATGTGCCGTCACATTTGTGACTGACTTTTTGGTTAAACACGAAGCGAGGGCATCCTTCTGCCACCATATTCACTAGAACTAGAACTGAACTGAACTGAAAAATCTGCTTCATGGAACGCACCAATAGTCCATTGAAGCCATTAAAAGTCATTCGCACAAAGTTGACTAGGATATCAAAGGCCCCGTCTGTAAACGCGTTTTTGTTTTTTTTTTTTTTTGGAAACTGTATTTTTGAAGTCGGTTGACAAGATTTCTCGAGAACTACTCAACCTATCTTAATGAAATTTTACACAGGTATTTGAGATACAATTCTTAAAAAATGGACGAAGGATTTTTTTCGATTTCAGTTATTTAAAAAAAAAGCGAATGCTGCGAAATTTTCACTGAAATTTACATTTTTTTTTTGTAAAAATGTCTGCCCAAAATCTAAAATCCAATTTTCAGTTTTTTTTGGAAATCGAGACAAAAGGAGCCTATTTTGAAACTCTTTAAAGAATTGTAACGATTGGTTCACTAAATCTTTATTATATGGACTCAGTCCTATTATTTCCGGACAAACCCTGTATGTTCTTAACAATAAAAAATTCTAATCAAATATTTCGCTTTTTATATGAAAAAGAAAAATTTGAAAAAAAAAACTGTTTTTAACCGAGGAAATCCCTGTAATTCTTAACAAATTGTTCACTTGCTCACCATTTCCAAGCTCTTAGATGGCATAAATATTACTCGGAAAAGTTTTAAATGTGTTTAGAAATAACTCTTCTGACTTTTTTATATTAAAATAAGGTTTATAGCTTAATATTAAATTTAACTAAAAACAAAAAAAGCACCTTAAATGCATGATAACGATGATATTGACAGAATTAAATGAGGGCAATCAGCAAATTTGAAAAAATAATAATAGTTTTTTATATGCGCAATCATTCAACATATTGAGTATTTAGAATATATTCAATTTTTATACACGTTTATTATTTCATGAGATGGACAAATGTAATCTAAGGCAAGATGCTGCTAATTATGGTTGCTTTAAATATTTTATGTCAAGTATACAGTTTATAAACTCTTTCCGGGGAATTTATGTTATATGTAAATACAATGATATGGGCAGAAATACTATATTCTATATACATTTATTATACAAACAATATTTTTTTATATAAGCTTATCGAATTTAGCAGAGCAAACTTTAAGCAGACCAGCAATAAATTAACAAACTTTACATTAGCTAAGCTAACTGCCGTATAATAAAACTTATTCAAGGCAGTAATTTATTTATATATCTAAGGTACTAGAAATAACTACAAATATATCTAGCTAACTTCGGGTGCTTCGTTTTTCTTCCGAAGAGCTACCACTAGAATAATACTAACTTGGTTAAATAAATGAAAAACGAAAAAACCCCGCTTGCTATACACAACTCAAGTGGTAACTTCTCTACGAAACAAAAGATAACTGTTAATACAGCAAGTCACTGTATTTGCAAAATAGTTATAAAACAACTAAAATCAAAATTGAAATTCATTGAATTGTAAAGCTAAGTTCGAGTATAACCGAACATTTCATAGTCTTGCAACTTGCAAAGATTAAAGACAGGGAAGTACCTTCATACATAAGGCTTCTTAGTTACATGGAGTCCAGAGTTTATACCCAAGTTTATTCCTTCTAAGCACAAACATTTACCGTTATAAGAAAAACATACTCTTTCAATTTTATTAAGATAATTGGCCGATATATGCGGTATAAACTCACCCGGAGGTTCGAAAATCTTTATATAAGGTATATGGGAGCTAAGGAAAACCTTGACCCAATTTAACCTTTTCAGGAAAGGATTCTCTCTAAATTTCAATTATATATCTCACACATTTACCGATATTTTCGGTAAAAAGTCAACTATAGGTACTGCAGACCAACTTGAACAGTTTTTTTTTTTTTTTTTTGGATTTTGACAATCTTTGACCATAAAGTGGTATTTTCTAAAGTAATTATTCATGCACTTTATCCCGTCATATTAATGTTTTTCTTGATTAGTATACTGGAACGTGAAAGATATGTGATTTTACCTAAAAGTGGGCACTACCACGCCCACAATCCAATTTTGTCGCCGGATCGTATAAAGTCCTCTCATTTAAACTACCGTTACAGGGAGAGTGAGCGGAATTATCTTCCGATTTCATTTATTTTCACACTGCCGGTAAGCGTTCTGATAGTATTTGCGCTGGGCGAATTTTTTGGTTGTTGTAGCTTAAGTGGTTTAAGAGATATGTATATTAAACTCATTAGAGGGCGTGGCCAACCTCACTTTTTCAAAATTTTTTTGCCTACAGGTGCCCCTTGCTACTGCGATTTACTGTGTCGATTTCGATTTCGTTTTATACATATCATAATTATGTGCTTAGTTATGGCATTTTATATAAGGAAAAACTTTTTGTGGGCGTGTCAGTGGTCCAATTACGCCAATCTACGAACTCGTACTTTTTTTGCCAAGGAACGCGAATAAAAAGTTTCATCAAGATATCTAAATTTTTACTAAAGTTACAACTTGCACGAATAGACAGACGGACAGACAGTCACCTGGATTTCAACTCTTCTCCTCATCCTGATCATTTATATATACATACATAACCCTATGTCTATCTCAAGTATGTAGTAGTACTCTGTAGCAAGATGTTGCAAGAGCATAAAAACAAAAAATAATTTAAGAAATCCAAATAATAGAAATCAAACGAAGTCAACAATAACAAATCTAATACTGTAGCCATACAAAAT
Source organism: Bactrocera correcta (assembly GCA_027475135.1). Lineage (NCBI taxonomy): Eukaryota > Metazoa > Arthropoda > Insecta > Diptera > Tephritidae > Bactrocera > Bactrocera correcta. Next base: position 26,998,036 of record CM050325.1, read on the forward strand.
TAAACGCGCACAATGGAAAAACTCGTTTACATACAAATGAACGTATTGATAAAGTTGGCCATGCGCGAGCCTAAAATTTCAATGGATGATCTTTCCGGCACTGCATCGGCTATTCGGTCGTCGCCATCAAATGCGTTGATCGCAGAATAAATCGCCAACAACAAGTAGTTACGTACATACATTGTGGATGTATACAGTTGTTGTTGTGGTTTTGGTTGTTGTTATCGCGGTGTGTGTGCATGTATGTGTGTCATGTATTAAGACGTTTGTAAAATGCGAGTATAAGAAAAGGAATTTGTGTGGTGTTTATTAGTATTTCAAATCCAGTAGAGAACATTTTGTGGATATGGGTATAGGTAGGATGTACTTTTCATTGAATGAGCGACTGATATCGTACATACATAAATATACAAACAATTTATCAAGTAAAGCTCATGAATTATGAATGGCTAATGAAGAATGATTTCTGCGCAAATGACTAAACAGAAAATGTGGCAGCACAATTGTGCATTCTAAAGTGTAAAAAAAATATTTAGAAAAATGTTCTTCCATGCTTGCACCAAAACAAAGATCGTTTAAGTAAATTCTTCAAACAGTTTGTTTGCATACGATTCGCTTGCTTAATGACTTTCATGAAAACGACGCTCACTCGCCGACTGTCGCACAGTGGTTCGAATAAAACAAAGAATACTAAAAGATATTAAGGGGCTATTCTACTCTAGAATTTTGAAAAATTCTTTTTTTTTTTTTTCATATATAATATTTAAAGTTTATACCCTTAAGGACATATCCTCCAAAGGATTTTTAAAAATTAAAATTATTTTAAGAGCTACAGTTACTTTAGTGACTCAGTACCTAGCCCGGTAGGTAGGTAGACTCCCTTTTTTAAACACGTTTTTCTCGAAACTACTTTTTCCACACAGTACCGGCATTATCTCAAATTCTCTACAACCGATGTACTTGAAAGTTTGTGTGAACCTTCTTTATATAATCCTTTATCGTTTTGTTTTGTTTTTAATATTTAAAAAAAATTCTGGAATTTCAAAAAAAAGCGTAAAACATAATTTTTATTTTCAGGCAGTCGTCATTTTTCAAAAAAAAAAAATTTTCGTATTCCCTGATTAGGCGCTATAACAGCATCCTTACTGATTAAGAATTTCTTTTGATTTTTTTTTTTCAGACCACCAGGAGAGTCAGGATTAATATCACCAGTATGCGCCATTTTTTACACCTGTCTCTCACCCTCTAATTACTTTAATTTTTAATATTTTTTTGCAAATTTTTTTTTCTGTATTCTTTTTTTTTGTTGATATCTTAACAATCGAGATCAGATCGGATTACTATAACAATGGCTGTCATACAAACTGATCAATCAAAATTAAGTTCTTGTAAGAAAAACTTTTTTCTTGAACAAGATATCTCCACGAAATTTGGCATGAATTACTTATTTTCCAAAGCAAGGGTACAATCCGCAAGGAAATGGTTCAGGACGGACCACTATATCATATAGCTACCATACAAACTGTCACATCAAAATCAAGAAAAAGATTTTCATAAAAGATATTCTAAGGATCAATAATTTAATTTTGCGAACCAAAAATTTTTTTCGAAAATTTCATTTAATTGTTTTGGACTTCTATTGTACGAAAACCTAATCTTCACGTACGAGCCTTATCAAAACAGCTTAACACGTTGTTTTATTTGCTATTTCTGCACAAATCTCATATTGCTTGTTAATAAAATGTTTACGAGTTAAATATGATAAGAAAGTTTAGTCTCAAACCCAAAAATATTTTAACTTCTAGCGTGCAATGAACTCGGTTAATTGTTATTGCAGCTAATTTTATGGTTTTACGAACCACTGTGCGGTGCCCGCGTGTTTTAAATGCAATTTGTTGCGCTGGGTGAGTATGGGTGCCTGTAAATGAATGTGTTTAAATGAAGTGTTGATGTTTTCACGACGCTGTAGACATACTTTAGTCCATATATGGTAACATAAATATATACATGCATACATACATACATAGGTAAGTGTTTTTGAAAAAGAAGAATTCCGTCTGACGATTGCCTAATGATCGAAGAATGTGCATTTACATTTTAAATTGTCAAGATTATTAGCATATGGAATTGTTGAAAAATGAGTAAAAAATCGATTTGTAGTGGTGCTTGTTTTGTTGTTATAATGCCATATACTGGTAAGATATTTATGATGTAGAAGTATGTACATATGTTTACAGAAATTATTGCAATATTTACTATGAAAATGTATATATAGGTTCTAGAAGAGATCATTATTCTTCAGAAAAAGGTGTTATATATGATAAACTAACGGTGTACTTTTTTATGAATGCATATACGAGTACATATGTATATTAATATTGGGTACTTAATTATGGGATGTTCATAACCTCAAAAATTTTAGTATATAGCGATCATTAGAACAACCATTGTTGATTTCAAGATTAATGTAGATTTTCGAAAATCCCTCTTAGTACTCACAGTTATTTGAGATTGTACAGATAGAAATGTACCTTTATATTATTTGATTATAAAATCTTTATCTTAATATATCCAAACTATTACATCGTAGTGAAAAACCCCACCAAGAAATCAATTTTTATTTACAAAATTATCAATAAACTTGAAGAAATTAGTTAAATTAGTCATATTCACATTTTACATAAGCCATTTCCTAAATTCGCCTTTAATAAGATCATAAAAAAAATTCTTAAATTTATACTATTTTCCATAAACTATATAGTGTTTGTGTTTTTGTTGTAATTTTGTTAAAAAACATTTAAACCTTTCAGAGGCATATATATTTAAACTAACATAAATGTGCCGCCTAACCAGAAAAAAAAATCAGAAAATCATGGAACTCAATAACTTTTGAGGCCCCTAACAACTCCTTTAAAATTGCAAACAGCTTGCATATACCTATACCAACTTCACTGCACTAATAAAATCACCGCAACGTCTCCTGCTTTAATTTTATTAATTACAGCACCACATAATCATACTTAAATATTCACTATACAATGAGATGCGTCATAAACACACAGAGAAGTTAGAATATAGAGTAGACAAGCATACACTGCACAGAGTATTCGTACATACCTTCTAGCAGTTTAACGAAATTATCAGGAAATACACCAACTTTGCCATGCAGTTCACCCTTCCACCAGCCTTTATCCGGCAATTCCATGCTGATGATGGTGATGATTTCGCCAACTTTCAACTCCAGCTCATCGTCATTTTGTGGCGTATACGGGAACTCAACGCGACAGTATTCCCGTTGCGGTTTCGGTGGCAACGATGGCGCAATCTCATCCACAACGGCATTACTTGTGCTTGTCGCGGCGGAATTACTACTAACACTACTGCTATTCAATAGATCCTCTTTGGAACTGTGAAAACTAATGCGATTCATTTTCTTCGTTGCTGTTGAACTGGTGGCGGTTGCAGTGCTTGTGCTTGACGTTATGGAACTACTGGCGCCGACCATCGACTTCTCGACAGATGCTGTTGTTGTGGTCACCGCTGATTTTGCAGCTATTGATGTGGCAGCACCAGGACCGACTGCTGGTCGCTTACTGGCAAAAATAGGTGATGGCTCAATAACGGTAACGAAATTTGATGGAAATACGCCGACTTTGCTTTTTAAACGTCCACGCCACCAGCCTTCCTCGACCTAAATGGTGTATAATAAAGAAAAGTATATGAGAAAATCATGTGGAAAATGCGAAAATTCTATGAATGAGCAGCATACACATATGTATGTATGTAAGCGTGTGTTTGTGTAGAATATATGCTAGCCAGAGCAACAATGAATATAATGTATTCTTCTGCGCCTATTTACATTTTTTTCGCTTTGCACAGTCGTAACTGTCAAAGTGACGTAAATGTTTGGGTAACAGCTATTGGCGCTACATAGTTGCCGACTAGCTGACTGCTTACAGATACATATGTATGTGTGTATGCTTTAGGTAAGTAAGGGTACAAACCTCCCCAAGGAATTCAATGACATCACCCACGGCCAGCGACAGTTCGTCGTCATTGACTTGTGTGTAGCTGAAGATGACTTTACAGCGGCGATTGGCTGTTGCGGACTTCTCTCTGCAATAATAATAATAAGAATTTTAGTATATTCAGGGAAAAATAAAATATGAAAACAAAAACAAAAATATTTCAAAGAGTTAAGTGATAAGAAAATTTGAGTGTGATTAGTGCACTTGACGAGAGGGTTTTTTTGTATAGGAAGAAAGAAAAACGTAGTCTTAGAAAAAAACGTTAACTTCTAGCGCAAGCACGAATACCCTTCATCAATAAAAAAGTGCAAACAAGAACTTGATCGTTCAGTTTTTATGGCAGCTCTATGCTATAGTGATCCGATTTGAACAATTCGTTCGGAGATTGTATCATTGTCTTAGACAATAAACCGAATAAAATTTCGAAAAGCGCCATATTTCAAACTAGACGGACATGGTTAAGTGAATTCAACTGGACAATTTGATCATTATATATAAGAGTATATATGTATTTCATAGGATATCCGATTTTCTTTCTGTGTGTCATAATTCTTCTGGCAAACTTAGTATACTTTGTACAGGGTATAAAAATGCATATTTCACCCTTCTACACCCTTATCAGCATATATTCCAAAACATTATTATTACTAATATTTAAACTCTCTTATCACTAAAGTGCAGCTCTTCGACGAATACATATAGTATGAATACAAACCTCATTGTGATTTTATTTTCGTCGCTGTTATCAATAATCCGCACGAAATTATCCGGAAACATTCCGATTTTGCCGTTGGATTGCAGTGTGCCTTCCCACCAGCCGCCCGGCATCTGTTTAATGTTGTGTATGAGCGCGCCTTTGACTAAGTCCAGCTCATCGGGTTCCTTGGCCTCGTAATCATACTCAACAATGGCGGAAACTATAAAAAATAAGAAGAGAAAATCGATTAGAGCTTTCTTTTTTCATATTAGTGGGTTGGCAGAAAAACTAGCAAGAATTTGTTGCAATGCTTTTTTTAACAACAAATGAGAAATGTAAAACTTAATTAGAAAACTGGCAATGCGTACTTTAAGTGCCGTAAAATGGCGTAAATGAAGTGAATGAGTTAATTTGTAAGAAAACATCAGCAGCGCAACACCAACCCTATCAGCCGAAGACCATAATCGTCTTGTGCGTAATTGTTTCCAGCGTCGTATTACCACGATTAAGTGAAGATGGCGTCGAAAGCAAACCTCATAAACATCAATTAAACCCTGCTAAGCCGCAGTAAAGAATGTTGAACTCAATTTAAAGAAGATTCCGCAACGTGAAAGCCCCACACACATGAACATATAATTGTATGCATGGATATAATATATACAAGTATATGTATAGGCTGAGTGTTATCTAAAGAAATTCGTAATAAGTCCATACAAATGTTATAACCTCTTGTACTACGTATAGCCTCAAAGATGTAAGATCATGCTATCGAATAATCGACCTAATTCTGAAAGAATTTTTTGAACTGCTTAAACCAACAGAGTAAGTGTTGCAATTCAGTTGTTTTAAATATTTTTACAGTTTTTGGAATAGTTATCGTTTGGTGCCCTATCGAAGATGGAGGATCGAAAACAGCATTTTCGGTATATTTTACCGTTTTACTATCAAAAGTGTAAAAATGCAGTTCATGCATTATGTAATGTATACGAAGAAGATGTTAGACCGAGCGCCAATGCCAAAACGGTTTGCACAATTTCGTTCCGGCAATTTCGATCTTGAGGATGCACCATGTTCTGGAAATTCTAGAAGCCGATGTTAGTAAAATGAAGTGGTTGTTCGATGTAAATTGTCGAATAACAACTCGAGAAATTATTGAAAGTTTAAATTCGTCTAACGCGACTTACACAAGCACATGAACGTCAAAAAATTTTTCGAACTTGCCCTATGAGTTCCACATGTTCGTACAGAACGAAAGTCGCATTAACGACTGTAATTTGCTTACAACGTCAGGAAGTGACCCCTTTTTTGAAGCGCATTGTTATTGGCGACAAAAAGTGTTTTTTTTACAAGAATGTAAAGCGCAAGAGATCATGGCCCAAAATTTTAAACCAGCTCAAACCACAAAAAGATTATGTTGTCTGTTAGTTTAAAAAGGGTGGTTTTTTTCAGTTTATGCCCGAAAATACCACTTAATCCTGAAGTGTATTGTGATCAGCTGGAATATAGAGTAATAAACTGAAACAGAAGAGGCTAGAATTTCTTTAAAGTATGCCCCCTTATAACCAAAAATTGTCCAAATCCAAACAAAACTGTTCAAGCCCTTTGGTACCCAAATATATGGACCCCAGTATCTATAATTGACTTTTGACCAAAAATATCAGTAATGTGAGAGATATACAATTGAAATTCAGGGAGAATGTTTTTCGGATGATACTTTGGTGTGTGTGTGTCAAAAAGGCTGAATCAGGTCAATACTTCCTTAGCCTCCATATACCTAATATACTAATAAAAAGGGGATTTTTTTTTGTAGTTTTAATGAATGGGTAAAAAGTACGGGGATTTAAAAAATTTTTCAAAAGAAACTCATTCTTAATTTACATGGATAATTTTTTTTTAAAAAAATTGGGGATCTTGGGAAAATTTTAAAAATTAAACCAAATAGGGGTCTTAAAATGTTTTCGCGTCGTCCAAAATTTAAGCGATAAAAAAAAGCCAAAAATTTGGTTAATGCTAAAAAAATTAGCAATTCCCTTTGTAGAGCAACAAAATTTTTTTCAAAACTTAAAAAAAATGAAAAATTTAAAACCTGTTTTTGTGTTTTATTAACCCTTACCAAAAAAATTTTTTTTCAAGACCTTTTCCCCAAAAAATATTTTTTAAATTGGCTTTCCTTCGTTTCAAATTAAAAAATTCAAAAATAAAAAAACCCGAAACGGTGGCCTTTTTTGGTTTCAAAAGGCGCATGCCAAAAGGTTTGGAAAATAAAAATTGAATTTTTGAGGGAAAACTCGGGAAACTCATCTCCAAAAATTTTAAAATTAATTTGCCACCAAACCATGAAAATTTACGTTTAAAAGTTATTTTTTTTAGTATTTTAAATTTTTTAGATACCGATCCTTTGGGACACATTTAAAGAATTCGGGTTCCCCGAATTCATTCCCAATTGATTAATTTACATAAGCCGTTTAACATTTAAAATGTTTTTTTCAAAAGTAAATTAAAAAAACAATTAAAGTTAAATAAAAAAAGAATAAAAAATTTAAAAATTGTTTTTTTTTTTAAGTTTTTCTAAAACCCCTTTAAATTTATAAAGAAAAGATGATTTTTTAAAATTTGTTATGAAATAAAAGGTATGATTAAAACCTTTCCCAATAAATATTTTATTTTCAAAATTGAACATAGAATACCATTTTTTTTAATTAGTCTTGAAATTAAACCCTTACAAGAGTAGAAAAATTTTGTTTTTTTCTTAAAATTCTTTCGTCATTGCGCTCACTATCCCGGAATTAGGCCCAAAGGTCCTATTAGGCTCAAGGGGGGTTCCTAAAACGTGCTTTGGGCACTGGATATCCACACAACTTTTCATAACATTTAGGGAGTCCCAATCAACCCGGGGGCTTTTTTGTAATATACCCTTTCAAAAATTTTAGGAAGGGGGGCATAACTTTTTTAAAGGGGGGTTTTAATTGGGGGATCATTCAGTTCCATAAAATCCAGTTCAACCCCATAGCGTGTTTTCCAGGCCGGGGCGCCATCAAGGTAGAAAAAAGTCCCAAAAATGTTATTCGGGGAATCCCATTATAGAAATCGGCGATACTACCCTAACTATTAATTTGGGGTTTCGAAATTTGGGCCATTTCGGCGGGAGCTTTTATTATAAATTGTTTGGGGACCGGGGAACCCCGGTTGAAGGTTACACAAAAAAAGGTTACCCGAATCCTTCTAAAGGGGAATATCTTATCCTCTTGTTTTACACTGGAAACTGGGGGGGTGCTGGGTATTCCAAATTTTGGGAGGGCCTGAAGGGGCCTTTTTCCAAAAGCTAAAATTTATATTTTTCCCCCAAATTTTTTGAGGGGGTTTGAGGGGCCACTGTATTCATAATTAAGAGGGGAATTTCCCCCCCCCATGCAGAAATAGTAAAAAACTACCCGCATTCCCTTATGTTTTTGGGGAATCAAACTTAGAACCTGGAGAATAGCTTAACTACCCCCCCCTGGGGGCATAGAAATTAACCCTTCAAAGTAGGATCAAATTTCCCATATTTTTCTTTTTAAACTTCCAAAAAACTTCACCCGGGCGCTCTTACCCTTAACCCCTCCTAATGTTTAAAAATAATTTTAAAAAAAAATTTTAAAAAAAAAAAGGAATCTGTTTAAAGCCTAGTGTAAGATTGCAGACTTCAAGTCAGGTACTTTTTTAGAAATGAAGCATATTTTCTTTGGCATTTCGATTGTACGATTTGAAATGCTTCCCAATACGGTTAATTTCTTAATCTTAACAAACTACTTTGTAGAATTGGAAGAATTCTAATAGTTTAATGCTCCGCTCAAGAAGTTAGTGCCTTTTTTCAATCCTGGGTTTTTTGTCTACAATAGTTTAATTCGATACCCGGTGCGCCATATGGGTGGAAGAAAACTATTTCTTGATGTTTCATAAGTTAAAAACAATGGCTTTTCCCAACCTTGCTTCAAAATGGCTTAAAGACAACTAATTTCTTAATTTCAGTTTTTGTTAATCAAAAAATTTTTTTTTACACAAGACAAAATAAGTGAAGTGAATAATGGAATGTCCAACCAAAAATTCACGTGATTAATCAAGTTTCTAACTCTAAATTTACAATTCGCCAACATTTTTTTCGAACAAGATTGAATATTGCTAAGGAAACAAATTTGATCTACCAAAAGTTCATTAACCCAAAAAATTTAATCCTTTAAACCCTATAAACAGCAGTGTATGTCATATTTATGAGCAAAAATTGTAAGACTTTTTCATTTAAATTTCAGTCGCGCGAAATTTAAATTAATAAGTCTTACTATTTTTGCCCTTTTTTTTTATATTAGGTTCAAAGGCTGATACCAAGATGTTTTATTGGTTTCCCCGCAGTAGTAATATGATATTTACATATTTGTTTTGAAAATATAAGACTACCTTAATTTAAGTGAACACTTTGTTAGTTATTTGTTTACAAAAAATAAATTTTTATGCTCTTGTTAACGCGAGAAATCAGCGATGCTAACATGAATATTAAAATAGTTCACTTGCATACAAAAAAAAACACGAACAAAAAAAAAAAACATAAATTAAAATAAAATGATGATGAACCCTGGGAAACTGTGTAAACAACCATTTAGAGAAATAATTGAATGGTTGTGTGCTGAGTGTTTACTACGAAAAAATGAAAATATGTTTTTATAATTTTATTCTTATTAAAAATGCAATGCATAAATTCAGTAGAACACAGCTTTTAATCAGCAAAGTACGAATACGCTTTAAACCGCCACAACAATGCATAATTTGTGCACAGAAACAGCAACAACCCAGATAGGCGATCAAGTGCAGTGACCAAGTTTTATGGCACTTTTTAATGGTCATAACTGGCCTAACTCGCTGAAGTCGTTTGGCCACCGACAGCTGCCGCCGGCCAACACAAAGGTATTCATTATAGATATATGTATATACCATTATACATAGGTATATATGTACTTTGTATTGCACGAACTGCACGATGACACTTTGCCACCAATGGGTTTGGGACGTGATGGGCGCGCTGAAGACAGCGGCGAAGATAACGAGCGGAACAGCATAATTAAATCGCACAAAATTGCATTCGAATGTAGCCGATATAAACATGTTACATACTTATATACAAAGTCACAAATTCACTCTGCTCATGCAAATAACTAAGTTGTAAAGACACGCAACCTTTCGACCATTTTTTCCATCTTTCTTGCTCTCTCACCATGCCATTACAATATAATCAAGCAGGCGGTCAGGTGAAGAGTGTCTGGCGGAGGCGCGCAAAACTAGGCCAATGCAGCCATGTTGCTGTTTAACCTCAGGTTATTTAGCCACAATGACGAATGTTGAAAGGCAAACGGTGAATAGCAAATGACGAAAACCAAATGTTGATAAATAACAACAAAAACAACAATATACCCAGTTAGACTTGGCGGCAAGCGGTCAACAAAGTAATTCCCTCGGGGTATGTCTTTGTGGTAATAAATTATGTTGAACCTTTAGCTAAACTTTTGTAGGACCATAGGTTAGGTATGGGGGTAATTTTATTAAAATTTAAAATTTCAATTTTCTATACAGTTCTATTTTATAATAAGATATTAAGAGATTTAATGATAGAGTTTAATCGAGGGTCATCGAGTGTCCATAGAACACATCAATCTGCTGTGTAAAATAAAACTAATGAAGACAGACCATAAGCAGAGCTACCATATTGGGAATTAAGAGAGCTTCATATTTTGAAACCAAATAATATTTCTTAAAAATTTCATTTAATTTGTACGTAATTAAAAAATTTAGTTCAATTTGCTGTCTGTCAATCTCAATAGAAAATTATCTGCATGCAAAAAAACAACAATTAGCCTTTAATTTTTCAAAAAAAAATTATTTAATTGTCACAATTTTCAGGTCACAGTCGTTTCCATAAAAATGTACTAATTAAGATCTGTTAACAACGGGGCAAACGAAATTAAATTTTGTAAACTTCGAACTCGCTGTGTTCGATTCCCCTCTGTCTCTCGCTATACTCTCTTAACGAGAAATTTATTTGTAAAAGCAACTACAAAGTTATCGAGTTGAATTCTTGTTGGGGGAAAGAGAGGGACTTTTTAAAACCTTTTTTAAGCTAAAATTTTTAACCAGTTTTGCCAAGTGAATATCTAAAATTTCTGTCCAAAACAAGATAAAAGTTAACTTCACCACAATACCCTTATACCAGAAATGGGGATAATAGGATATTTTATATTTGATTTTTTATAGGACAGTTTGTTTGGGTATAAGCTATAAGCTATATTCCCGACATTGTTTAGAAAACGTCCCTTTGGGCAAATTCTGTTAAAATTTCGTGAAGATACCTTTTCCAATTAAAACTTTTCCATACAAGGACTTAACTTTTATCGCCAGTTTAATGACAAGTACAAAAACTACAATGGCCTGATATCGGTGATTCCGACAAATGAACAGCTTCTTGGGAGAAAAGGGTGTCCAAAACTTCAGCCCGATATCTCAAAAACATAGGACTAGTTAGCGTATATACAACCTGAAAATTAATATACCCTGTTCACTGTGTAAACATACAAACTGGACCAGTTCTGGAATGCAATTTGAAGAACAACGAATCATTTGGGTTTTACTCCTCAATTGACACAGTGAAACACACACAAACATTTATAACAACACGGCCTTAACTCAAACCGTATTCCCCCTCTCAAGTAGAATGAACTTTTCACCATTTTATTATTACAATCCTACAAAGTGATACTGAAATGTAAAAAACATATCATGAATATGTATATAGTGTGTACAAATTTTGAAGATATAGCAATTTAAATAACCACAAAAAGTGTAAACGATAATTGTATACATATGTATGGAAGTACATGAAATGGCACGTTGGTGGCAAGCAACCGCGGCCACAAAGCAAGTACGACATACTCACATGAGGTAAATATCAAAAGGCAAGAACAACTGTGTGGAGGTGTATAATGAGGTGAATGGAGAGCGAAGAAAGCGCAATAAAAAAAAACAAACAAGCGCATGAACTGCGTACAAGAAACATAATAGATAGATAAAGAGACAAGCAACCGGTCGAAATGATAGTGCGGCCAACGTAATAAAGCTCGTCCGCAAGAAGTCTTTAAAAAGTGAAAAAAAAAAAGGGAAAAAATAATCGCACAAAGTAAGCAGCGAAAAACTTGTTTTCCAAGCAAAGTCGTGTAGTGGAGATCGCTGGTGAAATGGAAAACTAGCGATGTCAGTGGGGCAATTTCGGAGAAATTCTGCCCTTTAGGGCAATATACCTGTAACACCACATAGCTAGTGTAGAGGTTAACGTGGAAAATTTTTAATTTCAAATTTAATTAGAATGCTGCGCTTATTTTACAAGAGAAAATATTTTCCATATTAATTAAAAAAACGCATAAAGTTAATGAAACGCTGTATTTGTTACTTTTTTTTTTTAGTCCTTACGAAAAAGCTTTTTAAATACAATAGTCATAGCCGAGTTTAAAACAGCGTGCCAGTAATTCTCTTTTCACTGTTTTGGGGTCAATTGGAGATTCAAATGCAGTCAGGTCCTTTTTCTACCTCGTTTTCCAACGAAATTGATGTCTTCCTCTTCCTCTGGGGGGGACTCCGTCGATTTCTCTCAGAGTTTTGGGTGTTTTCATCTATTCGGACGACATAACCTAGCCAGAGAAACCGAAGTCTTTTAATTCGCTGAACTATGTCAATGTCGTCGTATAACTCATACGTCCATCGTTCCCTAGACTACGGTATTCGGCGTTGCCAATGCGCAAAGGACTATATATTTTTCTCAGAATCTTTCCTACGCTAGCTAAGTTATTCCTCTTCATCAGGAAGGATGATGAGTGACTTGTAGAGTTTGGTCTCTGTTCGTAGAGATTAAATTTTACACTCGAGATGGTATGAGAAGGTTTTATAAGAGCCGGTGTCAAATTTGGACTATGGGCGTGGCCCGACAACATTTAGGGTGAAAATCCATATCTCTGGACCTACTCGGTCGATATCAACCAAACTCGGTACATAACTTCATTCTGATATTCCGATGTCATCAGACTACAACCGAGCCCTAGAACTTGTCCTAAAAACTGCCTTTGCAGTGTGTCACCTGGTGAACAAAAATTGCGTAAATCCAACGAAAACTTTTCAAGCCCCTTGGTACCGAATTTTAGAATCCAAGTACATATTTTTGACTGTTTAACGTAATGCTAGCCCGCCAGCAGTCAAAAATTATGTATGCTGGAAACCTCGAGCTTGCTAAAGATTAAAAGATCAAATTCAAGTCAAGAGATGTCCAAACAAATACTTTTGAATCAATAAAAACAAGTCAAGAGCCAAACCAATTTTTCATACCCAAATCGTTAAAAAAAACAATATTTCTTGACTTAATTTTTTCGGTTTAATCTTAATTCACTCACATATATTCACTATGACATTCACTTGGTTGGGGCTAAGCGACGTCTTCTGTTTTCTTTTGGTTGATAAGTATCACTTTTGTGACTAATGTTCGAGCTAACCGATTTCGATTTATGTAAAAAAAAACCGGCTTATCAAATGGGCGAAAAAATCTTTGGCCTTTGGTTAATTGCGCCACAAAAAAAAAAAGCTCGATACTTATCTTGGAGTATCAAGCTTAACATCTGTAAATTTTATGACATTGTATCTAAACATTCTTATGTTATTTAGGACTAAAGGAATGTGATAGGATTATGAAAGTCCGTGGTATTGGATAGAAACAGGGACTTAAACGTATTTTGAATGTCCCTTATTACAAGCATTTAATAGATACGATACCCTAAGTCTAGAAGTGGACTTCGCTGACATGTGCTTACAGAAAATTGGCAAAAATAAATTTTTTTTAAAGTTGAGGTTTTAAATTGTTTTTTTTTTTATTTTTTTTCGAAAAATTGAAAAAAAAATTTTATATCGTTACGGTGAATATTTTCGAAGTTACACGCAAATTTGAAAATGCGTTTCAGAGTGCTTCTAAGTACAAAGCCAAAGTTTAAACGCGTTGTTCTCAATTTGGTGTTTCAAAGTCGTTGACCAACATTACTCGAAAACGGCTAAACTGATTAGTCTCAAATTTCAGCTTCTTATATATTTTTTTATAAAAAATTTTAAAAATAAAAAAATTTTTTTTTAAAAAATTTCAAAATTTGAAATTTTGGCCAAAAATAATTTTTTTTTGAGAAACCGAAATTTTGTAAAAAAAGTAATTTTGCTTATTACTTCGATTTGCTTTACTAGATAACCTTAACGAAATCAGTTTGTTTTTTAATTTCAGAGGATTTGTTCAGTGATATAGTGGTCACCGCAAAACGTCTTTTTTGAGAGGAGTTCCCAGAGATCAGCTGTAGTTCCTTTCCAAATAAATATTTTTACTAATACTAAGCCCTCAAATACAGTTAGAAGAACAATAATATGTGTAGAAATTTTTGGATCAATAAATTTAAAAGTTTTCTTCGAAAAAAATTCGGAAAATTCACTTTTTCGACCTTCTCACAGTATATAACCCCTTAAACAACAATTTCTGTTTTAAGTACTGCCCAAAAAACCCCGAAATTTGGGGTTATATACTAGAATAAACCCTTAAAGGCTATAAGTGACCCGTAAATAAAAATATTTATTCGAATTTATAAGTGTATAATCACCTAATAAATCAGCTTGAATAATAAAACTTAACTAATGAATAAGTTTCAAAGTGTCTACATAAATTTCATATTAACAAAGTTCAATAACAAAATTATTAAATCATCACGCGCTCAAAGATGGAGATGCCACTAATCAAGTTTGCAAATATGAAAAAATACAAGCAACGTTTAAAAAATAGCTGAATGCTCTTGATCAGCGCGTGTGGGCGCATAGGCAAATAGTAAACACGAAAACAAAATGCTTAGACTACAAGCGATATAAAAAAATAGTGTAATTGTAATACGCAATGAAATGAAAATGAAAATCAACAATGAAAGCAACAACAAAAAATTGAATTCCACTGAAGCAGTCGAGTCCAAGACAATTGCCACAGATAATTGGCTTAAATATTGGTTTCTATACAATTTAACAATTCACCTAAACGCCTTGAACTACAACAACAAACACGCGTAACAAATACAACAATGAAGCTATTATTTTGCATTTGCGAAAGCGCAATCACAACAACCAAACATATCACAGGCAAAATTGCAACCACAAACCGTTATCTCAACTGCTGGGCATCAGCTGATCATATGTAGAGCAAATGCAGACGATATGCATTGCACCATTTTACAAGGCTGCCTAAAGTCAAGAGCATGAAATTGGATGAAATATTAAAATAGGACCAGAGCCTCGCTGCGAGTGAATAATATTATTTATTGCATTTCAGTTGTTTAAAAAAACTTTAAAAAAGTTGTAAAAATTCAGCGCTTCTTTGCTAACTGATTTTTTTTTTTTTCTGGGTCGCTTTTAGCCCTTTTTTCGATTAGCAAACAAACAAGAAATTCATGTCGTATTTGCGCTCGCTTTATTCAAATGCAGACATGTGAAATTCTTCATGCGACGCCTAGGCACCGGCACCCTTCACAATACACACATATGTATGATGTATATTTTTTTTATGTAATATTTGTATAGGTAGTGGGTTTTTTATAGCGGAGTGTGTGCGTAGCAATCGTAGTAGTGTTGATAAGTCGTAGTCAAGTGTAGCCCTCGACTGATGGCAGCAGCTACAACCGTAACCGCAAAGCAATAAAAAAGCAACAACAACACCAACAAAAGCTAGTGCACTTGAGTTGAAGGTGAAATGAATTGCAGTGTCGAGAAGGCGGGTGGGTGAATCGCAGCTTGGCAGATAAGTATGTTTTCCTTTCGAAGTGCCTACCGACGCCAGCACATACTATGAATCACTCGAGCTTTCCGTGCTCTAGCATACAGTTACTACACATACACTTTGTATATATATGCACACATATGTATGTGTATGTATGTATATTTATACGTAAATCACAAAAGCCTAACAAACTTTTATCTCCTTACCAACCCTACGCGTAGCAAAATGCTCATGAAGTGCTAACGGTATTGGTGGATCTAATGGAATAATGGATCATTTTGTGCTCGAGTTTCGAATGAATTGCAACAATTAAAAGCGATAAAAATTAGATTACAATTGTAATTGGTTAAACTGTCGTAAAGTTAGTGCTGTTGAAGTTACTAGAAAGTAAGGGGATAGTTTTTAAAACCAAAATGACTGAACAATTTATATAAAAACTCATTATTTGCTTCTCTCTTGGAGAGGCACTATCAATTTTCTATTATTGCTTTACAGGAGAAATGCAAATAATTTTATCAGAAAAAATTTTTAGAATCGATCAAATGTTTTTTAATTACACTGGTTAACAAAATGGGAACTTTTTTGTCATTTTAAAACATAAATTTTGGTTCTAAGGATCACTACACAATAATTTGCAATGAAAAAAAAAATTTTTTTAAAAAATAAAACATGAAAAAAAAAATCAGATGAGAGTCCAGCATATGTAGTTTTAAGGATATTTTACACACCAAAGTTTTATATGTCATTATAATGTCATTAAATAAACTTTGCAATTTCCGATTTTGGTTTCTGGCGAGATCATTTAGTTTTTCTTCAGAGCTCTTAGCCTTTATCAGTTGCGTTTATCAGTCGTGAAATATTCCCCATTTAATTTTTGGCCACTTAATGAGGAGAGATTGAATTGCAATGTTTAAGTTAGTCAGTAGCCTGAAGGTCTTGGTTGAACATGAGACCGACATCCGGCCTAGGTACTATGACAGGTCTCACATCCGACCGTGGAAAATGAGTATCTAATAATACATTTACCGAATCTCGAAATGCAGTCTGCATGTTCATTAGTTTTGCCATATCTAAACCAGACAGATTTAATGACTTATATTTTTCTAAAATTAAAATTCTTGAAGCATAGTACGAGTTTAATATTACGTGTTTCTGACCAATTGTTAAATATTCCAATGACGTGACGAAGACCGTCAGTAATATCTCAAAAATTTTTTAAATTTGGCACAATTATGTTGGGAAAAAACACCAAGTTATTGAAAATTATTGGTATGATACTCGTAATTCAGAATTTGTAAGGGGTTATATACCTTTTTTATCGAAGAAAAAAAGGAAAGTTTGGATTTTTTTTTTTTGTGTAGCAATTATTTTGTTACACGAATGTTTTTATTTTTTGATAGTACACTTTATTAACAATGTTTGTGCGAAATTTCGTGGAAAAATATCAAATAATTTTTAAGGGGTGGCTGTTTCCCTTAGAGGCCTTTTTTTGGCAGAGCCTTGCGGTGACAATTCCCCAGGTCAAACAAGTCAACTGCAACCATAAAAGTAAACAAATTTCATTAGTTTAGTGTAATTCCTTGTGCTTGAACGATCGCTTTTATAATTTTTTTTTTTTGTGCACGCGGGAACGTTTTATGTAAAAAATTAACTTTTTTGTCACTAGAAATTTCACTTAAAAATTCAATTCGACAAAAAAAAAGTTTGTGCGTAAGAAGTCGATCGTTCAAGCAGAGAAAAATTTCATTACAAACATTTAAAAAAAAAATTTAAGAAAATCGGTTCGGCAGTTTTTCGCCAATCCATGTCACCGCAAAGTCATTTTTCAAAAAACATCATTTCGAGATATTCGCGTTTAAAGTTTCAAGTTCAGTTCGGGTAAGAAGTGTTCAGTTCAGGTTAGAAGTGCTGTAACTTTTTTTCAATGCTCAAACTCTATGAAAATTTGAGAAAATGTTCTCAAGGAGTTGTTCTATAAGATAAAGCAATGAACATATTTTCGATAAGCGCTTTTTACTCTCAGACACCAAATCACCAATACTAAATTAAAGTTAGAGAGTATAAATGTCTTTTAATTAGCGGATTAATTAGTATAAAGTTGAGGTAGTTCAACCAGTTATAATAAAGTCAATCAATAAACTCATTAAAGGCTTTGGAAGTGGTGATTTTTTTATGGTGTACAAAAAATGATCGAAAAGTTGTTGATTTACGTAGATGAGAATGAAGCTACTTAACACTGCTATAAAAATATAAAGCTAATAACCTTTAACATTAGCAAAAAGACGACTTAAGTCGGATTTGAATTTTACTTAAAGAAATTAATAGCGAAAAGCAAACTTTTATAAATACACTATCAAATTACTTCTGTAAAGAATACAAAATTCTCAATGAATCTCGGAGAAGAGATTTATTTTTTATTTTAAATCAACTATGCTATCAAACAACTACGGCATTGGTGTTTTTTGGACACATAGCAGTTCTCCAACTGTCTTTTAATCAATAAAGAAATGTTGTCTGGCATTCTGACTGATAATTGTATTAACTCAACTAAGCGGATTAATAAATATATGGAAACTAGAAGGCAGATATAATCAATATATGTACTTCTCTACAAAAATACGTAACAAATAAATTTTAATTCGATGTTTCAAAATATTTGAGCAATTGACGTTGTGAAAAACACAAACTTACCTCATATGGGTAGTCGAAAAAGTCTTTTCGTATTTTGTCAATAGATGCCATTGCAGTCATAGCATACACATAATGTTGGAAAGGTGAGATTTTAAGCTTCATTAAGCCAAAAATTTAATTCGGGGAATTTGAAAAAAAAATTACAGTTGGTCAAAAAATTGGTAAAAATAATGAGGAAATTTGCTATATTTTGAAATTTTTTTATAAAAAAGTAAAGAATGCCACGCAAGCCACAAATGAAATTTGTGAAGTTTACGAAGACGATGCTGTATCAGTTCGTGTAGCACAATGGTTCGCTTGCTTTCGTTCTGGAAATTTTGAAATTTCGAATTTCACTGATGAAAGTTTTACACTGAACAATGTCTCTAGCGGGATAATGACAAAAAGTGGTCGACCAAGATGGTACAAATTTGTTTATTTATTTATTAGTATAAATGTAAAAAACTAAGTTCAAGTTTGATTAGAAATACGAAAAGACTTTTTCGACCTTATATACAACAAGAAAAGAAATACATTATATGCATGTAGGTTTATAGAAAAGTATCATTATCCGTCCTACATTCCCTTAGACAAAATTCTAAAAACATAAGCCTAGATTATTTAATATTTATGTGATGTTGACTTTACACTTAAATATTGAAACCCCAAAAAGAGTAGCATTTTAACAATAACAACGCAGTATGTAAATTTTGGAGGCTATGACTATACATATAATTAAAAGCTTAATTCGTATTCTGACACACATTCAGAATAACTGAGAATGTAGATATATGCGTAAGCGCACTATTCTACTATAGAAAAAATACAAATTTATAACTTTTTTAAGTTCACTTTCATATTGTAAATAAGACAACAAATGATTTACAACGTATACTTATATACAAGTATAGGCATACTCGTATTCACTCAAATCTATTTATGCATGCCCATGACCGTGGAGATTTGAAATATGTACATAATAATGTAGTGCATACAGCTGTGTTCAAAATAATAACATTGCTCAGAAAATATAGTTTACCAAGTGTTAGGCGACGTCTAGTGTGACTGCCTAAGGAATAACCGATTTTTGTGAGTTAAAAAAAACTATTGTTATTTTTAAGTTTTAAATTTGCTAATTAATTTTAGAAATTATTTGAGATATCGATTTAGAATTTAAGAAAGTTATTTTTAAAAGAATAGTCTATCGAAATCATAAAGAAAAATTGATTTTTATTAAAATTGAAGGGGATATATGGGTTTCATCTGGTAAAAAAACAGTATTTAATCAAACATTTTCTCTCATATAAAAAATTAAATACCTATTTTATTAGAATTCTTTATAGTTACAAACATACACTATTAACAAAGAAATTCTGAAAATTTCGGAAAAAAATATTTGAAACTCAGCCATTGCGACGCCATTTCCGGTGACCGTCTCGGAAAAAAGATGCGCCCCGCGTTGGCAGGTTAACTCCTTACAGTATCATCCAAAGTGAAACAAATATGTGTTTTAGTTAAAACCTTCACTTAGAACTTGGACGAAGGAAAAAAACCGAATTGGATATTTGGCAGACACTTTTACAAAAAAAAAAAACTAAAATTTCAGTGAAAATTTTGCGACACTGTTTTTTTTAAATATTTGTGATCGAAAAGAATATCATGCGCCCAAGTTTTTAAGAATTGTATCTCAAAGACCTGTGTAAAATCTCATGAAGATCGGTTGAGTAGTGCTCGAAAAAAAATTTCGCCAACGACTTCAAAAAGTCAAACGCATTTAAAGACGGGGCCTTGCTTACATAGTCTCGAGTGAACAAGTTCTCAAGGCTGAATCTCCGAAACTATTGCTCGGATCAACTTGAAAATTTAGGACAATATTCTAGAAGTTTGTAGAATCTAATAAGACAATAAACAACTCGAATTTTTGAAACCCGTAAACCCATGTAACCTTTTAAAAATCAAAACGGTACTTTGATATTATGTATATAGGTTTGAGTTTTATACGAACTAAGAAAAAATTACCCTACAGAGCATTCAAAATCATTGCGCGATCAATTCGTGAAGAACGTTAGAGCTCGGTCAGCTTTTTTCGATCGTTTTAATGTGCCAGGACTTGCAGTGAAACAAGAAAAATTAGTTCTCAGTATAAGCAACTTTTTAGACAGTCTTTTCCGAAGCGTCCTGAAGGTTCCAAATAGACTATAAAAAATTCAAATTACGTAAATTCCAGAACGAAGGCCTTACTTTCAAAATCACATTGAAAGGGTTGCATTGGGCGCATGAAAATCAACCATGATTGGATTACAGATGAGTAAACTTTTGTATTGTTCAACCCCTTAAGACTTGTTTGGCCAAGAAAGGGACTAACATTTATTCAAGGGAGTGTTAATCATTTCCAAAAAGTATGTGTTTATGATAATTCTTGCAATGTGAATACTACTAATATTTTGCACACAACTGCACACATGTACTTGTGGATACAAAAACCCGAACGATAAGACAGACGGAAAATATGAATTTATGCAGATGCCGAGTGCCCCAGTGTGTCATTAATTAATCAGCGGCGTCTGCTGCACTCTGATCCGTTACTCCGCTGCCACTGAGAATATCACTTTCGGTCGTAAAAAAGCTGCATTTGAGCGCATATCCGCTGCGCGCCGACAGCTGATTACACGCCGCTAAACTATTTGCATGCAAACAAATGAGTTTTGTTACAACAAACTAAGCTACATGCCGTCATACGCGAATGTTTAGCTGGCTTTGGGCATGCTCGTCAGCGGAATAATATTTATGCACAAATATACGAGTACATGCGAGTACACGATATAATATGTATGTGTATGCCTGAAAGTAGTGCACGCGCGCCTTGATAATGAAAACGGAATGGAAACGTGCTTCATTTACTGGCCGAGCGGCAGCTGCAGCCCAGACAATCACAACTGCTGACACTGACCGTCACTAGCTTTGCAAATTAACAACTTCAGTGCAACAAATTTTAAATGAATAGCTTTCAGCTGTTTTTTGCTCATTGTTCGCACAACAACAAAGATCGCTAATATTTTGCAAATTGTTGTGAGGCGCATTCGACGCGCTTTCTTTCATAACTCACCCCACAACGCAAGCGCTTTTCACAACTTATCGTGCGATCGCTGTGCGAAAGTGTATTCCAAACATGGGGCAATTACTATCGAAATAACTCAATTTGTTACAAAATCACAATAATAACGAGTGATCCAAGTAGAGAGACTTTTTCAATAGCCTTTTTTGAAAGATCACGCGTGAGTCGTGTGAAGCTGTCATGTTATTTTTGTTCACAATTAAATTGAAAGCCTTCAAAATACAGCTTCTTCAAGAAATCAAACCGCTCGACCTCTCCAAGCGCCATTGCTTCGCTCTATGGTCTCCAAGATCCAAGATCGTTTTTTAGCCAAATTTTGTTCAGCGATGAGGACCATTTCAGGCTAGTTAGTTCGCATTTGGAGCGAAGAGCAACCTGAGAGATTCAAGAGCTGCCAATTCAACTATGAAAAAAAACGGTTTGATGTGGTTTGTGGGCCTGTGGAATCATCGGTCCATATTTCAACGAAACTGCGCCACTTCCCACACTTCGCATAAATCAATGGATTTATTGAGAGAAAACTTCGGTAAGCAAATAATTTCAGGTTTTGAGCCGGTTGATTGATCACCAAGATCGTGTGATATCACACCGTTAGACCTTTTCTTATGGGGATATATAAAGTCTAAAATCTATGCGAACAATTCCGCTTCGATTCAGGCTTTCGAGCAAGTTACCAGCCGAAATGTTCTAATGAGTCATCGAAATCGGACGCAATGGTGGACCATCTCAGACGTAGCTGCAAGCAAAATTTGAAAGAGATAATCTTCAAAAAATAAATGTCAAAGAATGCTCTTTCGAATGATAATAAATATAAATTCGAAGTTTCTGTGTTTTTTTTCTTTAAAAAAAAAATAGAGAACCTCGAAATGGATCACCTTTTAAAAGGTGCGGTTGGTGGAGCTAAGATGTTGTTATTGTTTATGGTGACTCAAGGAAACAGGTACATTGCCATAAGATACAGGGAAGCTTGGAACATGAAGGAGTCCAAAGTGGGACCTACTAAAATTATCTCCTCCTTCAATTGCATCCCTGAAAACTTAAACCGAGGCTATTCCTTATAGCTTTTTCATCTCATTTATGGACGAGAGATATGTCGATGGGGCGAAGACGCTGAGGAAGAGCCTCATTAATCCGACATTATATCGGAAATATGTGCTTTGATAAAGCAACTTTATTTTCAAACTTGATTGGACACATGGTCATGACGCAATTGTTGGAAACTTCAAAATTAAGACTCCATTGTCCTTTTCCGTTGTAGGCCTGGAGCTCTGAACTTACCAGCGTGAGTATAGTGCTGAACCCAAGATATCCACTAAACTACCTACTCGCAGTATGGTTCATCTTGACGCAATCTTAGGAACGAACATTGTGCAATAAGCGCGCATGCAGTAAGGTTAAAAATCTTATCAGACTAATGAAATTATATTGAGGCAGGTGAGGTAGAAACATTCAGGCACTTCCGCCTCCAGTGGCCAGTTTTTGCAAGGTTGAGATTGAAAAATTCTCGGAAGTCATATTTCACCCGCAATTGATATTAGTCTCAACAAATGCGAGGCAAGCTTCAAACGTTCTGTCGATTCCTGAGAGTCTTCTTAATCAATACTTAAGATTATTCAGCAGAGTATCACGGATATCTGATCGATTGGTATGAGAATGGGCCGGATTCGCAGCGTTTCAAATTGGATCCGTTTATAGACCTTTTAACTTAACCAAACCTAACCCTCAAGGAAACACATTTTGAATACTAAATAATATTTATTTCCCTGCTTTAATGCAAAATTATGATAGAGAATACCTCGCATTCAAAATTATTAGGAGAAAAAATAACCATATTACAATGGAGCCTTTTTCAGTACAAAAATAATATTTTAAAATAAAAAATGGGTTCATTAGTCACATTCAGTGCAAATTTGTGGAATTAAAAATAAATAAATGAAATAAAATAAAATCCATACTTAAATAATTTTCATCGGCTTGTCGGAGAAAATAAACTTTTTTTTTATGAAGTTATTCAAAAATGTTATCAAAATGAAATTTAACCAAAAAATTCTGAGAATGGGAGTGAAATATTTAACAATATAAACACACACACCTAAATATGTGGTATATAAGACGCAATCTACAGAGCATATCAAGGGTAATTTCTATTGCAGGGTGACTCATACAACAGAGATTAGTTTGTCAGCACATTTATCAGACTATATTGCAATATTTTGTTATTTCCCTCTATTCCTCTATTCTAATGGGGTTGGGGTACCCCAAAGAACCGCAAATGAACTGAAACACATACAAAAACAAAATATCGCACTTATGTACGGAAAAATTAGCACTTTTAACAAATCTTATGAGCTTCTGATGAATTTTATAAAATCGTATGAACTCGTGTGTATTTGAATGTATATAGAAGTCATACGCTTATATGGCGGAACTCCCGTGATGTGCTAGAAATAAAATCGAACCTCATTGTTTACTGTAAAAAAATATATCGCAAATTTATTCAGATAACCCCTAGGTGTGAACTTGAAAATGGCAGTAGTGAATTGAATCAAAATCATATAAGTAATACTCAAATTATATTGGAACTCTTCAGCGTAAGCCGAGTCAAATTCATAGCATATTAAACAGTTTAACTACACGAACTACTCACAGCGGAGTAATCTCGAACAGAAATTTATGCAGATAAACTTTAGCCAACACTCCTTCGGAGGCTTTCAATTCAGAAGTCGAAATATTTGATGAAACATAATCTAAGTTAGCCCAACCAAGAAAATATCATGAAAAAGTCGACGTTCTAATTTGGCAGAGCGCCGTTTGATAGTACTTTTCCTTCTTTTTTGGTGTTGACACCGCTTCTGCGGTTTAAGCCAAGTTTACAACAGCGCGCTAGTCGTTCTTCTTTTTCGCTGTTTGGTGCCAATTGGAGATTCCAAGTGTAGCCAGGCCCTTCTCCCCTGGTCTTTCCGACGGAGTGGAGGTCTTCCCGACGGAGTGGAGGTCTTCCTCTTCTTCGCCCGGCGGGTATTGCGTCGAATACTCTCACAGCTGGAGTGTTTTTTTCCATAGCG
Source organism: Bactrocera correcta (assembly GCA_027475135.1). Lineage (NCBI taxonomy): Eukaryota > Metazoa > Arthropoda > Insecta > Diptera > Tephritidae > Bactrocera > Bactrocera correcta. The sequence continues at coordinate 27,022,460 of CM050325.1, forward strand.
ACGCTTAGCTATGTCAATGTCTGAGCTATGTCAACTGCGGTATTCGCTTTTGCTAGTGCGCAAAGGACCATAAATCTTCCGCAGAACTTTTCTTTGGAAAGCTCGTAACGCCGACTCATCAGATGTTGTCATCGTCCATGTCTTTGCACCATGTAGTAGGACGGGGATGACTGAAGCAGTTGTACACTCTTATTGAAGATTGTACCTTCTCTATTCAGATCTGCAGCTCTCCAGGATGATCTCAGAATATTGCGTGGTTTATATCCTGCATGCTTTATCTTGGGCATGAAAAGGCTATCGATAGGTGCCATGTTTGCTCATTCCGGCCAACACACAGCAACATTTGGTGCTATTTGAGCGCAATAGCAATACGTTTCTTTTCTTACCGTCGAAGAAAGATGGCTTCACCAGTATACATAAGATTCCAATAAATCACATCACTCGTCACTCGGCGAAGTTGATGACGACTTATTTTTTATTTTTCCATAACGAAGCTACACGAGGAAGGAAAAAACAATTCCCACAACAGCCGTAACCTGAATTGACCCCGATTTTATCCAGCAAAGGACTGTACTTTCGGATATCTAACCTCGTTTGAATCGGTAAGTTTTTAAGAAAAATTGCTGTTTCACAATTGTGATACAGCGGCTCCTTTCTGGACTCCGCAGACCTCCAGGCTAAATAACTTTCAAAAGTAAGGCAAAGTCTCCTCGTTGAGAAATAAATCGATACATAGGTTGCTATATATATTTCTGGACTAGGCAACACTAAGTGTTGCCAGGTGCAATCTGACATTTCCATTGGAAAGTTTGACATTTTTTAGCATAACATCACTCAGAACGTTTTGTCATTTAACCGTGAATTGTTTTATTTACAGGGAATTAAAAAATTTATCTCGGCCAAAAATGGAATTAGCTCGTGAACATTTTCGTGCGATCATTTTTCACAACTTTCGACGTGGATTATCACGACAAGAGTGCATCGATGAACTAAAATCTTTGCATGTCTATGAAGCACCATCCTATAGCACTGTGAAAAACTGGTACAACGAATTCAATCGTGGCCGACGCTCGCTCAAAGACGAATTCCGTGAAGGTCGTCCAAAAACAGCCGTTGTGCCAGAAAACATCGATGCTGTACGTGAACTGATAATGCAAGACCGTCATGTAACATACCTTCAGATAGAGGCATGCCTATGCATTTCTCCCACCAGCATACATTCGATATTGCTTGAACACCTGGACGTAAAAAAGGTTTGTTCTCGTTGGATCCCGCACAATTTGACAATCGCTCAAAAAAAGGCTCGTGTGGATTGGTGTAAAGAAATGCTGAAAAATACGATCGCTGTGCTTCAAAAGACGTTTATGAGATCGTCAGAGATGACGAATCATGGATCTATGCGTATGAACCCGAAACAAAACAGCAATCGACCGTGTGGGTCTTCCAAGACGAGCCAAATCCAACGAAAACAAAAAAAAAAAACATTTTCGTTGATAAATATGCCTATTTTCATTATAAGGCCAGAAATATATATAGCAGCCCTCGTATTTTTGTAATGCTGTATTTTTATTTATAGCATATAATCGGCTGGCCTATACCATCTTACTGGCATCACATGCGAACCCTATGGCTTTGGAAAGTGCAAAAAAGTAGGCGTGAGGGAGACGCTGGAACACCTCCTCTGCTTCTGTGTGGTTTTATCTAGGGCTTGGCTTAGATGATTTCCTAATTAAAACTGATTAAAATTCAGTCGAAACCCTCTTTCAGTAGAAATTCGACTACCTTACTACAAGCCAACCTACTACTGCTACAACTACTACAGCGACTTATCATAGTCTGTGTAAATGTCTCTGATGCATTTTGATAACCCCTGTTTCTATTCGCATCCACGGTCAGCATGCAACGGTGTGAATGACCAAACGTCAGTTGTCACATGATAACAGAAGTTATTCATGGCTTTGTTGCTATTTCGACACTTTGACATAACGGCTGGAGAGAGTACTAACCAAGTCATAACTTGTTGCGCACAACACAAGTTGTTATGTTCGTTTATGAGTTCTTTAACTTACATTTTGTGTACTTACAGTTGTCGTGTAGTTATTATGTGCACATTCGGATCGATGGACTTTTGACCAAACGACCTAAATACGAGCATTTTTTCCTTGGTGTTTTGAGGCTGTCATATTCTGAGTGATTGCTTTGTGTGAATGTATATTCTTTATTTAAATATACATATGTCAATATTATGTATTATACTGGCATATTTATGAAATGATAAATTTGCTAACATTATAAGTATTTTACAACCGTTTTTTATTACCATAATCATAAACGCTTATATCAACAAATTGGACAACGGTTTTTCATAATCACCTAAATTATACATTAGTTCTTTTACCTTAGGTTAGTATGCGGGCATGTATAAGGATTCAGATTTATTTTTTTTTAAAGGTTCTATTAAGTCTGCAACTACATATATTCGTGCTATCCAAGCGCCAAGGAATGGCGTAACTTGATTATTACTCCCTTGTTCCAATTTTCCCAACAGACGTTGAAAAGCTACTCTCCTTGGGCGTCTGTTTCAGTATGTGTCCCTCACTTCAAACTAAAATAACATAACAATCATTTTTTCATAGAAATATTTCGAACTTTTTTCTTAAAAAAGTATTTTTGTGGACAGTTTTTTCATTACTTTAATATGAAGAAAACCTGAACCTTATAAAAATGAGTCGCCTTTGCATCAAATTGTAAATTGTGATAAGAAATGAATCCATTACGATAACCCTCACGCGAAGGCTCATATGAAAAACATGGTAAACTAGCCAAATACAAGGCAAAGTCGATCATCGGTGATATCAGTTGTATTATAAACTTCTAAAGCCGGCAGAAACTCTTAATAGGAACCGCTACTGACAACAACTCATCAATTTGAAGCGAGCGATTGCTGAAAAATTACCAGAATTTCAAAGTACACGTGGGAAGTATTTTTAATCACATCAAAAAAAAATATTTTAAACAACTAATTATAGGCCGTAAAGGCTATCATTAGAAGGTCTTTTTAAGATCTGTCGTTATCATTTCATTACAAATAACCTACATCTTCGAATTTATATTCACTCTTTACAATGCATAGACAAGTTATTACTGTTAGAAGAAGTGTGAAGTGATTCATGAGCAAAGGTAATCTTACTAATTACGAGATATGACAATTAAGTAATGAAACTGATTCCATAAAAACCGTATATTTGAAAAATATTCTACAACTTTGCCATCCCCTTCAAAGTAGTCTCCTTGGGCAGATATACAGCGATTCCAGCGCGTTTTCCATTGCTTCGTAACATTTCTGGAACGCTTCGGGATGTCCGCGAGTACCCTCGTCACGGCCGCCTGGATGTCCGTAATCGACTCAAAATGACTTCCTTTGACCACCGATTTTGCTTTAGAAAACAAAAAAGTCACAGGGTGCAAGACGGCGATCTCTTTAGAGGCCAAATACTGGGACACGCTGAGGGCAGTGTGGCACGACGCGTAGTCGTGATGAAGGATCCAGTTAAGAGCGATGTCTGGGCGCACACTGTTGACTCGTTTTCTTTCGAATACTTGGCAATAGTACACTTGATTCACAGTTTTCCCCGGTGGAACGAATTCTTTGTGGACGATTCCACGGCTACCAAAAAAGGCAATAATCATCGTTTTGACCTTCTACTTACTCATGCGATCTTTTTTCGGGCGTCGGGCGGGGACGTCGTAGACTACTAAACTACTTAATTGGAACTAAATTGTGGCGACTGAATTCGATTTTTAATGTAGAAAATTAAATATTCGGTATGAGAGACATCGTATTGGTAAGTTAAAAAACCTTCTTCCTATATTCCGGAACTTCACAACAGAATCTACCTCCATAAACTGACTGAACCCTTTCCTATTTGACGTTTTTCTCTTGATCTTGTACAATACTCTCCCATTCAAAAGACTTCATCTGAGTACTAAAAGTACACACGCTTCGACATGCTGAGATATGCACCCAAGATCAAATTTGACCCGGACTGGTCCATATACATAAGTGGCGCACGCAAACCGAATGGAAAAATTATTTGAAGATTGTCAATTAGTGTGTGTTTGGCAACTGTCTCTTTACGACCCTAAAAGTTTGTCTGGCGATTGTTATAATGGGAAAAAATAAAACAAGGAGTTTAGCAGAATTTTTTTATTTGCAATGAAACCACGACTAGAGAATGATTCAGACATATTTTGGTTAATCTACTTTTCACGAACTCAAGTGTTTGAGTGGCACAAAGCATTCAGTGAAGATCAACGAAACTTAAATGATGCCTCAAATGAAATAAACAATGCTTCAAAATCGTCGCGTTGGCAGAGAGAGAGAGCAGAGACACTGAACACTCTTATGGATCGACTCTAGAAATTTTAATTAAAGTTTTGGGTCGCAAAGGAGTTGCTTGACAACAAAGCTAAGGACACTTATAAAGCGCCTCATTACTGATGGCGAGACGTGGGTTTATGAAAATGACGTCGAAGCTGTCGAAGAATCTAACAAATAACGCTCCAAAAGTTAATCGAAACCGAAGAAAGAATCGCTGAAGACACCGAGCGTCAGCCAGTCACTTAAAGCAAGTGACTGGAAAGTCAAATTAAATCTTGTCATGTTTGAACCCTTTTTTATAGGTGATAATAAAAATGTATATTAAAATACCTGAAAGTGTAGTTTTTTTGTTAGTCCGGCTCAAAATTGTTCAAAGGGTATTGATATTATTAAGGCGATCTCACCGTCTTTAAATCGATAATTAATATTATTGACGCAAATTTGCAATCGATTGTATATTTATACGTGGTGGTTCATGTGCTTGACCATTGTAGTTTATCTCAAATGGACACATTTCCCACACTCCTTACTATTCAGCTCTAAAAGTCACCCAGTATGACGGAGGGTGGGATTTATAAAACATTTTTGAAGACATACAGAAGACATAAAGAAAGTTTTATTACACAAATAAGAGAAAATAACAACAAATTTTATTGCACAAATTTGTTCTTATCAAGTCAGGGTAATTTTGTAACAATAACAACATTTGCAATTTCAACGCTTTAAAATCTACGAAAGTACGATAAGTAATTGAGTAAATGTTAGAGGGACAGAATTCAATGCAAATTAAAGATAAGATAACATATTTATAGAGCAACATTCGCCATAAGAAATTGTCAAGAGTAAAGAGAGAGAGAGATAGGGGATAGAGAAAGCGATAGGCGATAGAGTAAAAGACTAATCAATAAGACTTGATAAAACTGTATGAAAATTTTGAAATGTTAAATATATGTATGTATGAATAGTCTGACAATACTACTTTAGACTGTTCGTCTACCAATACTGCTGCCATACAAACTGATCAATCAAAATCAAGTCCTTGTATGGAAAACTTTTGTATTTGACAAGATATCTTCAGAAAATTTGGCGTATATTAATATTCGAAACATCGCTAGAATATCCGAAAAGATTCTTCAAATCGAACAACTCAAGTTCTTGTTCGGAAAAGTTGAACCTTAGGGTATTATACCTTCTGTGCAGCCGAAAATAAATTTATTTCTTGTTTTCATCTAAAAACAAAAAGCAAAAACAAATTTACATACATACATAAGTATACAACAATATAGAATTAGAATTGTGTGACTCAGATTTACTTTGATTCATACGAATTCCACGTAGGTACACTCTGTGGTGGCACATAATGCAATATAATACATTTAATTCCCTTCTTATCGCTAAATTCATTCCGCTGATTTTTATACATGAAAAATTAACAATAATAATAATGCTTGCGCGCACTAGCTACAAGCACACACACACAAATCAAGCACATATGTAATGTACAAAAATGCAAAAAAAAAAACATAATAACTTTACGACATTTTCGCTTTGTTATTCTTTTCCTTTTATATCACTGTTACTTCAATGGAGTACGCTTTTTTATTTGGAATTGCTTTGTTACTTTATTATTTTCTCTACGAGTATGCGCATAATTCGTACGTACGTTCGTTCCAGCGTTGAATGAATCATACGAATGCGCAGGCAATCAAGCAAGCGGGCTTGGCCACGGCGCAGCGATCAGGCTTTGGCAGTGCCGACGCAGCCCGTCATCATCCAGACCAATGTGCGACAACTTTGGCATAATAAAGTTGTTCATACACATACGACGCGAATACACGCCGCGGCGCATGTGCTGCACTGGCCGCCGCAAATCTCAGCCCAGCAAAACCGACAAAATCGCGGACCGCTGTTAGAGAGTTCATTCACGTCACGGCCAACACGAACGCCGGTTGCAAAACGCAATGAAGTTGGTAAATTGTTTTTACACTTGCATATATACATTTGTGTGTATGTAAAATAATTTGTACATATGTATGTTAATCAACGTCAATATGTATGTATGTAAGTTCTGTTTACTTGGAGATTTGCAAGCTTGCCGCAAATGAAGGAAAAGCGCGCCGAAATAACCCACACAGAGGCATAAGTAGGAGATGGCGAAATCGAGGGTGTGGCATGCATCAAGATGATTTAGGCTTATCGCAAATGTACAAAAGTAATCTATTCAAATATTTAGAAGCGAATTGTATATTGTACGATAATCTACATATATGTATATTCATAGTTTAAACGGTAAGCGTGATTCATTTGGAAATGCACACTCAGTGCAAGTGGCAAATAACACAAGGAAACAATTTTGTTAAAAAATTGCTGGCATTTGTAGTGTTGTCGAATTTCAATTTAAAATGAACTTAAGTTAAGAAACAACCAGGGAAAAACCAAATTAGACCAGTTAGTACGTTAGCTATATACCGTAGTTGTCCAATCTGAACGATTGTAGCATTGCCAAATTTCGTGGCAATATCTTGTCAAATATAATAGTTTTGCATCTAGAGACCAGATTTTAAGCGGTCAGTTTGTACGACAACTATATGCTATAGTAGTCGAATATAGGCGGTTCCGAAAAATGAGCAGCTTCTTGGGGAGAAAATGACGTGTTCAAAATTTCAGAACCACTTAAAGAAGGACCAGCCGACACCATTTTATTTATACATATTTTTTAGCCTTTTCAAGGTATAAAAATTTATTTTAACATCCATCGATTATTTACAACAATTTTGTTCAAATTCAGATAAACACATAATTACAAGCAATTACTTCATATTAACTAAACTTTATAAAATTGGTCAACCTTTCGGCATTATAGAATAATATAAATATGTGTATTACATACCACATGTGTGTATGCTTAAAGATTTCCTTTTTTGGCTTTTTTCATGTTTATTTTTATTTATCAGCCTAAGTATTGTTGATAAGATATGATGTGAGGTCTTACCTACCTTGACTATTCGTCAAGGCGAAAGAAATGAACTTATTTCATTGCTTGAAAATAACTGCTGATGATAAAACAAAAATATTTTTAAGCAACTCAAGCAGGAAAGATAAGTTACAGTTAGAAGACTTCGATTAAAATCAAGGTAAATAAAAAAAAATAATTGGCGTGAACTGCCTGATATACATATGTATGTATTTTGTTGTTGAAAACGTGAAAATCGTTGTTTTGACAGTCCTTGGCAATATATAGGGATTGTTATAGTTCTTAGACACAAAAACACTATATATTAATAAATATGGTTATAAGATTTAAACAACTTTATGGAAAAATTCGAAATCTCCAAAATTTTTAGAATACTATACGCCAATACTTGATTAACCAATTAAAATAATATTCAATTTTATAAAACTCTATATTATTTTTAAATACAACAGTTATACATTTTCTTGTTTACATTTTATTAATTGTTTACTTTCATACGTGTGTCTAAGTATAAAATTACATATAAATGCATAATGTGTACATCATAATCGCAATCGAAGTCATCAACATGTTCACAGATTTTATTGCGTAAATATTTTGCAATTATGTAGTTGATTCATATGCATTTGGGCGCGCACAGTTGCTTCATAATCATTGCATGCTTGCAAATGTACATTTAATTGTCCACATATCATATATTATGTATGGATATGTATTTGCATACGAATGGATGTGACATCTGACCGAATTTACAAATAAACAAAAACTTGTTTGTGGCACAACAGTTGCCATTTAAACGTGCATGGGTATGTACGTAGGTGTTTGGCCAAAATGGAAACACTTTGACGAATATATTGACATATTTAGGTCAACGATTGAAGTGAACATACATATTTGTAGCTATTATGTAGTTAAATAGATATTGATATATCAACATGTATAACAACTACTTAAAGTATTTGCTTAGTCTCCGATGATCCAACAAAAATTATAAAATTTTATTAGGCAAAACATCTAAAAAATTTGGAAATTATTGCTATAATTATGCATCTTGTTTAAGGAACACATTTTCAGCAGCAAAATCAATAAAAAAAACGCAAAGTCTGAAACTAAAATTCCAGTAGACTAACATCACAAACGTGATGCATATCAAAGATGGCTTAAAATTCTCCAAAGGAAGCATAGATTATTAATTTGTATATATGTACAGATATGTATTAATTAGCCACTGCTAAATTGCACAATAATAAATATTATTTGACAAAAATGTTATTTTTTCTAAGAAATCAACTTCAGTTGACAAATTCAAAAATTTTTGAGGTGAAGAATATTTATAATTTGAAAGAAAATGATTTTAAATAAACCGGTTTCCATGTTATAAAATACATACGTATATAAGCTATTCCAGTACCACAAATAATAAATAATTAACTGGATAAAGACTTTCATTGTGTGAGACATGATCTTAACACTTACCTCCTCGCGATGCAACGTCCATATTGTATGAATGTGGTAACTGTAGTCTTTACAGCAGTGAGTTTACACACAAAAATCAAAAGAAGTGGCTACAATACAAGTATCTTGCAAAAGTTTGTTTTTTTTTTATATCGTAATATTATATAAAGTACACCGGACCACGATATAGTAGACCACTACCCGTTTTTGTTACTGGTTGACACGCTGCCTGTTTTTTACCCAGTTTCGTAGCGCATGAATAATACAAACGTTCGTTATAGTTTAGTGTGACTATACTACAATGAATCACCACTTCATTTGTTCGTCCAATAAGCAAAACAAGTTGGTGGTTCTGCTTTGACCTTATTTACAGTTTTGCTTTTAAGACTGTGACGCTTTGATAAAATCACTTTGATTTTGTTGGCTTTTTGTTTATTACATAAATTGTGCTTTTCGCTTTTTTTAACTTCTAATAAAAATTATAAAGTAAAGGTAACATCTGCGTTTCTTTAGCTGGAAAACAATTCAATGCAACGCAACAAAGCACCGTCATTAGACGTTTATATACATTCAAATACATAGGGGAAATGAAAAATAATTAATTCACATCACGGAAGCCGGGACGCAACGAACATTGTGAAAAACAACAAAAGTATTGTTGAAACACAATGAAATAGTCAAACTCACGGACTGCTTGTTCTCATAAAAGAATACTCATACCAACGCCCGTACCGGATTGTAAAACGCGTTAGCTAATCTTGACTTATCCGCACATCGAAGGCTTATATGATCTACACACTTTGTGCATTTCTATTAGGATTTAATATTTTCCAATTAGTTATGAATTAGCACTGACCGTATTGCTTAGAAACAAACACTATCCAATTGTAACAACTAACCAATTCGCTTCAGTAGAAATGCACTTTTTCCCGATTTTGCTTTGTTATTGATTTTCACACCTTCTTTCATACTTCGATTGCAAGCCGTATTATTTTTTCACTCAATTATTTACTTTATGCTTTACAAACTGATTTGAAATATAACTTAATTAATTATTTAACACTTTAAGTAACTTTTGCAAGTATTTAATTTTCACAACTTATTTTAATTCACTATTTTTTAAAGTTGGATTGAAAAGTGCATTGAGTTTATTTTTCCGCTAACACTACAATTCGACGTTCGAAGTCTTTTTCGTTTGTAGTTTATTGGGAGAACGTATTAACACTTTACGTTCTCTGCTACCACTCTTCAGTCAGGGTTGTGTTTTATAAGTTATTAAAGTATTCAATTGTTTATGTAAAAAGTACTTGAAATATTTCAATATTCTTTTCATTACGATTAGTTTTTTAATAAAGTCATGATCTATTATAAAGATTAACTTAGAGTTGATTTGAATATATTTTTTTCGATGAATGACTTTGCCATTTAAACTTACTTAATATGTTACTTCTGATACTTTTTAAAACAACTCTGCAGGAAAATGGAACACAAAATATTCTCTTAATTTTATTATTCTTAAGTTTTTTTTTTAATAAAATAATGTTTTTGAGTTAATATAAACACATGTTTATTAAAGCAAGAAGTATACTCTTCCAGAAAATGTATTTTATTGCGTTAAAATTTTTCCGCATATAGTTTCTATCAACGCAACTAACGCCCACTAGATGACGCACTACACACCAAAGGTCCGGTTTTTGCGATTTTATTTTCAGCACCATTCGTAAATATTGTTGATTTCCATGTCTTTAATTTCACTTTGTTTTGCATAGAACACATGCATTTATAGTAAAAATTTTCTAAAAAAAAAAACACAAATGGCTTTTACTGAAATAATGTTTCATATACGACGTTTTGTACACAAAAGTTCCCGACACGCGAATTTGTTTCCAGAGAAATTATTCAACAAAAGGCACAAAATTCCGGCACATTTCTATGTAGCCGATGACCAATTGGTTGAGCAAATAGACAATGCCATCCAGCCTTTTATGCAACAAACCAAATGCGATACCGCTATTGAAATGAATCCGGGCATTGGTTTATTTACACGCAAACTACTGAATCGTGATGACCGTTTAAAAAAAATTATACTTATAGAAGCGATGGAGCACTTTCTTCCTGCGCTGCATGATTTTCATGCACTCTACCCGGAACGTGTTAAAGTAAAAAACAATGATTTGGTTAGCTTATGGAAGTTGTCATTTCAAGACAGAATGGACAATGGCACACGAGTTGCGGATATGTTATCTGATTTGCCAAAACGTGAATACAATGAAGGTAGTTTGCAGAAATTTTATAACCACAAATGGAAAAATAGAATTTTATTGCTGAATTTTAATAGATCCCAGCGCTTTGTTGTTTGGTGCCGTGGGCAGTTATAGTTTTTTCAAACATCTTGTAAATTCTATAATTTTTCAAAATGGTATGTTCAGCTGGGGACGTATGGAAATGTTTCTTGCAGTTCCACCGCCAATCTACATAGTGAGTCTGTTCATTACAATTATTTAACACTACTATTAAAAGCTATCTTACAGCATTTGACCTGCAATAATGATGTGGGCTATATGATATATAGATCAACATCCATGCTTTTTCAAATGCTTTTTGAATACCGCTTCATCACGCAGTTACCACGTGAACATTTTCTACCAAATCAAATCGAACATAAACCCATTAAAGGTAGTCGTCTAAGAAAGGTAAACAATATAAACATATGCGATATATGTTTTGAATTTCTCAATTTCTTTTATGCAGGTGCAATCTATTAACCCCGAGTACTTATATTTGGTACGAATAGTACCACGTCAAAACTTCTTCGATCTTTGTCCGATCGAAGACCTGCAACCACTTTGGTACTTTGTCAAGCAGAACTGTGTTAGCCGTCGGAATCGGATAATACCAAATCTAGAGTATGTTATTTGTATACAATATTACTAAAATACTATAAGTGAAGAATTTTTGTTTTAGAAAATGGATACCAGGTTGTGGACCACGTCTTATAGTTAACAACGTGCCTTCAGAAACATTAAAGCCTCTTTATCCAGACGAGGATGATGTAGAACTGCCACAATACTCAACTCGCTGCACAACTATGAGCAATCGGGATTTTTATCCGAATGTGAACATTTACACACAATTTGGCGATCTATCTGCAAGTCAAATGCTTACATTATTCACACAATTTCGAAATTGGCCCGAATATAGTGAAAGTGCATTCGTGGCATCACTTGAAAACACTTTGTTAAAACTGGAAGCAGCCGCGGATGAAAACATGGGCATAACGGAAGAGGATGATTTGCCAAATGAGGAGACAGCATTTGAAGATGTGAAAGAAGCTGAAACTGAAAGCAGCCAAACCAAACCACTTAAGAAAAGTAAGCTTAACGCTGCAGTATAAAATTAATTTGAAATTATATTGAAAATTATGTATATAGTTGTAATTAAAAGTAAATTATGTTTAATTAAAATTATTGTTTAGTTCAGTTTTAAAGAAAAAGTCAAATCTTGTACGCATGAAGTAACTATAAACTATTATTGTGTAAAAAGTTTATAAAAAAATACACTACTTTTTATTATTATAAATTCGTGGCATTCCATTTGGATTTCACTCTATTTTTACACTGGGCGTACAAGTACCTTCTATCGATCGTTGCGAGCCACGCGCACACAAATCTACTTTGCTCAAATCATAATCCGGTTCATCATCATCCAGCAAGCTTACGCGCGTCTTCACAGAAATCGACAACTTTATGCAATCCAACATCAATGTCGTCGTATTAACACCCAGCACGTACGACAATTGAGCATTTGGACATGGCGCAGAATCGCCAATCTTATAGCAGACATTGTTAATTTTCACCAATCCATCCACTTTACAATCATTCTTTATGCATTGCGGTAAAACTGCATTGCGTGCCAAAATAAGCATGTGCTCGGCTTCACAAGGGCCACGTCGGAAGGCGGGATGACAGGAATCCGAGTCGGGATAGTATAATGCACCTAAGGAAAAGAATATTTGCATTGATATTGATAACCAAATGCTAAGAGCGAGTTTATCTTACCTGGTGCACAGTCGCAAATCCAGTCATCAGCATGATCGCCCGGGTAAAGCAGCTCATTAGACTTACAGCGGGAAGGAGAGTAATGTGGAATGCGCCCCTTTTAAAAAAGAAAATCTCATTAAGTAATGCTTTCTGTTTGATCTCGAAGAAACTCAAATTCTTATCAATAATCATGTTGTTTTTCTATGTAATAATATTTAGAAATAGATTCTTATCAGCATGCTTGAGGGTTATTCCAATTTTGAGCACATTAAGGGCAACATGCTAATTTGTCATTGGAAAAGCCAGTCTCGATTGTATGTATTAGATGTGTAATGAATTAAATTTTATTAGGAAAATTTCTTAAGCTTACTTAAAGGAATTGATTTTGGTTGCAAAAAATTAAGACCTTATATGTTTCTATTATACCCTAATTAGGGTTTGTTAAGTTTTCCGGGAAGTTTTTAAAACTGTTGAAGATCCTATAAAAAAAAACACAAACTAGTCACTAAGCTTTTGAGATATTGATCTGACATTTGCACATGTACTTTTCTCTGAGAAACCGCTAATTTTTTGAAACTGCCATTATAGCATATGGCCACCATACAAATAGATTAATCAAAATTTATCTTTTAAACAGACAATTTTTTTTATTTGATAATATATCTTCACGAAATTTAGCATGCATTATTTTCCAAGGTAATGCTATAATCTCCGAACAAATTGTTGCGATCGGATCAGTATATCACACAGCTTTCATACAAACAGATCGATCGAAATCTGGTTCTTGCATGGAAAATTTTGGTATTAGAGTTTAAAATTTTTTCCTTGTTTTCTCACTTTATGATCGCGCAAAAAGCAAAACAAACGCATCATTTAAACAATATGTACACAAATATGCAGCACATACATACATACATATATGAGCGCCCGAATATAAGCTTTTGTATTGTTTTGTAGATATCATGGATGCTACTAATTAATTATAAAACGTCAATTCATACTCACTGCCGCGTTTGACTTCTCCTTTTCCAATAGAATGGGTTCTGGATATACTACCTCTGTAGAGGTCTGTGTAATCACTGTAGCAGCGCAAAATACAAAAACGAATATGGCGCCTTTCATTTTCTTATGAATTTAAATTGAATATTTCGCAAAATTGTCGAAATGTGCTATTGATACCCGAAATTAGTTAACGAAACTATATGAAACACTGTAGACGAGATTGTTTAGCTTTATATTGTCTGCACTACACGACGCTCGTTGATAAACAAACGCGAAGTTTGGCGAAAGCCAGCATTACATTCAGACAATAAACTAAATGAAATTATACAGCTTCAACCTAAAAAGATCCCCCCAATTGGATGCGCTTCGAGAGAGAGATAACAAAAAAGGCAATAGTCCGCACAATAAGCAAAGCCGAGCTGAGCAACACGCTAAGAGCAAAAACTTGTTAATCAGCGGAGTATTATTAGTACAGAACTTGAGGCTTTGAGTTAATGAATTTCTTAACATACATAAATATTTTATATAGCAAAGAATGTAGATAAAACTAATTTTTTCATTATGTAAAAATACTAGACATTTGGGAACAGCTTATAATCTGTGAGTCATTTCAATAAAGAGTTCCTAATTTACGTAACTGCCTGCTCTTTGATGTGAATTACCGCAAAAAACAGCAAACAAAAGGGAATTTTATATTTACTATAATATATTATAAATGACGATTCTGTTGAATGCTCTCTTGGATATTGTGGAGTTAAATTATTAATGAAAATATGTAAATTTAAATACATACGATAATATAAATAGTATTTTTGGCTTTATGCACTTTCATAGCATATATTCAAATAGTTTGTCATTATTTTCTTGCACAGTTTTTCGTTTTTCCAATTCGTTTATATTGATGGGGCTATCTGAAGTAAATAAATAAACTTTTAATTACTTAACTTTTTGAAAGATATGTATTCTAGCTTCAAAACAACCGATATAACGTTTATTTTTCGTGTTTATACTACTATTCACATACTCACTTAGTTCGGCCAAAGCTTGCGCGATTTCCTGAATATACATTTTTTGCCTCTGCTGTCGATATTCTAATACTTTTGTTGCTTCAATCAGATCTATACTGTGGACATTCACACTTTTCATTTCCAAATCTCTTTTCTTAGCTTGCCTTAAATATAGTGGTACAATCGAAAAATAATCTATGGGCTATTACGCCGTAACTACCTTTTCGTTTCAAAAATCAAACCCGCGGCTGCTACTGCGAATACAATTAATTCACCCAATAGTTCAGCGCCCAATTCAAGGGCCATTGTTTCGTTGAGAGGCACCACCTTAACCGGTCGACCTAAGTTCAATAGCAACATCTTTAGCGTAACTTCACACCAGTGAAAACCTGCCAAAGAGAGACTGTTATTATTACTCATACATAGGATTTTACTGCCCTTACTCACACTGAGCGGGTGGTATACAAATGTATTTCCGAAATATTTCGCTTTGTTTTGCTTCCTTACGTACGAAATTACTAATAGGACGTGAAAGTTGCCGCATACCCAGTAAGCACAACTTTAAAATTGGCAATGCAATTAACACCATGCTTTTTCAAATTCATAAACGATTGAAATTTTAAAATCAAACTACTCTTTGAGAAGTTTTGTGAATATGTATATAAAATAAGAACTCCTTTCGTAAGTATAATTCTTTATTAGAGATGCGAGCAATATTTTGGGTTTTATTTAATTTTGAAGTTAAATATTTTATCTTGGTGTAAGCGGAATGCGTTTGATTGGTTTTCCTAGAATCAGGCGGAGTCAGAATTTTAAAATATGCCCTTACATATTTATGTACATATATTAAATTTAAACTTACCAAGTTCTTCAAGGTCGACTATTATTTGTTCAATATAAACAGCTTGCAGATTTAATATATTCTGCAAAATTTCCACCGACTCATTTATATTTTGTTCCCGTTTTATTAATTCTTCTTCTGCCATTTCTTTCTGCTTTATTTGTCTAAATAATAAGAATATGTAAATTTTCATTTCGATCTGTCTACTATGTTTGTACAACTATTTCTTTACTTATTCGTTTCCACAAGTAAAACTTTTGAGCATCCTAAAAATACCACTATCTCTGCCCATATTGCTGCACCTAAATCTATGGCTTCTTCTTCGGTTAGTTGTTCCAATTGCGTATCTTTAGATATGAGCTTATGGAGAGATTTCTCACACCAATGGTATCCTTGGAATTCAAAAAGCAATGAATGAGAACTGGATAAATATTCTTATGTATTTACATACCACGGGCCGGGGGTTTGATAATATATTTGCGAAAAAATTTGTTGCGTTGGGCGATATTTACAAATAAATTTTTAACAGGTTGTGTAAATTCCTTGACAACGATCATGGACATACGCAATATTCGTAATGTCATCAAAGCCATTGCAATTGTTTAGAAATTAAAAACAAAACAGTATTAATAAAAATAAAAGCTATTGGAAACTCATAGTTTTGACAATAACATATGTAGTATATAAAATTAAATGTATCCAGAATAAATGAAATAAAAACGAATATTTATCACAAATTTTATTTTGAAATTGATGTTAAATGTTAACTCGGCTACGAATACAGAGATGTCGCTGTCAATATCGCTTTTGCAATTTGACATCGAACAGCTGTGTTTTTGGCGCGAAATTCCCCTGCTATTTGACAATTGAAATAAACAAAATCAGTGAATAAGGAAAACAATTGTGTTTACACATTTTCTGCATAAAACTTTTGTCATTTGTTTATAACATTGAATATTGCAGCTAAGGAAAAAATAGTGTAATATATTATGGATGTGGAAATCAAGCAACAGTTCGAAGAGATGGGTGTAGAAGCCAACGAAGATGTAATTACAAAATGTAAGTTAAATTATTAGCACATGTTTATGGTGGAACAACTAATATTACTATTTTTTATTTAACTCCATATACCACAGCGTTGGAACTGTGTGCCAGCTATTGTGTGGATGACGCTGCTGAATTCGTGGAACAGTGGATGGCTTTTAGTATTTCAAATCTAAATGGTGCTGAGCCATCAGTGGAAAACTTAACAGAATTTGAGCGTAAAGTGTTTCAGGCAAAGCGTGACAAAGAGTTGGCACAGGCTAATCGCAAACGAGTCAGTTACGCTACGCCAAGCACAAATACAATATACGCACCGCCCGTGGATTCGAATCCACTAGCTATATATGGCGTAAAAGATAGTGCTGTAATTGATGACTATGATGTTGGTGGTGGCGATGCAAATAGTGCCAGCCAAGATCTCAACGATGACGAACAAATGTTGGGCTCCTACAACGTTTGCCATACACCAAAACCGAAGGTAAGTGCTGATAAATGTTTACAATTAATTTTACACTAAAACTTACATGCAGGATACTGTAATAATAAATTGAGTTGACAGCATTTCTTATTCGATACGTATCATAAGATGCGCCATAAAGTCAATACATTGTACGAAAAGTATACGCTGTATTATGTATTTGTAATAGAAACGAGCGAACGAATTTCACTACCCAACATGAGCCTAACTTTATAACACGTTTATTTTTCCTTGTAAGTCAGCATCTCCTGCTGGTCTATAGCACAGCAACACTCAAATAAATACATGATTAAAATAGATCCTACACATGAACCGTTAGTCTTCGTGGGAATCTCAGTATTTGCATTTCACATCCAAATAACGAAAAAGCTGCAGGCTAACCAAATGGCTAAAACGTACACTGCACCTATAATGTGGACATAACAAGCAATGTTACCAAAACAAAAAAGCGACAAAAACAATGTGCGCCAAACCAATTTCGCCGAAATCAAGTAAGAATTGTGACCGCGCTAAAGTCCAAAAAAGAAGCTCTACTGCCCATTTTTATTGACCTTTCATTGGCAAAATGGGCATTTGCCTCTAATCTGCGATAAAATGCTCCTTTTGCGTTCACTTATTTCTATTTGCTTACTTATAACAACAGCGACGCTAAATGCCACCAGTGCAACACAAGTTGGTCTATGTACATCTACATATGGATGTATGTATAGTATATGTATTGAAATCACAACTGCAAGGCTGCTTCGCGTTCCTTTCACGCTGCTGGTTACCGTTTTACAGTGTACTTTTTGGTTTTACGTTTATTAACCATTTCACTATTTTTGGCAATTGCAAATGTGCAACGAACGAGCTGCTACATTGACATTTATTGCAATTGCCGTAGCTCTTTGCCATTTCTCTTTCGCTCTGCTTAACATCTCTCACAATACAAAAGCCACAAAGCCAGCTCCAGTTTACGTGCAAGTCGAGTTCGTCGTGGCGAATTATATCGCATTTCCTACATACACACGTATATTTTATTTATATGTTTTGTTCTGTGAATTGGTGGTTCCCTATAATCTACTGTCATGCTACTAGCATTGTGTTGTTTTTGTACATGAGAGTTAGCGTGCTGCGCAGATTTAAGCTTGTTAAGCAGTTTGGCAGACATTAATTTGTAATTTGCAATTACACAAACACTGCGACTTACAACATTTAGTTAGTATATATGTACATACATATGTAGGTATGGACATAAAATTATACGTAAATATTTACAAGCGCTTAGTGTGAATAAAATGCTTACATACATACATACATATATACCTACTTTCTCCGCTTCGGCATAAAATACGAGTTCATATTTGCAGCAAATTTCTTGAAAAACAGTTTCTTTTGAGAAAACTGAATTTAATTTTGATCAAAATCAATCGTCCATAAAATCTTGCACCAACTAATTTTACCTTACGTCTGTGTTTCCTTGCGCATAACGTAGATAATTGTTTTTGCGATCTGACGTTGCATACTTCTAGGCTCGCGTTATTAATAACATAAGCAATCATGCATAAAACTGTTTTATTCTTTAATATTTCCTGAGAAGTTATTGTGATCTAAAACTAGTCCGAAGTTATACCATATGGAGGGCTTTTAGCATATTGATTTCTCGAAATTTTGCCAAATACAATTTTTCCTATTGCAAATATAGTCA
Organism: Bactrocera correcta; assembly: GCA_027475135.1. Classification (NCBI taxonomy): domain Eukaryota; kingdom Metazoa; phylum Arthropoda; class Insecta; order Diptera; family Tephritidae; genus Bactrocera; species Bactrocera correcta. The sequence continues at coordinate 27,041,369 of CM050325.1, forward strand.
GGTATTTTCAAATTTCTTATTGTTATATACGTATGTATGTATAAGCATGTTCAATACAACAACAATATTGCAGAATTTGTATGCGCCAAGGGTTACTATCAACAGCTCATATGAGTGTTGAACAATTTTCATCCAAACTACGTATTTATAATATGTATATGTGTGTATTTATATAAGTATGTAAGTCTGTTTAATTATGACAGCTATCAAGATACATAAATCAGTTTTATGATTATGTTAATTGCCATCACTGCTAATTGCGCGTTTTTTTCTTATGCACCACCGTTTTTGGGAAAAGCAAGAAATGCAAATGAGATAAAGACATTAAATTTTCACAATTTGTACAAATACATACAAATATTACATTTTATGTGTATGAAATGTATATGTATAATGTGTATGTATGTACATATTATTCGTAAACTAAATGAATTTATACATAGTACATATCTTATGCTTTATGCAAAGATAAAGAAAATTTTCAATTCAAACCTGTTTAGAAAAGCAGTAAGAAATCTATTTATGTATATCCTTAAAGGCGTACATACATATATTAAGCTTGCCACAAAGTTTGTACCACCGGAAAGGTAACGCCGGAGACTCTATAAAGCATATGAATTAAAAAAAATCACCGTGATGAGCTTAGTCGATTTCGCCACCTCCGTCTGTCTCTATGTAAGTACGCGAACTACTCTCTCAATTTTTTAGATATCAATCTGAAATTTTGCACACTTCTTTTTCTCCTTCACACAATGTTCATTTTTCGTGATCTTCGATATCGGACCAAAATAGCATATAACTGTCGTACAAACTGAACGATCGGAATAAGGTGCTTGTATGGAAAACTTTTTTATTTGACGAGATATCTTCACGATTTTTGGTATGAATTATTTTTCAAAGCAACAGCACAATCTCCGAACAAATGGTTCAAATCGAACCATTATAGTACATAACGGTCATATAACGTGATCGATCAAAATCACGTCCTGTGTGGAAACTCTTCATTTCTGAAGGTTATTATTATATCTTTTGCAACCGCAGTTAACGTTTTTCCTTGTTTTGATTTAAAACCATTAGTTATACTATGAATCCGATTGTCTAGTATTAACCGTGTTTCAAAATTTCTGTTCTGACTTCAGTGATATATTTTAGACATCACTCTTTTCGGCTGCTACATCAAGTTATTTTAACACATTTGTACAGCAAATATACATACATACATTTTCATTTCTTTTTTACACATTTTACATGGTGTTGCGTTTACGTCTGCGCACTGGTGCATAATTCCCGCAACACTTCGAACGCTGAAAACACCGAGCACACACACACACTTTTACGTGTTTTGGCTCGTTTATGATTTGTTGAAATTTTCGGATTGCTAGTTGAGTTTCTTTAATTTTTTGAACCTAAACTTTGTAGATTCGCTTTGCGCCTTCGTCTAGCCATCGCTTAGTACTTACATCTATGATATGTAAATATGTACGTGTGTGTTTGTGTGTAGAAGTTAATTAGTCATTTTCAGCTATTAAATGTGTTTCAATCCAGTTGAGTGACTCCTCTGCGGCCGTTGGGTTAGCGCTGCGTAACAGTGCAGTTAGCAAAGAAAATCGAGGCGTAAACGATATTGCACGCCGGTTTCAAATAAAGTTTTATTGAAATAGATTTTGATAGCAGTTTGCAGTAATGGGGTTTTGAAGTTCCACAATCTGCTTTTTCGTTTTTTTGGCATTACTAAAAGCAACAACAACATTTTTTTTGTTGTAGTAGTTACACAACATCATATCGAATGAATTTAGTGTCTATGATCGACTTCTTTTAAAAGAAGAATTTCCAAAAAAAAAAAATAGACTAGCTATTAAGACGGACTCGGTTCCTAGGAAGAGAGGTTTTAGATATTAACCGTTCTCATGGCAGTCGGGTCTACTTGTACTTACTTGTACAGACGGGACATCGACCGCTTGATGGTTTCATGTCAATTCGAGTTCTTTTTATTGTTATGTCAACATAAAACATTTCTGAAGCAGTTTGAAGAATGGTGCCGAGTTGACAGTCCATTGGCCGGTTAAAAATCCGGTTCCGTTCGGGTTACTTAGACCCGACTGTCGTGGGAACTCGAGCTCTTTGTCTTCATCGGCATTCTATTAGAACGCGGCAAACAGCTGTTTTGCAGATAAATGGCCGGTCCACAGCATGTTTTTGACTTTTTTTAAGTTGCAGTTCTATAAATTGGTATTATTTGTCATATGTGTGGAGTAAAAAAGAAGTGCAGTCTGTCAAAAGTAATACCTAGTATTTATGTGTTCAGTTCCTTCAGTTGGTAAAGAAAATCTACGAAAATTTCGTTGAGGAAAATAAAATATTGAGAAATTCGAGGAACTTTTTTTTTCTAATTTTCTCGCTCCTAGCCGGTTGTTTTTGTTGTGGCAGTAGAAAACATCCCTAAACTCACTTACCACCTTTACCTTTGGTCCGAACCCGTCGACAGGCTTTTTCCCTGGGCCTACCGTTAAGTTTCGATAACAGTTCACTTGTTGCTTTCCCCCAAATAAGATAGGCACTTGACGGTTCTTTTCTCGTAGACTCGACTGTCATGGGGACGGTTATCCGGTATCCCTAGCGTTATCGATGCTGAATAAAACCGGCCAAAGTCGCTACAACCAAATCAACAGAAACAAATAATTTGTAGGAATGTTGCTGAATTGACAGCCCTCGGCTCCGAAGACTTCGGACGCAACTAACTTCAGACATGCACTGACCGTCCTTTACAGTGAAACCATTAACACCTTCACCGACTCCCACTCAGTAAATGACATAATTGGAGTCAAATCACCACCCATTGGAGACGTAGAGCTCGAGTTGCCGGGAAAAACGAGAGAGACCCTTGCACAGCTTCGTTTTGGATACTATAGCAGGTTAAACTCCTAATTATACAGCAGAGATTATGACATATGTCCAGCGTGCAACGAGTCTCCGCATGACACTAATCACCTCTTCGTTTGCCCTGCTAACCCTAAACACTTGACACCTTTCTTCCTTTGGTCGAAACAGCACGTTTCTTGGGCCTACCATTGGATGACGTCGATTACAACTTATCTAATACTTACCAACCTAACGGGATTAGTTACCCATTACAACAACAAAAAAATGTACGTGTCTGTCGCTCACTGGTCACACAGACTCAACTGTCATGGCGACGGTTATCCAGCATCCTTTAGCGTTATCGATGCTGAATAAAACCGGCCAAAGTCTGCTCGTTTTTTTTTTGATTATCCCAGCAAGCTCTGATTCTACAATCTCAAGACGCGTCTTAACTCCTCAGTAAATTGAGCGCATCGGTTGCTTTGTGCTTGGGTGGCTCTGTCAAAAATGATTTACACTGAAAGCCTTGAAATAGTCTTACTAACTAGTTTATTTTTCCTAACACCACATCGGCACTAACCCTGACGCATGCGCAGTTGTTAAAACACCCAATTGCATTTCTATATGTTTAATTGCTTTTCTGCCCAATTTTAATTGTCGTGCTTCGTCGTCTGTTCTTTTCATTCCAAACATCGTCACAATTCGTCAAGTTAATGGTCAACGCGTCAACGCCGCATCAGATAATGATTTTAGTTCCAATTTGCAATTGCAATACCTGCTATAAAAAAGTCTACTTCGAATGGCTTCTATCGCCAACTGAAGTGCAATACATACATACATGTATGTATGTGTGTATGTATATATTTGTTTGCGTGTGTGTTTGCGCATAAGAAAGCATTCATTGCATTCAACGCATTGCACTGTGACACCGCGCGAATTATGTGTTGAGTCGCGGTGAACGGGTTTTTAAAAAAAGTCAAAAAATCAAATTGTATTGCAACGAGGTGACGTTGATGGCGATCAAGAACAGACTGCTTTATTTAATAAAATTGACTTAAAATGAAGCTTATTCTAATTACAAATTGCTTATTAATAATATTAACTTACTTTTAACATGTTATTGCTGAACAAGCATACTTTTATTAATTTTGACAATTCTTAGGAATTTCACTTGTTAAATTATATTTTGCTTACTTTATTTGTTTAAGCAAATTGCAAAAGCCGGAAATGGTGTTATGTTGCAATTTGCTTTAACAGTTCATCGTATTTGTCAATTGCATTGTCAGGTGTTTTTACATACGTACTCGTACATGTAACTACTCCCCCCTTTATAGTAGAATTCTCCTGAATTCTTTTATTTAATATAATTTTTATATATTTGTGTTTTTTTATAATGACAGTAGCTACTAATATAATTATAATTATGCTTAATATGTTGCAAATATGAGATATTTTCGTATGAATTTTTAATTTAAAAATGTTTTCTATATTCGATTTATGCTCTTCTACTATTTCGTCAAATGTAATTTTTTTCGTGAAATTCTGACTGTCTTTATATTTTAATGTTACAATATTTTCTTTTATATCTTCTACAAAATTTGAAAAATAATAGTCATTAATTCTAATTGAACAATTATTAAATCTTATTATATAGTTTCCACTTATTAATGGAAAATCTTGATTACATGTATTATTGATTTTTAAAGTGTTTGCATTTTTAATAAGAACTGTTTTGACATTTAATTGTATTATTTCGAGTTCTTTGCATTTTACCAGATTACAATTATTTCTTAAAATACAATGTTTGCTTATTTTCATTTGATCTAATGATTTATTTTCTTCAAATATTAATGTTTTGTTTTTGTAAGTAAATATTTCTTCTATTTTTACATCTATTTCATTACTTTGTCTGTTAGGTATTGGGATAATTTTTCGTAGTTTTACATTTTCAAAATTTTTTGGTATTTTTATTCCAAATACTAGAAACGTATTATTAACAATTACTGTTCCTAGTTGTATATATTTTAGTTTATTATAATCAATGTTATATTTCATAATTTCTTCATTCGTTAAAATATTCGGGTGTATTATCCCATATTTAGCTGATACCACATTTTCATGTATGTGTTCTACTTTACTTTTTAATAACTGAATTTTGGTGTACTGATCTAAATATAACGTTTGTTTGTATTCCTCATATAAAAGTTTATTTATTGAATTAAGCTCTCTTTCAATTTTTACCCTGTCACTTTTAACAATCTCTTTTAAGTGATCGATAGCTGATGAAAAATAATAATTAATTTTAATCTGTTCGTTAATTGAGTCGTTCGTTTTTAAAAAATATGTCTGTATATTTTGTCTGTCGTCTTCGTCCATTGTACCAAAAAGCCATTTTGACATACTGCCAATTGCATTAATCAGTCCTCTTTTATTTCTATTTCTAACTGTCATAAGTGTCAGTAGTTTGTTTCTTGTATCTAACAATTCTCTTTGCAATATTTCTTTATTTTCCAATTTCATCAAAATTACATTATCTGTCATAGCATTAATAATATTTTCTAATTGTTGAATGTCAATAATATGTAGTATTATATCGCTATCTTTCGGTACTGTTTGATCTCTAATCTGTAAATCTATAAATCCGTTTTGTTCCTTAATTTCTGTTAAATCTATTGTCCCGTTACAACCTTGTGTCATTAGAGCTATCATTGTCCACATTATCCAAATCTGTAAATTTTAAAGGTCTCTTTATATTACTAGTATGGATTTTTTCTAAGTTTTGTTTTCTATATTTAGGCTGTTCCTTGTGCCTAACTGCTTTATAATTTTTTATAAATCCTTCCGTTCTTTGTTCTGTATAGTCTTCCCTGTTCCTATTTAGTTTGTTGATTGTCCTTTCTTTTTGCTGTTCTAAATTTTTTCTTATTATCTCTTTATCTATTTTATTGTTATGTACCTCGTTGGGTGTAAATTTTATTGTAGAATGAAATCTATCATTATAATTCCTAATAGCTTTTTGAATTAGCTGCTTAACTGATACATTTTTATTTAATTTATATAACATTCTAAATTTTTCTGAAATTGTATTATGGAATCTTTCAATGTCTGCATTACCCGTATGACTGTTGGGTTTGGTTAAATGGAGTTCTATATTTTCATTATTTAAAAATTCCTTAATTCTTGTAGCATTAAATTCATTGTCAGCTACTATTTTCTTCGGTTTTCCTATTTTGGTAAAATAATCTTCTAATTGTTCGATGAATGTAATATGATTTCTATCAGTTAAAGGATATGCTACTCCATATTTGGAAAATTTATCTATAATTGTTAAAAAATGGAATCTTTTTATAACATAGGTGTCTATGTGGATTATTTCATTATTCTTCGTCGGAGTTTCTGTATGAAAAAATTTTTGTTTAATAGGTCTCCTATCATATTTTACTTCTTGACATGTTTCGCATTGGTTAATTACTATTTGTATTAACTCTCCTAATTTAGGATAATATATTTTATTTCTGAGTTGATTATACGTTTCTTGTATGCCCGAATGCATACTTTCTCTAATATGATACAACGAAATTTGTTTAACAGCTTCCACTTCTGTTTCTATATCCTGTGCTCTCATTGTGCTTTTTATAAATTCTAATTGTTTATCATTTGAAAACATTTCTATTAGTTTCTCTTGTACTATATTATACTGCCGCTCGGATAATTCCGAATAAATTCCTACCTTTCCTTTTGTTATATATTTTTTAAATATTTCACTTAATCTATCGAAATCGTACTCTGAAATAAAAATAATTCTTTTTCCATGTATCTGTTTTAGTTCTTCTGTCTTATTGTTCGTCAAAATAATTTGGGTTTTATATTTATTAACTATCTCCTCCTTTATATAAAAATGATCTTGTAAATTTTCTTCTGCTGAATGTATTGCTTGCATTGATGTATCGTCATCTAAATTGTTGACTATATTTAGGTCATGCTCTGAAATTTCATCGGTATTTTCATCCTCATTTTCTTTTACCTCATCTTCATTATCCTGTATTCTGCTAAGAAAATCTGCTACTCTGTTTTCCTTTCCTTTAATATATTCGATGTCAAATTGATATTCACCTAATTTTAACAACCATCGTTGATGTTTTGGTGACATGTCCTTCCCTCTATATTTTGAATGTAAATATTTAATTGGTTGATGATCTGTTACGATCTTAAATTTTCTACCGTATAAATATGGTCTAAAGTAGTTTACGCTCCAAATAATTGCTAAAAACTCTTTATCAGTTGCTGAATAATTTCGTTCATGATTATTTAACGTTCTTGATGCGTAACATATTGGGTGTCCTTCTTGAGATATAAATGCTCCTATTGCATAATTTGATGCATCTGTAGTTAATGTGAATAATTTTTCAAAATTTGGATACCTTAAAATTGGATGCGAGTTTATTAATCGTTTGAGTTTTTCGAATGCTTCTATATATGAAGGATCTTTTATATTAATTCGGACTCCTTTTTTTAGATATTTTGTAATTGGTTGTGCTACCTTTGCATAATCCTTAACAAATTTCCTATAATAACCTGTTATACCTAAAAAGCTCTTAATCTGTTTTTCCGTTTTTGGTAATTCTAATTCTTCTATTACTTTGATTTTATTTGGATTCGGTTTGATACCATCTTTTGTTAGAATATGTCCTAAAAATTCTGTTTCTTTTTTCAGAAAATTACATTTATCCATTTGTATTTTTAAATTTTTTGATTCTAAAACCTTGAAAATATCTCTAATTGATTGTATATGTTCCTGTAACGTTGTACTAAAGATTAGTATATCATCTAAGTATACCACGCATGTTTTGTTTATAAATTCTCGTAAAATTTCGTTCATGAGTCGTTGAAAGGTTGCTGGTGCATTCTTTAACCCGAATGGCATTCTTGTAAATTCATACAAGCCATGAGGTGTTACGAACGCTGTTTTACACCTATCTTCCTCTTTGATTGTAATTTGATGATAACCTTTTGCTAAGTCTAGTGTTGTAAAATATTGGGCTCGTCCCAATTTATCTAAAATTGAATCAATGTTAGGAAGAGGATATTTATCATCTATTGTTACCTCATTTAACTTTCTATAATCGATTACTATCCTGTACTTTCTTTTCCCTGAGTTATCCATTTTCTTTGGAATTACTATTAAAGGGCTGGAATATCGAGAATTACTTTTCCTTATAATTCCTTGTTCCTCCATTTCTCTGATTTGTTTTCTAACTTCTTCTTCATGCTGGGGTGGATATCTATATAATTTAGAATTTATTTGCTCTTCTGTAGTAGTTTTTATTTCGTGTTGAATTTCCGTAGTACTTGTTAATTTTTCTCCTTCTTTAAATAAAAGGTTTTCAAATTTTTTCAATAATTTCGTGATTTCTCTAAACTCTTCTGCATTTAGATGATCTAATTTTATTTCTTTTAATTTCTCATTTGTTGCTTCTAGGGTACATATTTCACTGAAATTGAATGGTTTATTTAAAAATTCTGATTCTTTTTTATTTAGTGAAATTTTTCCATCTATTAGATTTATCATTGTGTTTAAATTATTTAATAAATCAATTCCTATTATGAAATTATATTTCCTATTTTTTAAGGATGTCGATCTCCATCTTATGTACGCGTTTTCAGGTAAATTGAATTCTTTTGGTGCTTCCGTATGCACTTCATGGGTAATTGTTTCCTTGCTTGTTACTGTTCTGATTGTTATATTATTTTTAAGTGGAATTTTTCGAAATTCGTTCAATTCAGAGTCCACTAAACTTATATTCGCTCCCGTATCTATTAGCGCAATGTATTTTTTATTTTTTATTGTTATTACTATTCGTGGTAAGCTCTCCGAGGCTTCCTTGTAAAAAAAATTGATTCATTAATTTCCCTATAATCTTCAAGTTCTCTATAATTTTCGAGTTCTCTATAGCTTTGCCTAGGCATTTGCAAGCGATTTTGGCTGCTCCTGCTGCTAGGGTGTCCTGCTATTCGGGATCTCTCTTGGTTTGAATAATTATCTTCTCTATAATTTTCGAGTTCTCTATAGCTTTGCCTAGGCGTTTGCAAGCGATTTTGGCTGCTCCTGCTGCTAGGGTGTCCTGCCATTTGAGATCTCTCTTGATCGAATTCTATATTATCTACTTCCATAGGTTCTCCTCTATCTAGCCTTAATTGGTTTGAGTTTATATTTCTCCTCTCTCTACCTGAATTATTATCTTTATATGTTGGGAATCTTTGCCCATATTGTTGAGAATTATTATCTCGAGTGCCTCTCTGTTGAAAATTCTGCCTAAATTGATTAGAATTGTTTTCAATTCCTTTATTTTGTGGAGAGTTTTGGACATTTTGCCGAACTTGACCTGGTCTGTCATCTTTGCCTACATGTTTGTCATAGTATTTTTTGTTGTATTGTCCGTGCTGTCCATATACTAGTTTTGTTTTTTTAAATTCCGGCCTAATACATGTATCCTCATATCTTCTTTTTGTCATTATCTCTATAATATTATAAAGGTCATGTTCCTCGTAAATTTTATCTAACAATGTCCCCTGTGTCATTTCTTTAATTGTGTTCACTAAAAGACTGTCCACGTTGCTCATGTCTACCCCTACATCGTCCTTATAATAAATTCTAAGTTCATCAGCTTTATATTTAATATTTTGTACAAGTATTGCTAGTTCACTCACCGTATTTGCCTTTACACTGCATATTTTTCTGTAGACTTCGTGGGGTTCCAGATCTGGTTTGTATCGTAATTTCAACGCCTTCTTGATGTCTGTCCAGTTGTCCGGGTGTGGAAGATTTATTATTACGTCCTTTGCGTCCCCTTGTATCGTTCTATAATATATTGCCCTGGTGGCTTCCTTTTTGACTTCCTCATCTCTTATATTTGACAGCAGGTATTCAATGCTGCTCATAAAAGAATTTATTGTCACTTCTCCTTTTCCTGTGAATGTGGGTATATGCTGGATGTTTTTCATGATTCGTTGTAGTTCATTTTCGTTGGTTGTTTGACGATGTTGGAGTTCGACATACGCTTGTCGAAGTTGTTCCAACTGTTGCTCTCTTCTACTCAGTTGCTCGATGAGCTCCACGTTGGGTATTTGAATCTGCTCCTGTTCCATTATTCGGTTGGTGTCGAATATTTTTTGCCGCCTCGATGATGATGACTCCACGCTTTGTTGTTTTTTTTTTTTTTTTTTTTTTTTCACTGCAAAATTTGTTTTCAGTTATTCTCGGTGGGTTAACGCCTATATGTATATGGTCGTTTCCACTGCGAAAATCAAAAGGTTTTCTTTTTGTTTTTTTTTTTGGTTATTTTCGGTGGGTTAACGCCTTTTATTTAAGGTCGTTTTCACTGCGAAACACAAAAGGTTTTCTTTTTGTTTTGGTTATTTTCGGTGGGTTAACGCCTTTTATTTAAGGTCGTTTTCACTGCGAAACACAAAAGGTTTTCTTTTTGTTTTGGTTATTTTCGGTGGGTTAACGCCTTTTATTTAAGGTCGTTTTCACTGCGAAAAATTATTTTATTTTATTTTTGTTATATCCTGGAGGGTCTGGTCAACTTCCTAAGTTGGCTACAGATTCGCAGGATTTGTTTGGGTATTATAGGTACTTTTATCACTATCCTTGTAATTTTTTTTTTCAAGGATTACCGACTGCGCCAATTATGTGTTGAGTCGCGGTGAACGGGTTTTTAAAAAAAGTCAAAAAATCAAATTGTATTGCAACGAGGTGACGTTGATGGCGATCAAGAACAGACTGCTTTATTTAATAAAATTGACTTAAAATGAAGCTTATTCTAATTACAAATTGCTTATTAATAATATTAACTTACTTTTAACATGTTATTGCTGAACAAGCATACTTTTATTAATTTTGACAATTCTTAGGAATTTCACTTGTTAAATTATATTTTGCTTACTTTATTTGTTTAAGCAAATTGCAAAAGCCGGAAATGGTGTTATGTTGCAATTTGCTTTAACAGTTCATCGTATTTGTCAATTGCATTGTCAGGTGTTTTTACATACGTACTCGTACATGTAACTCGCGTGCGCGCAGTTACGACTTCTTCCATGTATTCCATGTAGTATTACTGCGCATTATACCCTACCGCCCCTCAACCGCTTTAGCTATTGCCCATTTTTACCCCTGCCGTTGCGCCTGCTTGCCACCAAATCCAATTTCTACCAACATTTTTGAGGCTTTGATGTTGCGCGCCGAATGCGACGAGCGTTAGTTTGACGCATAGAAGTACACTCGTATATTCCGCTGCATACACACACATACGCACACATAAATTTGTGTGGCGAAGATGCATCTTCAGCGCAGCAGTTCCTGGTTTTCGCAGAATTTCTTGCCGTCTATCTTCTATGCTTATCTTATTGCCTATTGGAAGGATTGTTGGATGGGAGAATGTACTGAATGGATTGCTGCAGGAAGGGCTTTGCCAGCGCTACAGCAGCTTTGTGTCTATTGTTGCCGACGCGTCTTTTTGGCCAAACGCATTTGGTGGATTGCTCGCTGCGGCCCCACCAATTGTAATGATGATGATAATGACAATGACATGGATGTATACACGGCCGGGACGACATGTCATTTTCTTTCGCCACAGCTCACGGTTGCTCTATCAATTGATGTACTCGTATATGTATATATGTATGTATTTATGTAAAGGGTGTTTTTTCAGACGCTTGGTTTTCAGTGAGGCCATACATTTTTCGGAGTTGGTCTATTGGCTTGCTATTTCTTAATGAATAGACTTGCTCCGAAACAACGTTTGTTCATCGTACAAATGTATAACCAAAATAACGGTTCAGTTCGCGCAACCATTCACGGCACAGCGAATAATATTCGGTTGGTACAAACGCCCAACAGAGTCGGTAGTTCGAGCAACCATGGATCGGTTTCTCACCACGCTTACTCTATTGGAGATGCGGTGGTGCAGTGTATCGAAGAAGACCCGAATGTCCACCAGCCATCACGCGCAACAAATGGAGCTGTGCCCATCCACTTTATGGAAGATTTTGCAGAAGAATCTTGTTTTGCGGGCTTATAAAATTCAACTTCTGCAAGAATTGAAATCGAGAGACCATCATACGCATTGCACGTACGGTGAATGGCCCCAAAACGAGATGGCCAACGATGCCGGCTTTCACAAGAAAATTTTGTTCAACAATAAAGCTCACTTTTGGTTGAATGGGCAATTCAATAAACAATACTGGAGTGATGATATTCCACAAGCCATTGTTGAGACGCCATTATATTTTCCGCTACTTGGTGTTCCCTATGGGCAGTGGGAATCATTGGTCCATATTTCTTCAAAACTAAAGCCGTCGATAATGTTCTAGTCAATTGGGAACGCTATAAGCCTATAATGAATGGCTTTACCTTTAGATCCAACTAGACGGAGCTACAGGCCATACAGCCAACAATCAATTTATTAAAGGAAATTTTTGATGAACGCATTATCTCGCGTTGTAGTCTCTAAGATCGTGCGATCGTGCATCAGTGGACTATTCTTTGTTGGATCATGATATTACTGACTGAATTATATCGCTTCGAGGTTCTAAGATCGTACGATCGTGCATCACTATACTATTCTTTGTTGGATTATGTGAAGTCGCTTCGAGTGTCATTTCTGACATGCGGCTTGCTGTAAAAAATGGTCGAAATTTGCGCCTCTCGGCCTGAATTTATTCGAGTCAGCCACGGGACCATACCTGCGCTCAATCATTTCTAAAGCATAATAGCAGCTCCTTATCTTTAAAATGAAGTTAAAATCTTGCCTATAACAGAAAATTATCTGTGTTTCATTTCTTCTTGAAAACCACATGTCTAAAAAAAACACCCTTTATGTGCTACCTCACCAACCGGTGAGTGTATTGGGTGATTTTGGTGAGCTAGTACAAAACTAAAACAAAAACAGAAATAATGTGAAATAAATAAATGAAAGCAAATAAATAACCCGCAACTCGAACTGTGATCGCTTTGATGCGTAAACAAATTATGGCTTGTATCTATAATACATATGTATGGACATATATACACGCATACTTGTACATACCACCATGCATCTCGCCATCCAGATAACGCATTTTACAATGCATTGTAAATATTTGCATTTTGCATTTGGTATTTTACATTTTACATTTTGTGACTTGACTTCTCATTTGTTGTTCGTGCTATTGTTGTTGCCGCCTTTTCGCATTTGAAAATTGCGAATTCAATGTTTCCCCTTTCAGCTATTATTTCCAGTTGCCGGTTTAAAATTACCATTTGGTTTTAGTGTCAATTAAGTTTTATTGTTCGGTGCGAATGCACATGTCTATGCACGCGTGAGTATGCGTAAGACGGTTGGCTACTCAACGCGCAATGAAAAGTTTGCTTTTGATAACAATGTTGTTGTTTTGTTGTCATTTCTTCAAACCAATATCAACGATTTCTTATTTATTTTCACTTGAGGAAATCAACAACCTGTGCGGATGTTTAGCTGGGAACTAGTGGAAATAATCGGTCTAACGAAAATTGCCGCGGGCTAATGGAAGAATACGCATAATTTCCGCTATAAAACGCTGCTTTGAAAAAAAATTTAAGGGTTCTTTGGGGCACAGGTTATAATTAAGTTCTAGCATTTGATTGGAATAGTAAGCAAACATCCAAAAATGCCGGTGGAAATTTATTTAAACCGCTCCAGAAGGTTTGCAATCGAACTTGAAGGGTTTGGCTTTGCTTGCAAGTGAGAAAAAAACTACTTTTTTCGTCAATTTTTTCTTTCGAAGATAACTTAAGTGCTGAAATCTATGCTGTTATATAACTAATACTAACAAATTTCTCCATGAATTTCATTAATTTTAAATATTGCTGGCTGAAAATATATGTATACTTCTGTGGGCAAAAAATAGTAAGACTTTTTAATTTAACCCATTCGTCACAATATATTTTTTCCTAGGTTGGTATAAATGTCACCCATTCGTCGCAATATTTTTTTTCCTAGGTTGGTATGACCCGCCAGTGACATCTCTGCCAAATGTCATATCAAAATAGTCATTAGTGTTTAGTAAGCGCAGGTCTGTCTGAAGTACATTCGGCGATTTTTAGGATGAGACAAATTATTCAACGAATAAAATTGTGTGTGCGGTATCAAACTTCTGGTGCCGAAATGTTCAGAATGTTGAAGAAAGCCTTCGATGATAATTGTTTGTCGCGAGAAGTCTTTCTGATTGGTACAAATTATTCAAAGAGGGTCGAGACCACGATCCACATCCAGAACGGCCATCAACAACAACTGATGATCAACACTTCAATTAAATAAAAAAATTGATGCTTGAAAATCCACGATCTTGCTGACATCGTTAGAACATCGGAAGGATCAGTGAAAACCATTTCGATAAACCATTTGGGCCTGAGAAAAGTGAAAGGTTCCAAAATATCACAATTTTTTCGAAAAACAGCGTCGCGTTAACCTCTGTCAAAGGATTGTTTCCGACTACCAGGATATCATGAAGCATATTATTACTGGCGATGAGCCTTGGATATATGTTTACGACCCGGAAACAAACAAAGCCGGTCAAAAATCAAGGTTTCGTTGTGCGCTTTCTTCGATTATCAAAGTGTGGTGCACTCTAAATTTCTTCGACAAGCCAAACTTGGACTACTACTTGAATGTTATACATCATCTGCGCTAAGATATTCGTAAAAAGTGGCCGAAATTATAGGGCGACAACTACTGCTTTTGCACCACAATACTACACCGTCGCAAACCGCATTGATTCTTCGTGAGGTTTTCGTCAAATTTTCAACCAATATGGTGCCGCAACCACCGCATTTGCCTGATTTAGCTCCGTGTGACGTCCAGGTATTCAGCAAACTCAAACGATCGCTTCGAAGACCGTTTTGAGTCAATTGCAGACATTAAACGTGAATCGCCATGTGCATTGCAGGCTATTCCGGATAATTGACTTTCACAACTTATTCGTGGATTGAAAAAAACGTTGGCACATGTATACAGTAATACCCCGGACTTACGCGATAGGTGGGTCCGAGCGGTTGCCGTGTAAGTCGAGTTCGCGTAAGTCGGGGTTCAACGTTGCATATAAATACATATAAAGTTTGTTTAATCGGGACCAGAGTTTAAAGAAAACAATAATTTAGAAGAAAAATGTTTAATAAAGTGTAGGATAATAAAAAAATATTACATTGTTATGAATAAAGTAAGCTAAAACGAAGTTATTTTGATGTCGAAGGCTTCATATATTCTAACAGTGTTGCCTGACGAGTTAAATTTTTCTTCTTTTCACGTAAAATTTCCTCGTAGCATACCAGTAATTTTTTTATCCCTCGTTTTGTAGTAGAAATGCGTTCTTCATTAGAATCAATTTTTTCTAAAATTTGTAACCCCTTTTCAATTGAATTGAGCCCTTCTGTTAAGTTTGCAATTGTCATTTGATTTACCGATTCAACTGGGTCTAGCGAATCAGTTTGGTCAATATCTTGCTCATACTTACGCATTTCTATAACCTCGTCAATTGTTACCTCTTGATTGTGTGAATCTAGCAATTCTTGAACGTCATCATTTTCGACCTCTAAATTTAATTGCTTGGCGATATCGACCACTTCTTCTATTATGCTATCGATTTGTTCAGGATCTGAAATGGTTTCTCCTTGGGTTTCAGAAATGAAAAAAAATGGACACAGTTGTTTCCAGACACCATTGAGAGTTTTTTGTGAAACCTCATTCCAAGATTGTCCAATAATTCTTACAGCATCTAAAACATTGAATTGCTTCCAAAAGTCTTTAACAGAAAGCTCATTGTTTTGTCTCATAGCTTCATGTAGATGTGCAAATGACCGCCTTGTGTAGTAAGCTTTAAATGTTTTAATGACTCCCTGGTCCATTGGTTGAAGCAAGCTGGTAGTGTTTGGTGGCAAAAATACAACTTCCACACGTGGATCGAAATTAATTAGAGTTGCGGGAGGATGATTAAATAAAGAGAAACCCAGGAGTAATATCCTGGTAAAATATATATTTTAGAATTGCCTAAATAGCATTCTAAATTCGCGCGGCAATCAAAATGAAAAACCGCGTATCTTCGAATTCGCGTAAAACGGGGTAGCGTAAGTCGGGGTATTACTGTATTAGGATAAAAGATATTAATTTGAGGCGACGACATAGATTTTGAAGAATAAGTTAGGAATTTCAAAATTATGAACAGAGTCTTACTATTTTTTGCTCAAAATAGTATGAATATATGTTACGAGTGCGTATGTGTAGTAGTGTAAGCATTTTCCTCAGTTTGACTTCGTTTAACGGCACTTCATAACTTCACACTTTTACTCAAACAAATTGATTTCACACATAAACCACAAAAACACGCTAAAACCCAATAACTAGGAACTAATCCATTTGAGCACAAAGTTTAAAATTATCACGGTCGCGTATGCAGAAAATTACACATACTTAAGCATAAATTGGAAAAATGCTAAATAAAAATATATTTTAATGTACATAAACAAAAAAATTATTAGGAATATTACTCACTAGTTTTACGCGATCTCCTGACTCCTTTTATTAAAATATATTTCAGATTTCTTTGTAATGAATGATGATTTCGAAGTCGTTTCAAGAATACAGATACAATGATTGGCAGATGACCAATATTAAACCAAGTTCTCGTAGTTTCGACTATTGGCATTTTCCTAATAAACCTAATTTTTATCTAATTGTTATCGAAGTTTCTGTACTCTAACCTTTAATATCGATGAGTAAAATGTTCATTTGATTAGTTTGTCTATAGTCCGAAGCTGTTAAAACCGTCCTTCTATATACTAAGTTGAGGAAATCAAAGCTGATGCACCTGAACGGGAACAAAACTTCTGTCGATGAGTCGCGATCCATTTTACGCCATCATTGCAAACAATTTAATGTTCATTATAAATGCTGTTTTACATAATGTTTTATATAAGGAAACCAAGTTGAGCCCCATTAAGGTTGTAATTTAGAAATGATTAGCTGACTAGCTGAGACGTCCGTCGTTCTGTTGAACTAGTCTAGTCTCTCCGTTTTGGAGATATCGATCTGAAGTAGTGCTCAGATCCTTTTTTGTTCAAGATAGTGCTAAAGGAAGATCTGTTTCGAGTATCCCTACTTTTTAAAGGAAAAACACAGAAATTTTGCATTTAATGGGGAATGTTTATTATCATACGAAAGAACATTCCTTGGCATTTATTTTTTGAATATTATCTATTTTAAATGTTATCCGAGGCTACGTCTCAGATGGTCCATCCGTAGAGTCCAATTTTCGATGACTTGTTCGAGCATTTCGACTCGTAACGGGCGAATGACACGTGTGATGTTTTGTTCCAAGGCCAACGCGAAGCAGGATTATTCATATACACTTTACATACCACATGATTTGGTAGCCAATCGACCGGCCCAAAACGTAAAATTATCTGCTCAACGAAGAGACCAAAAAAGAAACCAAATGTCGCCGAGATCAAGAGCTTGAAGTTAAGGCATCACATAGTCAGTTATCATGGCGCGATAACGGTCGCCATTGACGCTTACGTTCTCATCGGCATCATGTTTTAAAAAATGTGGACCGATGATTACACCAAAACTTTTTTTCCAGAAGAAAAGATAGCTCTTGAATCTCTTCAGGTTACTTTTTGTCCCAAACGCGACAATATTCTGCTTTACTTACCCACTCAGCCAGAAATGGGCCTCATCGCAGAACTAAATTTGTTTCGAAAACGTCGGAACGTCTTGGAACTTTTCATAGAGCGAAGCGATATCGCTTGGGAAGATTAAGATGTATTTCGTACGCTTTCAATTTAAGATGCGCCAAATCGTTCCATACGTCAGTCTGAGTTGTTACGAACGGCGCCAGATCGACTCACCACAGTCTTGGTATGCTTTCTTCACTGCGTGCTGGGCGTGGTCTATTTGGTCGAATATTATCCGAAAATGTTGCTAGATCTCAAGATGGGTGATGGTGTTGCGAATAGTACGCTCAGTAGGCTGCTTATGTTGACCATAAGTTGAGTGAAGCGCTCGAAACACTTTCTTCACAGAATATGAATTTTCGTAATAAAGTTGGCGTTAGTTTTTCTTGACGAAACGCCAAATAATACTGAACAAAATTAACATGACAGCTTGACATGACCCACGCGTGATCTGTCAAAAAAAGGCTATTGAAAAAGTAGCTCTACTTTGATCATCCGTTACCTCGAAATATAAAAACTAAACAAAAATGTAATATTAGAAATTGTTTAAGTTTTACTTTAAAAAGTAGGAAAAAAATAAATTGCAGTTGCGCTCTCTCATCAACCACTTAATCCACTCCCTGACTCAGCATTAAGTTTCCGCACTCTATCATTTCGCTTATATGTGTACATAGTATATATAGTACAGTACATACCCGTCATGCAAGCACTCTCCGCAGCATCTTCGTGTATACCAAGATCACGATTCTTCACTTTTGATCTATGAATATACATACATATGTACGTATACAAGCTTGTGTAGAGAATTCACAAATTTACACTGTTGCCATCTAAAGCGAATAAAAGACATAAAAGCCAGGTTCTATTGCCTCGCACGCATATACTGATAAACTGAGGTCCTTGCCTCAGCACATACATACATATGTACAGAGCAGCAGCAGCATCTAAGCAAGAGCTAGTTCCTTGGATTTCGACTGTATTCTCTACTCTGCTCTATAAGTACAACTACAACGTCGTCATGCATAGCTATTGCTTGAATTAAATTGATGTTGACTCTATTGCTTTTGTTATTGTTGTACCTAGAGCTGTTACCGCAGCAATAGCGTCAACTTATGCAATTTCTTCCACATCGTTTGCTTTGTCTTCGACGCTATGGCTTGGCCATCGCACCCAAACGTACTGCGACGAAACAAATACAATTGAAGACATGAAAGCAGCACTGAACGCACCATCATTATGACATTCGAATTGCAGATAATGAAGTTTTAACGACAACAACAACAATGAGTTGCGTAGAGTGGAGAGTTTCGGCTAGGTAGAGCAAATAATGAGTTATCATAAGGAAATGTTACGATTCGGATGATGCTGACGAAGAGTGTAATAATGAATGATGGTGAAGAGCCGTCATGGCGTTGGTAATGATGTTCGAGTTGGTGTTGTTGCCGTATTTATCGTAGGTTATGTGATTTTACAGATTTGTTCCAGCGTTAGGGATACTTGAGTGCGCCAATACAAAGAAAAACGCACATAAAGTGGTCGTTAAAGACAGGTAACGCAATGGCATGAGTATGTGAATGTGTGTATGTGTATGTATGTGTCTATAAGTGTAACGCAACGCTCATCAATTCTTGATTATGGTTTGTTGTTAATATTTTAAATGAATTGCTATCGACTGACTCAACAGATACTTGTTGCCTATGTAATCAGCAGTACATACATATATATACATAAGAAAGTATATCTGTTTATATGTACATATGTTCACTAAAGTGTACGATCGTATCTGTGATCTAGGAAGCAAGCGCAGAAGAAGCGTATCTTTTAAGTTGACGCAGCGCACTTTCTTCTAAATTATTATCATTGTGGCGCGCTTCATGGCGTTGATGTATGTATGTCTTTATGCAAGCTTTATTTCTAACCTTTCTTTATACCCTACACAAGGTGTATTAAGTAACACCCAGAAGGAAACGTCGGCGACCGTAAAATATATACATATGTGTGTAAATGATCAACTTGAGGAGCTAAGTCAATTTAGGCATCTTGATCTCATAGAAGACATCTTTGGTCAAATCGTCCGTTGGGGCGTGGCGAAAATAGTGAAGAGCTTCGCTTTGCTGCGGATTGTGGATAGACTTTCATTCACCGAGGAGAATGCCAGGACTATGCGACGGAGTCTCTCCCCACACCGAATTTGCGCTCCTTTATGTGGCCCTACTCGTTTTAGGCTTTATCCCGTCCTTCAATTAGCTGGGCAGCGACACCTTCCCAATTAAGGGACCAGACATTCCAAATGCATGCCCTTAAATCCTGTTCCTTAATGCGTTTGCAGTGGTCGTCATCAAATGGAAGGTCTCTCATTCGAGGCTGTTTTCTTCCTTTAATGGGAGGTGCTTTTTACGTGCCGGGTCTCAAACCCTATCCACAATCCTGGGAAGAGATGCTTCGCCTTCTCTCTTTAGCTCGCCGTCAAACCAGAGGATACTTGGTCTAAGACCGGAAGTTGTGAACTGCTTGAGCCTTAAGTAAATTATTGTTTCTGGCCACTCCCAAGTGAATGGCGCTCAGGGAACACACCTCACCTCATTTGCGTGAATTCTACACATTACTCCGTACTCAAAACTGATCGGTCAAATTCAAGTGCTTGTATTGAAAACTTGTTTATTTGACGATATATCTTCACAAAATTGGCATAGATTATTGCCCAAAGAAGCGCTGCACTATCCGAAACTGTTATTCAGACTGATTATCATATAGCTGCCAAAGAAATCTGAAGATCAGAAACAATTAAGACATTTTTAATTTATTTTAGGCTATAAAAAAAGCGCCTGTGTAGGGTATTCTAACTTCGGTGCAGCCGAACTTAATATATACACTTTTTTATTTTTTTCGAATCAATGCTTTTGTAATTTACGTTTTTTTTTGGTATTTTTTCATATTTCTTTTATATATTTTTTTTTTTAGATTTTGCTGGTTGCCTTCTTTTGTTCGCGCTGGCACTCAATTTCGTTTTGTTTTCTATGCTCGCGCGTAGCCGATTGTAATTATTGTAATTGTCGTTTGGTTTTACCTCAAATTGATGCAGTTTAGTTGGTTCGTTGACTGTTTAGTTGGCCGCTTGCTAAGACGTTAATCAAAGACGCGGAGACAGACTTGCTTGGTTACCTCTGCGCTTGCAGGCTAGCACATATGCTTGTATATGTGTGTGTGTGTTTGTACACAAGTTCGCGATCCTATTTCCATTTCCCGCTCGCATCCAACATTTTCCAAAGCGCGGCGTTGCCATTACTTTGATTTTTTGCTCGCAGTATTCTCTGCAACGCCGCCGCCGCCATCCTCATTGTAGTCGTCGTCGTCGTCGTGCCAATCACGCCAGCATTTGTAGTCCAACGCTTAGTTCTTGTACTCGTATTTTGAAGATTTCCTCTGTAACACACTTTCATTGTATGTAGACACACGGCTTTTTTCCAGCGTTATGTCATTGGTTCGGTCGTCGCTTGGTATTCATTCGTCGTCAGGCGTTCGTCTTCGTCTGACTGTTTGTTAGATAATTGATTTGTGGGGGAACAAGTCATTACACTATAAAATTAAGTGAAGCATTGAACTGGAAATACGATTTGTTTGTTTTTAACTTTTAATGTGTTTCTTTTTTTCTATTTCTGCCCGCTATTGTCTGTTTGATTGTTGGCGCGCATGCGCCTTTCGTACCAATGAGAGCAATCAAAAATTAGCCAACTTGGTTTGAATGTCGAACGTTTGTGTCGTGGGAATACGTTTTACGTTTTCAATACAAGTATTTGCATTTAAATATGGATCAACTTTTAGTTGCCACTTTAATTGATCCTTTTTGTCAAGTCCACGAGTTGTCAGGCCGACGTCGTCGTGTGTCAATCTCAATTTGACAGCTTCTCTGCACGTCTGCGCAACTCTCCGACTCAATTACGAGTGAATATTTTTTTTTGCACTACCAACAATCGTTAACAATTGGCACAGCGGATGCTTGCTTAATTATGGTGAGCACGTTTCAAATGCTTTCTATGTTATGTTGTTCCAATGTGGTTCAAAGATGAGGATGTTAATGAGATTGACTCATCGCGCCTATGTTTATATCGCGAGTGTGTGCGGTAGTTGTTGAATAAAATTTACTATATTTGTATTTGTAACGGTTTAATTTGTGAATTTATAATCCAAATATGTAATCTTGTGAAACAACACAATTAAAGTTTTCCCATCTAATGAGTTCCCATATACCAAGTATTGTTTTTTTATGTATGCTCGATTTTTGAAAATTAAAGCAGGTGAAATTTTTAAGTCTTTAACGCATTTGTTTCGAAAACTCGTAACGCCGACTCATCAGATGTTGTCATCGTGCATGCCTATGCATAATATAGCAGAACTGGAATGATGAGTGACTTCCATACTTCGCTTTTTCCGTCGGGAAAAAGAACACACGATTTGGAAGTTCCCCTGTTAAAGTTTTATAGAATGGTCAATCTTTCCCCGATTTCCCGACGGAACTTTTCATATTGTTCCTTATCCAGTTGAGGAAACCAAAATCATAGTACCCGCCTAAAACCTCGTTGTTGATTTTCCAGGCCTAAAGCCACACTGATAAGGTCCAACCAGTTTCTTGGCGGTAGGCTTAATATTTAACACAGTACGTCGTTAGAACCTTATATGCGATGTTGAGGATGCTTATTCCACGACTAGTTGGCGCAATTTGTGGGGTCTCCGTATTTGTGGATTGGGCAGAGCACACTTAAATTCCAATCGTCAGGCATGCTTTCGTCGGTTCAGACAAAGAAGCTGATGCATGCTTCCTATCAGGTCTTCGTATCTGTACTTATTGGCCGGCAATAGGTGTCCCAAATAGACACTATCCTTTTGGCACTCATGTCGTGAGACTAAAGATTTTGGAGGTCGCAACTTGTTAATGTGGAAAATGAGGTGGAAGCATCTAGACACTTTATCATGCACTGTCCAGACTGCGCCATATTTTTTAAGAACCCGTCGAACCTGGCGAATTGCCTCTGTTTGATATTAGCCCTCTCAATAAATTTTTGACAGGCTCTATGTGTTTGGCGACTTGTTACGGTATTTTTGATTCACATCTAGGAATTGTGTGCATCACAATGGACAACCGTCCCTAGCAGTCCAAGTGGGATTATTCGGGGTTTCACGAGAAATCAGCTTATATACCTAATTAACATAGATAGTAGATTTAAAGTCAATCGATGCAGTGGTTTCGGAGAAATTTTATTATCGACACTAAGTTAAAAAGTTTTTACAAATATGCTCAAGTCTCGGAAGCTACATATATGTCAGATCAACTGCAACTTTTCGGAGAATATTTTCAAATATATTTACATTAAATATGGATTAACCTAATCTCTGTAAAGTAACTTTTGCTTAATCTTTCCAGTGAGATAAATTCTATGCTAGTATATTTTTACTTAAGAATATTAAGTTTTTAAAGTTTTTAAAGATAGATAGTATTATGAGGTAATGCACCGTGACCTAGGGTCTATTGTGCCCTCTCCTGTATCATATGTCTTCCCAGAGTCCCAGCAGCCTGAATAATTCCAGGAGTTTGCCGGGCGGTACTAAGGTGATGTGATCCCTGCTGATATAAATGGAATCCAGGGCCTTAAGCCTTTTTCCACAGATTGCTGTGCAATCTAGGATTAGGTGTGCTGGTGTTTCCTGTTCCAGGTCGCAAAACCGGCAGTTAGCACAGGAGCCCATGCCCAAGTTGGACAGGTGTTTCCTGAGCGTGCAGTGCCCTGTGTAGATCGCGACGAGGAGACGGAATTTGTCACGCGGGAGGCGAATTAGTTCCTTGAACTTGGAGAGATTATACCCTCCTAGAAGCAGCTTGGCGTGGAGCATACTTGCTGCCTGTTGCCAATGCCGTTCTCTCTTCACTCTCTCCTCCGTACGGAGCAGCTCCTTAAAAGTGTGTGATCCTACCGCTATGTATGGTTCTGGACCCATCACCTTGGACGCTGCCGCAGCGCGGACCAGTTCGTCGGCATTCTCGTTTCCTTCTATTCGCTTGTGCCCTGGCACCCAAGTAAGGTGCATTCGGTTGCACAAGGACAGGCGGTTTAGCCTTTATATGCATTCCTCGATTAAAAGCGATTTGGTCTCATATGATGAGATTGCCTTAAGTGCTGCTTGACTATCACTGAGAATAGCTATGCGCTGGTTGCGATAATTGCGGCTGAGGTTGACTTTAGCGCACTGACATATGGCAAAAACTTCAGCCTGGAAGATACTTGGGAAGCGTCCCATTGGTATGGACAGCTAAGTACGCGGTCCCACAATACCTGCCTTAATACCCTCCGGTGTTTTTGAGCCATGAGTGTACCACTGAATGGTATTGTCTTCCAGCAGCCTTTCCAGTATGGAATCGCTCCACTCCGTCTTGCTACCTAGAGTAACTTTGGTGCATGTGCACATTGCCCCCAAAGCACAGACACAGGCAAGTCTTTGCAGCTTTGACAGTCTCCGGATCACCGAAGACTGCGCTGCTTTGGTGGCCCAGGCAACCGCTTTATAGGTTACGATAGGCCTTACTATCATGGTATACAGCCATCTAATGATACTTTACTTGCATCCCCATGATCTGCCGGCCAGACGTCTGCAAACCATAAGTGCTCTAGTTGCTTTGGACTAGTTGCTTTGGACACTTTGGACTTAAGTCCAAATGCCTACTCCACCGTAATAATGAGTCTAAAGTGAGGCCAAGGCATTTGACCTCCTTCGACATTTCTACCCCTGTGCCTCCTATTGTTAGGGAACTGAGGCCCGGAAGAGAATGGGATCACGGTGGTTTTTGCTTAGTTGATATTTAGCCCTACTGTGTTGCACCATCCTTTCGCCGAGTATGTTAGAAACCTGGTTTCAATTAGTTTTGGTTAGAAAAGACCAAAAATATTAACGAAGGATCCACTCTTCGATTGTTAAGATATCTATTGTTGTCAATTCTCTTAAAAATAAAACAAAATTAATTAAGCCCCTCATTTCCCTCACTGAACATTAGCACCTTTCCTAACTGCAAATTATAAAATATTTGATAAATCTATTCTACGGACTTGAAAACTCGTCTGTGACTTATTACAGCTTAAGTTGGCATTTTTATTCACCATGTCATTCACGTGTATGTAAATAATTGGCAAATTATTCCGAGCTTTCGGTTCAATGATATTCTTGTCGGCCAGCGCTATAAATGTATGCATGAGTCACGAGTTTCCAAGTGGAACTTTAGCTAGAATAATGTTATAGAAGTGTAATGAACTCGCCAGCGCTATTGAGAGCATTTGTTGGTGGGTGATGCAAATTTTTAACGATTAGAACTAACCGATTTGGAACTCGTTAAAACCGTTATTTTGCTGCTGGACCGCAGTTGTACTGCCAGTAGCAAATAAATTCTCAGCTGTGCAACAAGCGAGTATAGATGCAAATAAATACATAGAATTTTTTATAGCCATAGTACTTCTGTCTGTATGTCTGTATGTATGTATGTATGTATATAAAAAGCGCCCATCTCTAATCTGTAATGTGTACCGCTTTATGCAGCGGCTGCATCAATAGCATTACGACAGCACCTCCCCTATTGCCCCTACCAAACGCCCGCATCTTTGTTGTAACAACTTATGTACCATACATACATATGTATGTATACGTATGTAGGTTTGTGTGAAAACATGAGCACAGCATCATTGTAGCTGCAAGCTAAATTTGTTTTTATTTTTTGGCTAGTTTGGCAATCGTTTGCTGCCCAAGTGCCCCCAAATGAAAATTCATATGAGCAGAATTCTTGCCATAGTGAGTACCTTCAAAGTCATAAACTCGTATTTCACGAGATCTTTCGTAATGTCGGTAGGAAATGCATAAGTATGTAACATTTGATCAACTATTTAATTCAACTACGTTCTAACTACAGACCCTGATTCTTGCTTTGCGAATAGTAGGTTCTATGATAAAAATATTAAATTTAACGTTTTAATGTGGTAAATCCATATTGTATCCTTAGGTTCGGAGAGGTAGTGGGTGCCGGCAAGCTACTCCATTTATAGAATACTGGGTTGTAGGCGACAAAGACATTCCAGTTTACGAAATAACTGTTGAGATTTGTGCCATCTGTCTGGCTCCTAACTATACATAATGAAATTCCCAAAAGAGCTGACAGACGGATCAGGGGAAGATGGAATGCCTTAAGGACATGCAGTTGTTGGCCCAGTTACAGGTCACAATTTACTGGCATCACATGTGAGCCGGTTAGAAAGTAATAGTAATGACATACGCAAAAAAGTGCAGGAAGGAAGTAGATATTATAGAGATTTTTGAACACTTCCTCTGCTCCTGTCTAGCCTTATCTAGAACTCTTGTTGAATATCTAGGGACTTGGCGGTTGAAAGGATTAGATAAAGTATCAAAATTAGATATTGAGGCTCTCTTAAACTTCGCTAAAACATTGACCTCCTATATGATGAATACTTCAGCTCTAATTAAACTGGACCTCCATCTCGGCATAACTCCAAACATAAACCTGCTACAAAGGAAAAGTTGGTTTATGTTTGGCGTCATAGCCAACCAATATAAACTGACGTAACTTTTATTGTGCTAGCCGGCAAGTTAAACTCGGATTCTTGCTGTTAGAAAAAGACTCAAACCTTGCACTTGAAATTACTGACTCGGATCTCTGCTTTTACAAAAATCTCAGACACGATTTCCCTTGATCAATTTATGCGGCTTTTGGGTTTTGAATGCGGGCAAATTTAATTTTTTTAAATGAGAAAAATATTTTAAATAAACCGAACAAGGTTTAGAATAAAAGTAAAACGACATGTTGAGTACAAATTTGATTTTGTTTCTGACTTGAGAGGAATTCTCATAGTTACTCCATTAACTTTAGTTTAATTGTGCTCTGATCTAGAACTTTTTTTAACCAGACTCGAAACTGATATATTATCGAGGCACCGATTTTAGTTCATATTTTAGCTCGATATGTTTACTTATGTGTGTTAAGATATCTTTGAAGCGGCTACTGTTTCTATCAACTTCTTGAAAAATTTACTAAATTTTTTTTTTATTTTGGGTGATTTTTTATATTTTTACGTACTTAACTACTTCTTTCGGACGTGGGGCCTGTTCTTATGACTGATTGCTCCACGTGCAGAATCCGAACCTCAGAAACCATTAATTGCCTCAAATCTTGCAACACTAAACATCATATATCTCGGGAACCTTAATCTGAAAGTTAGGAACTAGTCGCAAAATATATGAATTCAATTTTAATGGCACTTTCTCATGGCAATACTTCTAAAGTTTCAGTTTACTTGCATCTGATGACGATTTGACGCAGATATTGGTACTAAAACAAGATGTACACCGGAAAGCGAAAAAATTGATGAACAACACCTTGATTTTTAACCGACCTTAACGTGTTTTTTGGGTTTCGGCTCATTTTAGCAGCGCCATTCGTTAGATTGTTAGACAGTTTCGACGCCATTTTCATAAACTCGCGTCTTATCATCAATTCATGCGTTTGATGAGTGTAGGGTCCTCAGCTAGGTTGTCAAAATCTCTTAAGCGACCTCTGAGCAACGTCGTTTTTGCGAAAGATTTAAGTCTTTTAGTACGATCTAGCATTAACATGTTTTATACCGAAAACATCATCCAAAGCGTGTGGAGTTGATCTATAAGGGATGTTGAGATCATCTGCTAACTCTTTTAAGCCAGCTTAGTGATTTTAAGGTACTGTATCTTTAGTGATTCCATTGGAAGCACAAAACTTCAAACAAACTCCGAGTCAAATTTGATGAGATGAAAAGTCTCCAGTTCTTGAGTGAGATTCCGACTTCGGCCTTTCTTAATAATATACTCCTCTTTATTAGTGTGTTAATATGTATTTATATATGTCAACTGCATTAATCATTCTTGCAGGGTCAGAAAAACCCATTGCCGATTTATAGATGCTCTTACACGCATATACACACATACACATAGTACATAAACCTGTAAATATGCTTGTGTTGTACGAATTCGATGCTTGTCTTTACTGTTCGACGCTCCTGTTTCGTTTTGGGCAAAACTGGTTCTGGCTTTTTCGTAAAATACGCTCAAAGAGTTAACAACAACAAAACCCAACAACTGCGAACCAAATAAAATCGAGAAGTAAAACAAAAACACATACAACTACAAGTATTTTTGTTTTTGTTGCTATGTCGTTCTTACCAACATCGGTGGAGAGTGTTCTTCATAGTTTGTAGATACAAGAACGCGCACACACACATATGTATTACGTTTGAAGCGTTACTTAAAGTTTGGTAACTCTATTGCAAACTTACTATATGTAGCTGAACGCACAGCTAAGCATACATAACTTTGATATATATATATATATATATATATATATATTATTTTCTTAATATTTGTATATGTTTACATATATATTTAAACATACATATTTACATGTACACAACTGAAAGCCCAAATGATACCAAAAAGCATTAAAATATTGGTACTAGCAACAACAGAAACAACAGCAGCTACAAGCACTTTCAACCGCCAACTGACAACAACAATAAGAACAACAACAGCAACGGCAATAATAACGCAACGGTGGCGGCAACAGCAGTCACAACCGAAGTACAGCCGTTTTCTGTGTTTTTGTTGTTTTTGTAGTGTGTTAGCTTGACTTCTGGCTTGGGTTTTGGCCGTTTTGAATTTGAAACCGTTTGTAAACTTTCCAACACATACATATACAAGCTGCGGGCTTCACCCCTTCCACACACACCACTATAAGTATAACAGTGCGGTTGCATACATACATACATATACTTATATATATGTACATATGTATATATGACTTTAAATGCACATAAAAATCTGTATTCTAATGCACAACTTCTGTCTATGTATGTATGTACGTCCGTACTTATGTAGGTGTTTTCTCAAGTACTTTTGGACGCATTCGTGTAGTGGCGGTGGGCAGAGGTCGTGTTTTGGTCTATAAGGAAGTGGGCGATCTCGAGAAACGTACAAAAAGAAAGCAAGTTATAGAGCGCAGCAGCGTCCAAAGCAGCTATGTAAATGTATACATACACACACACATACATACATGTGTACATCAGTTTGATCGTAGTTTGACAGGAAAAACGCTAGAATAATACGAGTAATTGGTATTGGTTTGTGAAGAAACATTTCTTATGTTCCAGTATTTACATAAATAAATGTGATCTAACATATGCATACATACATACATATGTTCATATATACATGTGTACAAATGAAAGAAGTATTATGCGTATCAATTGTGGTGCATCTCGCTGTAGTCCAGAATAGACGAACAAAAGGTGTACTGACTGCTTGCGGGCGTTTAGTTTTTATATACATACATACATGGCTTATAGCAGGATAATTGTATGTTTTCCGAAATTTATATTACTAAGATTGGAGAATTAGCGATTTTGATATTTTTCCACTGGAATAGGTAATTAATATCGGTGAATCTACGAATTTAAAATATAATATATATGAATTTAGGGCGATCCACCTTGAGCTTCCTTACTTTTATAAAATAAAAAGCACAGAATTTTCACATTTAATGAGGAGTGTTTGTTATCATTCGAAAGACTATTCTCTGCTATTAATTTTTTGAAAATTATCTTTTTCAAATGTTGGCCGCGGCTACGACTCAGATGGTCCATCCGTTGAGTCCGTTAGTGCGTTTCGGTGGCACCAGACCTTTTTGGAAGATAGGAAGAATGAGCTAACCCGAAGTGAAAACGATGCTCTTTGTCGTTTTTGACATCAGAGGTATCAACCAGCATGAATTTGTTTCTCCTGGACACACCGTCAACGCCAAGTTTTACGTGGAAATCCACAAGAGACAAAGGGGTCAATCCGGTCCGACAAGACATAGCAGCCGATTGAAAATTGCACCACGACAACGTCCTGGCTCACACCGCCTTTCTTGTGAACAGCTACCTAACCAAGGCTGGCATCCCAGCGCTTCCGCAAGATTGGTTCAATAATTTTTTTTAAAATCGACTCAGTCCTATTTCTTTCCGGGCAAACCCTGTATGTGCTAAGAGCTTCTGTTTTGATAACAATAAAATATTTGTAGATTATATCTTATTACCCACAGACGCAAATTTCACATATCAGAAGTATTTTGTGAACACTTCCACTAATTATATAAAGCAAAGCTAAATTTTTCGTGTAAAAATAATTACCTTAAGTTAATTGAAAGAGGGTCATTAGTTACTCATTTCATAAGCACAACATACTTGTATGTATTCAATTTTATTTTAATACCTTCATATACGGACACAATCTACACAGTGTAAAGTAATTTACCGATAAGACAGTCTGTGATTTCCAGATAACGCAGAAAGTTTTATACAAGCATTGCCGTATCGCTGGCGATACAATAATTTCTTTTAATTAGTTTAGTTTAGAAACTGTTTAGAATTAAAAATAGTTTCTGAAATTATTTTCAAAAGAATGGATTTCACACACGCACACATAAGCGTAGATATTTACAAATTCAAATGTAGATAACTTACCTTTGTATCTAAGTAGCTTCGTTTTTCGTATATTGCTCTACTTTAGCGTGCGACTTACATACATATGTACATACATACATCAAATAAATAGTTACCGATGCACGATTAAACTGTTTCTTCTCGCTTCCTGTTCAACATTCATTAGTGCGTACATTCAACCCACAACCCACAGTTGGTTGACTGACCGACCGCCTGTTGATTGATTCTCTACTTTTTGTTTGCTGCTGTCTTCATGGACAGCTGTCATCTTGTCTTAAGCTGAGAAGCAACCGCACAGAAAAGAAATAAAAACAAAAATAACAAAATTAAATGAATTTGCAGGAACAAATGAGATTTTAATATATTTATACTATAGACATAAATATATGTGTATATATGTACATATGTTCATCTGTTTCTTGCTACTTGGGCGGTGACTTCTTTCGTCAACGCTAAAATGCCACTTAAATTAGATTATATGTAAATGTTCATCTGAATTTAACTCTTCATCCTTTAGTCACATCTGGTATAAGAGTAAAAAATAGTAAGACTTTGTTCATAATTTTAAAATTCGTCGTCCCTCTCAAAGTAATCTCTCTTGGCCCCAATACACTTGTGTCAACGATTTTCCAGTTGTGAAAGTCAATTTCCTGAATAGCCCTTACACTGCTCGTAGCGATTCACGTTTAATATATTCAATCGACTCAAATTAGTTTCCCGGAAACGGTTGTTCGAGTTTGCTGAAACTCAAAAGTCACACGGAGCTAAATCAGGTGAATGCGGTGGTTGCGGTACGCTATTGGTTGAAAATTTGGCGCAAAACTCACGAACAATCAATGCAATATGCGATGGTGCATAATTGCGGTGCAAAAACTAAGAGTTGTCGGCCCATAATTTATGCCAGTTTTTACGAATAGCTTCGAGCAAACGACGCATAACACTCAAATATTATTCCTGGTTGACAGTTTGGCCGGAGGAAAAAAATATGGAGTGCAACACAACTCGATAATGAAAGAAAACTGTCAACATATCCTTCATTTTCGACCTGCTTTGTCGTGGTTTTTTCGGGTTCGGCTTACCTTTGCCACGATATTCGGCCGATTGATAGTCTGTTTTCGGGTCGTAAGCATAGTTCCAAGACTCATCGCCAGTAATAATACGTTTGATGACATATCGATTGATTTAACGTTTGATGACATCCTGGTCGCCGGACAGCATTGTTTCACAGACGCTAATGCAACGCTTTGTTTCAAAAAAATTTTGTGATTTTGGAAATTTTCACTTTCTTTAGGCACAAATGATCTTTGAAAATGTTTTACACTGATCCATCCGACATTTCAACGATGCCAGTAAGATCTCTGACTGTTAGTCGTCGATTCTCAAGCACCAATTCCTATATTTTATTGACGTGTTGATCATCAGCGGATGTTGATGACCGTCCTGGACGTGGTTCGTCGTGTTGAAATGTTCTCGACCCTCTTTGAATAATTTGTACCAATCAAAAAAATTTTCCTCGCGACAAACAATTATAAAATAATAAAAATTTAAATTAAAAAGTCTTACAATTTTTTTTACCCTCATCTCATCTCAGTTACTTAATCAAATCAAATTAAATCAATCGAGACGTAACAAATTAAAATTATATCAAATCAAGACCAACTGCTTCTTCAGCTCATCATCATTAGCTCGCGTACACACATATGTGTGTGTGTGTATAAATTTATATGGTTATGTCATTGTTCTACGACTAAGTCAGCAGCGGTCAATAACTTTTGCATTAAATCTGGTTATTTTCTATGCATATATTAACGAGTAGTAAAAACGCTTAGGGCAAACCAATTTTGCGGGTGTTTTCAACTTCTGTTGCTTATATACAGACGCCTTTTGCCGCTTAATGGTATAAAGCTTTTATAATGTCTTCAAGTTTTTAATTAGTGTATGCTTTTTATTCCTTTTTCTTATTTTTTATTGCAGCAGATTTGATTAAATTTGGATTTTTTAGCGTGAGCAGAGAAATTGGGTTAGTTCTCATTGTCGCAGTAATGCTCTTGACTCACCCTTCATTTATGGTAAAGTTAAAGAACCAAGTAATTGGAGTAAAATCAGTTCCTTCCAAGTTCACTACAGAAACGTTTATTTTCTATAGCAAAGAATCTAAATAATAGCTCTCAAAAGTTGGAGAAAATGTCAACCTATTTAATTTATTCTTGACTTTACTGGCACGAGACGCTCGTGGGTTCAACAATGAAATAATATCGAATAAGTAATCGCCGAATACATTCATGTTAGTCTTGAGTATTGAAGCCTTTGTTGGCATGAAGAAATTTTCGGCAGAAAAGTGACTTTCAACATCATTGATAACAAAAGTAGTTCTAATGCTAAAAAAATGGGAGGGTTTGCGGAAAACTTAAAGAAATAGATAAAGAGCTTTAGATAAAACTGTTCAACCTGTTAGAAAATACTTCAAATGAGGCGGCTGAAATGTGAATTGTGATTATGTTCCTGATACTGTAACAGCTAATTAATCACATGCAATTCTGGTTTCCTCGATGCCATTTCGGTAATCTTTTTGTCAAAGATGCACTACGTTTTGAATGTCGAATTATCGAAAGTATCATTAAAATGATGGAAATTGTCGAGTTCAACCATCAACGAAACACTGTTTCGATTGAACATAGCATAAGCGTAGAGTTGGATGTAGGAATAAGGGCGTCACACGCAAACTCCCTTACTTATTGAACTTTCATCTGCGAAGTCGCAAATAAGTTTCTGAAACGGATTTAATGGAAAAATTATGGATTTCTTTTGATAAGAGTGCCGAAACGAACAAGTTACTAAATACCATACATCAAACATTTCTTATAAAGTCAAATTGAGAAAGTAATAGTTCCGGAGTAATTTCTTTAATAAGAGAACAGAGTGAAGTATATAAAAAAAAAAAAAAAAAACAGTGAATCCATGACGACTATGTAAATATTTAGGAAAAGAAAGTATAGTATAATTGACTATAGAAAGTGGATTATCGAATTATACTCGCCTCCTATGGTTATAGAGTACTAATGCACCGCTGCTGGGAGTAAATTGTATCAAATGGAAATTAGGGATATAGCTAGAATCTTGATATACGATCTTTTTAGTATGTGACAGCTCTACTTGAATAGCGGCATCTCTACCGAATCCGTTGCGGCATGAAAATTAAGTAGAAACAACAAAGAAGATGCTTGAAGGATTTTCTACTTTGAAGTGTGTTCTGCAAATCTTCTGTTGAGCAGTAATTATAGCAAACCATATTAAGTCTAAAGCAAACGTGTAGTCAGTTTTTATGTAGACATAAGACAATGGTCATTTAGAGTTGAAGTCGAGTACATATACACAATCTACATACATTATTTACAATATCACTCCAATTTTTGTTTCAAAACTACATGCATTAGTAAGTGCCAAATGTATGTATACTTGAAAAGTGTTTAGATACTCGTATTCAAACAATTATCGCTGAAATTTCATGTACAAGATTTCCTCTCAATCGTGCTGCAACCACTACAATCTTTCCAGTTACGACTTGTTATCCACCACTGTTGTTGCGATGTTGTATTTTTCAGTTCGTCATTAAATTTGCTTGTTTTTAGAATGTATCTCACAGATACACGCATACATATGCAACTACGCTTTGTTCGCCTTTTGCTCGTAGTCAAATAGCTGTGCTTGTGTGTGTGTGTTTTTACACAAAGCGCTCATTTATTTTTACTCTCACGCTTGAGATGGTAATCACTGCTCAGCGCTTGCGATCATTACGTACTTTCTAAACATTGTGTACACTGTGAAAAATTGTTTTTGGAGAAAGAGTTTACTTTGGAACTGACTATATAATAAATCTGGTGCAAATTTTTTGTTGGAATGCGTGTAGTTAGTCTATATTTATTATTTTTTTTTAATACTGATTCAAATTATTTATATTTTTCTTTTTAAATTCTGATTCAAATTATTTATATAATATATTTCTTCCAATTCAATTCCTACTGGCTTTTGTACTCGTGAGTTCAAAGGCTTTATAAAGCTGCAGAGCACGAGTTTTCCAACAGTTTGTAAAGGTATACATCAAATATACATACTGCAGATAGAGAGAGGCCAGGTATATAGCGTACAAATATGTTTGAGCCCAAATCACCGATCTACCCAACTATGCAGAGCATGCACATGAGTGGTGTTGGTGACCAGCGTATAATGAGTGATCAGTTACTGAGCCGTACTCCACTCGACTGGTCTCGTGCTTGGAACATGGCATACGAAGTGCACTTACTTGACTACATAAGTTATATGTGATATACATATGTACATATGTGCATATAGCATTACACTCACAACAAAATATGCCTAAAGTATACACACATTTGTTGCGGGGTGGGGAAATATGAGCGGGGCTAACAAAATAGTGAGGGAAAAAGATCGATTGTTTGTATGCCACGCTATGCCCGAGTACGTAATGTACGTAGTAATGTGTATACGTAAAATTACAGTACGTTGTTGTAGTTTGAATGTATTGCGCTCCTCGGTCTTTTGATTGTTTTCCATTCCATTTTTTTTTTTTTTTTTGTTGTTTTTTCATTTTATGTTTTAAAATCTACGGGGTTCGGGTTGCCAACGGACACTTTGTAGCTACACCAATTCAAAACTAGAGTTTAGTCTTATAAGAGTGATGTTGGTGTGTAGATCGCGTTTCGCTGCGAGTGCGCCGAATCATAGTTTCACATAAACTCGACTTAAATGTCGCACTAATTAAATGCAAGATTGAATTAATTTAATTAAAAAAAAAAAAAAAAAAACAATATTTTGAATAAAATTGTTGTGTAATTGCAATAGTAAATTTTATTGTTTTTTTACGTTACCGTAACTGGGCTTAACCATTTGTATAAGCGCAAACAGCGAAAAAAAAACTTAGTGTTGAAAAATTTTGTGCAAAAATAATGTAGTCTACAACGCCAGCCTATAACACCGTACCTTAAACACTTACATATAAAAAAACTAACGTTTTTTCGAGCTGCCATAAAGCTTCCGTACCAAAAGAAACGTTTCAAATAAAGTGTAAAATTATAGCTTCAATTCTTGAATTGGACACGCTAACTTGCGAATATACTAAATTACGACTACTACGCAAACGGTGTACCAAAAAAAAAAAACAGAATTGCTCAAATTATATTCAAAAAGCTTGAGGCTTCAGAATGAAGGCCTTGTTGTGCCCTTTTATGCACGTCCATTCGCCTGTTGTTTTCCATTTCTAATCAAGATAATTGTTTTTTGCAATTTTTGATACGTTTTTAATTTAATAAATAAATAACAACAACTACAACACCGATGCACGTCAACCGACAAATAACAAAGTATTCAAAAATAAAATAAAACGCTCTAGAAACAACAACAAAAAGCAAAAATATAAAGAATCAACACGCAAAAGCAACAAGAAGCGAATGTAAAAGGCCAGAAAATACCAGTACATTTGAGTGTAGAGAAATTTACCGCCTTTTATGAGGGTATTTGTAAGCGAAGCCAACGCATACCACTACAAGCGCAACACGTACAGGGCGGACGACAACCACCACCACCATTGCAATGCACGCCATTATGGAATCTCAACGGCACAAATACACAGCAAAAAAAAAAACACAAAAATATCGCAGAGTACCCCAACTACAGTAATAAGAACTGAGAAAGAGGCACCACGCTGGAAGACTGTCTCCAAAATGCACCAACACACATGCACAACAATCTCACTGAAAAACCGTTCGTATGCGCTTGTTGTTAGTGCGTGCGAGCGACGAATTTCGCAGACACCGGTACGTCAGCTGCCATTTGCTGATATCCACCACTCACTTTTCAATGTGCCGAAAATCCAAATCACAAGATTTGCAGGCGCACAGATTTCAAACAACTACAAACAACTGTTGACTTTGTAACGTCCGTAATTAATGCTCGGAGCGCAATTTGAAGCGTGCAAATGTAATTTTCTAAAAAAAAAAATTTCTAAACACTTTTGGTTCTCAAGCATTAGAACTTTTCGAAAAATATCAATTTTGAGATATTTTCTTTATACTCCTTCCAATTTCTTACCGGCCAGTAGTAATGGCAAACATTATTTTCTGATTTAACGCTTCAATGCGGCGCTACAGCGCCTTCGACAGCCGGCTTGTAAACACACACACACACGCGCACACCCATCCAAACACACTGAAAGGTGTTTGTGTGTAAAGCTACGCCTGTATGTGTGTTCTCCACTCAGCAACAATCAACAATAATGACCACAACATCATTATATCCATCAACATCATCATCAACAACGCCAACGTCATCATCATCATCATCATGATCATTGGCAGCACCAGCGGCAGTAGCGACGTTAGCAGCATTGTATATAGCCATAGCCACCACCGACCGCTACACTTTGCTCCACCTCACGCGCCGTTAGCAGTAAATCCACAATCTTTTCTCACACTGCCGGGTGACCGCAACAACCGATCGTCACGAATACCAACAAAACAATAGCAAAATAAATGAACGCCTCGAAAACTGCTAGCTGGTAACCCTATATGCATATAGTGGTATGAGTGTGTGTATATATAATGTAAGTGTATTTGTGCAGGTATATAAATATGCGTTGAGTATGTAAATGTAAGTCCATTATTTATTTCGGCTTTGATGTATTACTATATTCTACATATCGTGTGAAAAAAATAATTTCATTTTGTTGGCTTATGTATTTGTTTCCGTATTTCATTTAAATTATTTGCAAATATCAGCAATTATAAATTTATTCTTATACATATTTCTTTTTATTTACTTTGCTTTTCATTATTTCGTGCGCGACTTCGTACATTAATTATAGACTTGTGATACTTACATACATATGTATGTATATACCACATATTATTAAATGTCTATATGTAGCTAAGTAAATACGTATGTATGCATAAATGTATGAACGTGTTTTTGTTACGAAATTTTGAATCAAAATAGCGTACGTTGAGCATTTGATTTTTTCTTTGCTAGGTAAGAAATTTTAAAAATACAGTTGTACATACATAGATATGTATATATGTACATATGACATATAACTGCAAATTTGCATACACAAAGTGCTTACAAGCGATTTTTAGGCTGTCGAAAGTAGATCAGTGAATTGCAATAGAGAAATTGAGCAGCAATGCAAAAAATATGTTTTCAATGCATAAATTGCAGTGAACTCTATGAAAACCGAGAAGCTTACAAAACCGTAAGAAAAGTGTTGATTTTGCAATATTTTGTTGTTTCGAAATTCTGCGGTCACTAAAAAAATTCTTTATTGTTGTTTTGAAAAATATTAAATTGCAAAATTTTTTATAAAAAAATTGAGTTCAATAAATATTTGAATTTCTTGCCAAGAGGTTTTTGTGCTCCAAAAACACTGATTCATAATTAGCTTGCACATTTTTTATTATGATATCATATTGTCTACTTTAATACTTGTAGAAGTGCAAAGTTTTGTAATTATGTCAAGTAATTAAAAAGCTTATATTTTAACTAAAATTTTGCAAAAATTATTTAAATCAATTTTTAACTATTTATTGAATTTTAAAAAATAGTTTAGCTTTCATGGCTTGGAAAGGTTTCTCATTTTCACATACCTAAGTGCTTTGCCGAAAAAGTTGTATTAAAAAAATACAACAATGTTGGTTTAGTGAGGTGTTGTAACAATTCTTATTTTTTACTTGAAATTAAAAAAAATTAAATTAATATGCTTTTCGAAAATAAAAAAAAAAAATAAATTAATATGCTTTTCAAACTCTTTACCTTTGGAATAAAAAAAAAATTAAAAAAAAATTGTTTTCGCTCTAATCAATTGAAAAACTTTTCAAAATTATAGTCTCGAAGTTTCATTGATTTACTCCGAATATTTTCGAAGAAATAGTCCCTAGAATCATTGCTCTTCATGCTTAGGTCTATACAACCGGAGACTTTGAGGCTCGTTTCTACGAAACTAACTTTTTCATCCGGTTATCAAAATTGCGGGCGAATTATTTAACCGTTTTACTTGAACTAAAGCGTATTTTTTAAAAAAATTTTATACTCAAGTGAGTGATAGAGCGCTTTTCCGAGAAAAATGGTATTTTGTCAGTTGTTTAAGTATTTTGATCTCGAAAAACACAGGTAATCCAGATTAAAAAAAAATGTACGTTTTTCGTTTCGGATAAGAAGCCTAGCAAGAAAGTTGACGGCTGCAAAAAAATGTCAGTCAACGGGATCGTTGACATTTTCGCCATTTTGTAGTTTTTTTTTTGACATAAAATAATTTTTATTTTGTAGTTCAATAATAACGGGTGATTTTTTAAGAGCTTGATAACTTTTTAAAAAAAAAAAAAAGCATAAAATTTGCAAAATCTCATCGGTTCTTTATTTGAAACGTTAGATTGGTTCATGACATTTACTTTTTGAAGATAATTTCATTTAAATGTTGACCGCGGCTGCGTCTTAGGTGGTCCATTCGGAAAGTCCAATTTTGGGCAACTTTTTCGAGCATTTCGGCCGGAATAGCCCGAATTTCTTCGGAAATGTTGTCTTCCAAAGCTGGAATAGTTGCTGGCTTTTTTCTGTAGACTTTAGACTTGACGTAGCCCCACAAAAAATAGTCTAAAGGCGTTAAATCGCATGATCTTGGTGGCCAACTTACGGGTCCATTTCTTGAGATGAATTGTTGTCCGAAGTTTTCCCTCAAAATGGCCATAGAATCGCGAGCTGTGTGGCATGTAGCGCCATCTTGTTG
Organism: Bactrocera correcta; assembly: GCA_027475135.1. NCBI lineage: Eukaryota > Metazoa > Arthropoda > Insecta > Diptera > Tephritidae > Bactrocera > Bactrocera correcta. The sequence continues at coordinate 27,080,319 of CM050325.1, forward strand.
AAACCACATGTCAACCAAGTTCAGTTCTTCCATTTTTGGCAACAAAAAGTTTGTTAGCATCGAACGATAGCGATCGCCATTCACCGTAACGTTGCGTCCAACAGCATCTTTGAAAAAATACGGTCCAATGATTCCACCAGCGTACAAACCACACCAAACAGTGCATTTTTCGGGATGCATGGGCAGTTCTTGAACGGCTTCTGGTTGCTCTTCACCCCAAATGCGGCAATTTTGTTTATTTACGTAGCCATTCAACCAGAAATGAGCCTCATCGCTCATCGGACACGGACGCGAAACACATTTCGAACCGAACACTGATTTTGGTAATAAAATTCAATGATTTGCAAGCGTTGCTCGTTAGTAAGTCTATTCATGATGAAATGTCAAAGCATACTGAGCATCTTTCTCTTTGACACCATGTCTGACATCCCACGTGATCTGTCAAATACTACTGCATGAAAATCCTAACCTCAAAAAAATCACCCGTTACCCCTTAATATACATATAAGCCAAAAAAATCGAATGTGATCTGTTTTTGTTCTTCCATAATAAAATTGGAAAAATTTACCTTTTTGGCGGCACTAAAGTTATCCCCCCCTTAATTAATTCAATTAGTAAAGTTTCCTTACTTAGCAAAACTTATTCAGTTAACAATTTTACTCTATGACGAGCTTGAACTATTTTGAAATTTCAATACTACTTCAAAACTCAAAGTATTTGCTTCGAATCATTGACCATCATTTATTAGTGTAAATCTATTTAGTATTTCCTTCAATTGAGTCAATTAGCAATATTTCTCTACATATATGTATAATATATGATTGGCCTATGAATCGCTTTTGTGCACGTTTTAATAATTTTAGTCCATAGATACATTTAGAAATTATTTTTATTTTAAAATTATTTTGAATTTTTATAGTTATTTTTATATATTATGTTATAGTTTTTAAATTATTTTTATGTATTATGTCGAGATTTAAAAAGAAAAAAAAATCAAATTCGACACAAACATATTATAATATATTTTTTAAGTTAATTTAATATTAATTAATTTTATTTCAGTTATCCTTTATTAAGTTGTCCTACTAGTTTTATTCTAAAATTTATGTTATTTTTATGTTGTTTGTTTTATTTTGTCTCATGTGACTATTTCATATTACATTTTATGTTAATATATTTTTATTATCTACATTATTATTTTTTTAATATTTAGTGTTATTTTTTTATGCATTATTTTGTTTGTTTTTTGTTTTATATTTTATTGTTAATTTTTTTATATTTTATTTTTAATATATTTTTAGTTTTAATTTTTTATTGCATTTATTTATATTTTATAGTTTCTCTATTTTAATTTATTTTTCCTCAGATTTCCCTATTTTAATTTAAATTTCGATTTATTGAACGTTTTAATTTTTTTATTAAATTGTTTAATTTTCCTCAATTTTATTTAAGTTTTTTTTTTACTGATTTTTTTCATTTAAAATTTTTAAATTTCACTTCATTTTTTTTATTCTTTAGTTTTATTATTTTATTCCTACAACTGATTTTTTGTTATTATCCTAATAGGTTTATTCGAAATTTTTTTAATATACATATATAGTTTTTTAATTTTATGATTGTGTATTTTATTTTCTCGTATGTGACTTTATTGCATTCTAGTTTATAAATTTAAATATTAAAAAAATAAAAACATTAAAATGTTTATAAATTTTTAATATCTTAGTATTTTTATTATATTTATTTTTTTAATCCTGTATTTTATTTGCTTTTTTGTTTTATATTTTGGTGTTTATTTTATTTTTTTTTTTTTTTTTAATATTTTTTTATTTTATTTTTTTATTACATTTATTCATTTTTTTATTTTAATTTATTTTTCCTTAGATATTAAAATTCGGTTTACTGAATGTTTTATTTTTTTTTAATTAATTTGTTTAATATTCCTCAATTTTATTTATGTTTATTACTTTATTTAATTTTTTTTATTTTAAAATTTTTAATATCGATTTATTCTATTTTATTTTTTAATTTTATTATTTTATCCGCACATCTGATTTTGAAAATGATTTGGTTTTGTTTATATATGATTTAGAAAAATAATTAATTTATGTGGTTTTGATTCCATATAATCATACATATATTTATTGTTAATTTTTTAAATTTTATTTTTAATATTTTTTTGTTTTATTTTTAATAATTTTTTCATTTCATTTTATTTTTAATATTTTTTTTTATTTTATTTTATTTTTATTATTCTTTGTTTTATTTAAATTTTTTATTTTTTTAATTTTTATTATAATTTTGTCCATTTTAATTTATTTCTCTTCTGTTATTAAATTTTGAACAATACTGAACGATTTAAATTTCTGTTCGTTTTAAATATATTTAAATATTTTCTTTTTATTTTTAATTGTATATAATTTATGGCAATTTCTCTACCGTCTCTTACTCACAAAACAAACGATTTCTTTAAATATTTATATTGGCAATCTACATTATTTGCTATTTTTAGTTGTTTATTTTGTTTGTCTCTATTTGCCCTATTTAATAGTTTTGTTTTTGTATAAAAAACACACTTAAATACGTGCCTCATACGTACATACATATAGCTATTTATGTGTGTGCGCAGAATTTTAACTGATAATAAAAATAGCAGTTCCAAAGCACTCGAATTTGTTATCACGAACAAACAATGTCGCATTTCATAAAATTACTTTGTTTTTAGCGAAAAGGGCGTACATTTTTCCGCTATCTTTGCACAGCCGCTTTATGAAGTGGTTTCACTTTTCATAATTGTAAATCATAGGAAACAGTAGTTATGTACATATGTATGGAGTAAAGCAAAAATAAAGTAAAACGATAAAAAACGAGATGCACATATACAATATATGTATATAGATATATATGTCAGCTACATAGTACATATATATACTTAATTTATCGCTCAACAAAATGAAAACGAAATGAGAGCATATTGACTTCTAATAACCATTTTAAATAACTAATTATCACAATTTTTAGTGCTAGAAAAACAAAAATCGTTTTATAAAATTAAAAAAGTTTTACTAAACTTAGGTGTCTTTTTACGCACGAAATAATGAAAAGCCATAAATATACTATTTGATTTTATTTAGACTCAAGTATTTATCTAATCATAAATTTTTGTATTTCTTAAAATATATAAATTTATATTTTTTAGCAGCATATTTAGCGAAATTATTCTTTTCTTAAAGCAAATTTCTAAACAAGTGTGTGTTCTATTTAATTTTTTATACAGTGCTACGAGTCGTGTACTTGCTGCTGTTTTTAGTGGGTGAGGGTCCAGTGTTTTCACATTTCTTTGTTATAATTGTGACTAGATCCACACTCATTAAAAACGGTAGTTATAGCGTATACCGCGAGGTGAATGAACCGAAAGCTTTTATTTGCGTTTATGGCGTATTTTTCCATTTGGTATTGAAATGTTGGTAGTTTTATGGTACATGTGTTTTTTGAATATACATATATTTTTTCGGAATATATATATATACATATATATATTTTTTGGAAATATACATATCGTCACCTAAAATGCTAAAAATAACGTAACATCTTGTTTTCATAAGTTTACAGGAAAAGGGAAAAAATGATAAAATAGAAATTACTCATTTTTGAAACATAATTTAAGGTTATAAAAATTTTGGTTATTAAATGGTTATAACTGACAACGGGAGGTTAAAATTTTATGATATACACTTATACACTTTTACTGTGTGTATGTATATGTTATATGATGTAGTAAATCGTATGAAAAAAACTCAATTTCAAGTTTTTCGGGTTTTCGATTTTTCATTTCAGGTGACGATATGTTGTTGTTGGCAACCCTGAAATGATGATATTTTTCAGAAATATTAATTTTCTCGCACTCTTTAGTAGGTTTTTCCTATTATAAAAAGTAATTGTTTTCTCTTATTTGTTTTTTTTTTTATTTTGTTTTTGGTTCATATTCGGAACTTACCGTTTTTCTGCTCAAAATATTTTCGTCATTTTTGTTGAAATATAATTCTGTGTTATAACTTCGGCTCTTCTAATAAATATCTTTATAATTTTGATAGATGATCACTTTTGTCAGTAGCACCGTTTTGTCAGTCAGTCATAATTATCGTACAGAAATACATAATTTCGGCTTAGCTACCACTCGTGGAGTTAAAGCTGCCCGCATACCCTTTTACTGTGTGTAGGTATTTGCTGTTTGTTGCTGTACTCAGAATTTTGCAGCTGCCAATTTGGCTTCCAGGTGTAGTCAGTTACAGTGGTGGCTAATTATTTGCGCAAAAGTTTCTTTGCAAAATATTCAAGTATGTTTGTATGTAAGAGAATTTTACTGTGGAAAATATCTTTCTATTTTTGGCTTTAAAATTCTTTCTCAGCAGCTTTCAATAATTTTTGAATATTTTGAGTTGATGAGTTTACTGAAAAGCTTCACTCTTCTATGTCTCAAATTTTTCCTTTTTGTTATTTTATAAATTACAGTTAATTTTGCTAGTTAATTCTTAAGTTTGTGTTTTCATTTTTTAATAAAGCTGCAAACTTTTTTGAAAATATTTTAAAATTTAAAGTTATAGAACTACATGTGTTTGCTTATTGCTTTGCTTATCTTCATTAGTAATATCATATTAATATGTATGTATTTCCCTTGTTCTTGGATTAGTTTCCTGTTGTATAGCTTCTTCTTCTTACATGTACATACACACTTATGAGCATGAGCGTAAATTTAGCTTATTTGTGCAAACTAGTTTTTGCTGATATTACGCATTTCTATAAAATACGAGTTAAATTTTATATAAAAGGCAATTTTTTATTCCATTGTTATTCATAAAAGAAATTTGTATGTAAATAATAATATAATTTTGATTATCTTTTAATTTGTCCAACCAACACAAAGACTCTCCTACTTCTAATTTTTTGCGCAAAAATTCACAAATTCTTAGCTTTATAAATGTTATTGACATTTTCGTCTCAAATATAGCTACTCACACATAACGGACTGACAAGTGTCTGTATGTGCATATGCGTGTAGTAGAGTAATTTGCTTAAGAAGAAAAGTTTCACCTCATAACACCGCCTCTATTATCTGTGCTCATACAATTTTTAGGTCGTTGTTATTTCAAATTTGCTTTCTGAATGCCTAATTTTACAAATTACTCAAGCTTAAGCTATGCACGCATATACGTTGTGTATGCCTTGTATGTGCGTCAAGACGTTCAAGGGTCAGCGCACAGCATGTCTGAGCTCAACTAAAGTCGCGTCAACATTTCTGCTCAGCTTCGGCTGCGCCACAACAGCTTGCTTTTATTATAATAGTACGAGTATAAAATATATTATTGCTACTAATTGGGATCATTGGCCATGCGTATGCCTTCCAAGCTTGCCTTTTCAAAGTCGCAAACTCCACTACACTTGAGCGCTGTCATGTTGTTGCTATTGCGACCGTGTACGCGTGTTGATCGTGCAGAACGCACTGTGTATATCCATTTTCCTGTCATACTTTTCTTTTGCGCATTTTCCGCCTAATCGACTGCTGTACGTTTGTTTTATCGTAAACTCATATATACATATATCTTTATATATATATATATGTACGTATATATATATTTCTCACTCCTATATAATATTTTCTTGGTTATGTATATTTTCGCCGTCATTAGTAGCACGTCTAACAGTCGCCAAATGTCGGTTGATGCTGCTGCTGCACATTAGTGGCTTCGTGCAGCGCCACGGCACTCTCCAAGTGCTGAGCATGCGTGTCTTCCGTGTGCGTGCGTTGAGCATTGCGCAAAAATACTTTATGACTGCACAGTCGTAGATTCAACTTCCGCAGCTTCTTCAGCGCTAAGTCTAGCTCAATGTGTATGTGTGTGTGGTGTGTGATGCAGTCACATTTTTTATAGGTACATACAGTTAGCTTTTTGCATTTATAACTGCCGCACGATAACTTTAGCAAAATGTAGGCAGTTCTCACTAACAAATTGCATTTAACGGGATTTGCCACCCAGCCACATACATACATACGTATAAATTTATGTCTGGGAGTGAAAGCCAAAGAAAATGGTTTTCATTTTTAGTCTGTATTCAGGGATTAGGCTAATGCAAGAGGTTCATTGAAATTTTTAAAAATGGAATTATTAATATTTTTTTTTTTCAAATATAAACTGAATTAATCCTTCTAAACGTTAGAAATTGTATTGTATACAACATTTTTTACTCAGACTTCGGCTTGCAGCATCAAAGCTACAGTTTTAGTAATCTGATAGTAATCTGATACAAAGAAATTGTTGAAGAGTTGACATTTTATGCATCCAATGATTATGAGTTTGACCAACAAATTGATCAATCAAAATACAATTCTTTAATGGACAATTTTTTTATTCGACGAGCTATCTTCACGAATTTTGACGCCGATTATTGTCTATGGAAAGTGTACAAACTCCGAAGAAAAGTTTATACTACTCGTCAACGAGTGAGTACGAAAAGAATGCTGAAAGATTAAAATTTCGCTTAAGTTGTGTAATAACAATGATAACATTTCATTCGGTGAATTTTTTTAGTTAAATACTAACTTCAAAAATCTTAAAGAAATTGAAAAATTCCGAAAACTTAGGTGTTAAAAAATTGCATTCTACGTAAAATTAATAGGGTACGCCCATGTTTTTAGTGTATCGTTAGGCATTGCGCCTAAATGTAGACCTTAAATTAATCAAATATTAATACTATCGTTTTCTGTAAACGAATTCGTAGAAAAACCTGAGATTGTATGGGATATCCTATTTTCTGCCGGTTTTAAACCTTTACAATTAGTTTGACTTGAATTTTATAAAAGACCCACAATTTTTTTTTTTTTTTTTTTATTTTTTTTTATTGTTGTTAAAAATTTATAAAATCTGCTGTAAAATTATAGAGTACCATTTTTTCTCAAGCATTTTCATAAATTTTTTTTTCGCATGTCAGTCAGCACGTCCCACTCTAATGAATGATTACAAAAAAAAGAAATCAGCTCTCTAGTCCCTCAGTTTTTGAGATATCGATCTGAAAATTTGCACGCTTCCTTTTCTCCCAGAGAAGCTGTTCATTTGTCGAAACCACCAATTTCGGACCACTGTAGCATCTAGCTGCCATACAAGCCGATCAATCAAAATCCAATCTTGCATGGAAAACTTTTTTATTTACGACATTTCTTCAAGAAATTTAACACGAATTATTGTCCAAGGTAACAGTACAATTTCCGAAAAAATTTTTCAGATCGGATTACTATAGCATATGGCTGTCATATAAACTGTGCGTTCAAAATTAAGATAAAGACATTTTAATTAAAAAAAACCACCTGTGAAGGGTATTATATATTAGTAATAACTCTTCCATCATACATTTTGATCGTTTACTAATTTTAAGCCCCAACGCAGCGAATTTCAAAAATATTTTTACATAACATGGTTTTTCTAACTTGTGATTACTATACTTAATCAATTCCAAAAATTGCTCTACTTCAAGGTTCAAGCAGGTTATTACTAAGATATTATTTTTAGTATGCCGAAAGTGTGTTAAATTTATAATTTACAACACTTTGTGCTAAAAATATTCCAACCGCTTACTTTCTGCACTATAAAGACTCGTAATATGAATACATACATTTGTATGTAGATGCTGATTATGCTTGCCATATGTGTTCAATTGTAGTTCAAAAGTACGAACTGGCCTTACTCTTAAGATAACTTGCCATAGGGATCAGTACATAATGCTCTGTACCAACTTATGTATATAAATACATATGATCGTTTTTGTTGTTATTCTTTGTGACTGTGTGCTGTGTAAGCGCTTCTCTTTCACTTTGAATTCTTTTCAATTGAATTTTCTGCTTATGCCCGTCTACTCAAGTGCGCTAAGATCGACTTTGCCTTATGGAGAGGAACGCACGAGTGCTCAACAATTGCAAGGATGTTGTTATGTATGAGTATATGCACACATATACAAACATATAGTTCTATATACATTTGTATGCTTGTAATCCTATGCGTCTATATCGCATTGAATAAGTGAGTCCACATTGTTCCTAAATATAATGATTTTCTGTTATTACTATGTACCTACAAACATACATATCTACACTCACTTAACGTTGGAGTGTGGATATATAGAAGTACAATACAGTCAGTAAGCGGCTTGGCCGTTTCACTTGGGAAAGAAAAACAAGATTTATGAGTTCTTTCGTTTTTACTTTTGTACAGCACCGCTGCATACTCATATCTTACATACATACATGTACATATGTATATCTATATAGTGCTTATGTATGTACATAAGTGCATTATTGTTCATTATTGATGACCATATCTGTATGCACATTATATACAAATGTATATATATGAATATACATATATATTTTTTACGCCGGCTACGCATTGATCCCTGCGTACACATCATAAGTATATATGTATATCTGTAGCTATATGTGCTTGAGTATTCACTTATCTACGTTTATTTGAAGTCATACCTTTTCTTCTCTTCTTGTGGAAGTGTCAGCTCATACTGCGCGTCTTCTTTCATTACTTCATTTGCTTCCTTATGATTTTGTAATATTGCATTATTATTTGCCGAGATCTTTACTCGCATTGTTGCTTTTAAATGCATACATATAAAATGTCCATATGTATTTTATGACTGTATATAAAAGTGTGTTTCATATATACACATATGTATGTGTACAAGTGAGTTTTTTGGTTCATTAGCTTAGGCGTGTGTGCGTATCTTCGAGTGTTTGAATTGCACACTGATTGTTTGACTGACTGATCAAGCGATCAAACGGCCGACTGATAGCTGACAACTTTTGTCAGTTCAATGTATGTATTGTCTTCTTCACCACTCTACAACTCCACCTTTTTGAATTGCTAGATTAATTTTCTGCTTTCTTTGTTGCCTGTTGCATTTTACCTACATATGTATGTATATTTGTTGTAATTGTTGCTGTTATTGCTGGTTATTTACGAGTTTTATCGTCTGCTATACGAAGGCAGAAGAAATACAAGCATTCAACGTATGTATATATGTACATATAGACAGACATTTGTATGAGTTGCTTTGTGTAATTAAAGTCCACATTACAGACAATGTAGAGATTGATTACTTTTCCTCATTTTTCTAGTCGCCTTGTCTTCTTTGCTGCTTACGCTCTTCATGCATTTCATTAAATTTTCAAATAAGTGCATTTTGTGTTCGTTTTTTCATTGTTTTATTTTTCAGCTTTTAATTCTTTTTTTTATGTTTTCTTTATTTTTTTTTTAATTATTTTTTATATAAATTTTTTTGTAATATATTTATTTTTTTTTTAACCATTTTTTAAATTTTTTTATTCTATTTTTTTCAGTTTTGTTTTAGTATTTATTTTTTAATTTTTGTATAATATTTTTATTTATTTTTTATTTCTTCTTACATTATTCTTTAACTTTTTTAAATTGTTATAATTTTTAATTAATTTTTTTTTTTAATGTTTGTTTTTTTGTATTTTTATTAATTTTTTTCAGTATTTAATTTGCACTTAATCACTTTTCACCCCTTTGCGCATTGTATTTGAGATTATCGTTCTAAATGAGTTGTTTTCATCCATCACTTGTTTTGATAATTATTTTTTCCATTTTTCATTAGTGTGTATGTAAGTGTGTCTTACTTGTAACAGTTGATTACAGTGACTTTTTGTTGTTCAGCTCATTTTCGTGCATGCCTTTGAATGTACATTTGCTTATTGTATTGAATACGTACTTACATACATACATATATATGTATATACGTTTATAAATAGTATATATGTATGTATGTATATATGTAAATAATAAAAATAAATAGTATTTGTTCATATGTGCGTGCTCCAAATGTTCTGGAATTATTTGAGTCAGTTTCAAATTTCTCAATTTATTTTATTCGCTGCCTATGTTAACCACAGGTGGTTCTTTGTTCTGCTTTCTCAATCATTCACCTATTATAATATACTTACTTGTGTTATATATACATACAAATGTAGCTTTCTAATTAAATATTGTGCGCTCATAAGCATTGTTTGTTGTATTAAACAATAAAAACAACACAAATTCGTGTAGGAGCAAATAATCGACATTTGGAGAAGTGCTTACAAAGCTTTTTACTTTTATTAAGTATATTTACACAAATTGTTTCTACTTAAGTTCAGGGATCCACCAATTTTAAATGTCATTGAATTGAAAAAAATAATTATTTACTTCATTTATGCAAGGCATACACACACCAATAAGTTGGTTTATTGAGTTGGGCTAGAAATTGCCCTTGACACCACATACGGCACAACTTTTAACACAATTTTGAGACCAACTTCATTTTCAATATTCACTTCGTTGCTTAAACATGAGTTCGGAAGTTGTTGCTTTACTTATTATATATGACGCGCTCTCTTTGACAGCCGAAATAAAATGGCGAAATTGTTTGAAATCGCACGACCAACCCAAACACTATCCAACTAACACAACCAACTTCACAAAATATCAAAAAATTTTGATTTTCATCCAACCAGTTGATACAACTCATACAACTACCCCATATACGTAGCAATCAGTTGCACAATTTGTTGAAATTGATACAATAATTGGTGCGTGTATGCCTTGCTTTAAAATTATATCAACAATAAGCCTTAAGAGAGGAGTATGATTACGAACAACTTGCCGATCCAAATGAGGTTTGATCTCCGAACCTTGCGCAGCTTCGTTTTGGATATGTAGCAGGTAAAACTCCTACTTATCCAGAATAGAACCTGAAATATACATACTTATGTCCAGCTTACAACGAGTCCTCGCATGACTCTAACCACCTCTTTGCTGCCCAGCTAACCCTACAATCTGAAACAGCACGTTTCCTAGGCCTACCGTTGGATAACCTCGATCGTAACTTATCGGAACCCTACCACCCTAACAACAACAAGAAATTCATAAATAAATGTCAAAGAATTTGTATGTAAATATTCTATAATAGGTCAGGACTTAGTGGGTATCAGAATTATTTAAATATAATCACTTTTATTTTGCCTACAATAAAAACATAAGTTTCAGCTTAATTTAGTATTGGTCTATAAAAACATGTCTTCAAGAACTTTTGAATACTCCTTTGAGCTCAAAAAGAAATATAAATATTATCTGAAATATTGGTTCAGAAAGTTCCGAACACAGTATGAGGAGACTTTAGATAGGAGAGAGCAAATTTTGCGGTTATGAAAGTTTATATTAATATACTTCTCTGTGTACTAAAAAACTAAAAAACAGTCGAGTTTGTATACTAGAACGAACCAAACGATTCGGCGGAGAGCTGACACACCAACAGCATTCTTCAAAATCATAATATTTTTTTTAGAGATAATCTTTTTTTGCTGCAAATAAAAATAAAGTTTGTACCAATTCTTCGTATTTCCCCATAGATGTTTGATGATGACTTACATAGTCGTATTTTCGTAAAATTTTTCGTATTCGTGCTCTAAAAAAATTTGGCTTGTCTTGTTATATTTTTAACCTGAAGAGTGTATATTAAGTCACGAAGTTTGCAACACCCAGAGGGAAATAAGCTGAGTCTGTCGGTATATACGCGAACTAGTCCCCCAGTTTTTGAGATATCAGTCTGAAATTTTCCACACTTCCATTTCTTCCCACGCAGCTGCTCATTTGTCGGAACTGCCGATATCAGACCATTACAGGATATGGCTGCCAATCTGTACTATTGACAAAATATCTTCACGAAATTTTACATGGAAGATTGTCTAAAGCAAAAGTGCAATCTTTGAAGAAAATTTTCAGATTGAAATACTCGAAATCAAGTTCCAGTTGGAGACTTTTGTGTTTGCAACCGAAGTTGACGTTTTATTTTTTGCTTTTTTATTTCACTACTGATCATATTTACATATTAAATTCGGTCTAAATAAAAAAAAAAAAAATAAAAATAAAAAAAAAAAAAAAACATTTAGAAAACATTTTAGAATCAATTTACGATACTAAATTACATTACAAAATCTCTAATCGGTTGTGATTTAAATAAATCGCCGTCTCCTCACACTCTTTCCTTTGAACACCACACACACACATACACACACACACACAAATAATTTATTCATATACGATGATCGAGTCTATATTTAAATTACCTTTCTAACCGCAAATAGTTCCTTGAATGCTATTTATTGTGCAAATTTACTACAGATGCGGATATTGTTTGAATTTCTGCCGCCTGCGTCTCATTAACCACCTATTCATTAGAAGACCATTTTTATTTCTTTCTCAACATTCGAACAGACACTTACCAAAAGCAGACATAAAGCCAACTATAAAGCAATTATATGCTTCCATATTAATTACGCGGCTATATTATTTTCATTATTCGCAGACACTACTGCGAAATCCATAAGTCAAGAGCGCAGTGACCATGTCAAAAGGCGCAACTTGGCAGCTAAATATGTAGCTTAGCGTATTGTTTGTCGGATTTATATTGTAAATATGCGGGTAAATATGCAAGTGTTGATTGGTTCAATTCGCTTTGGTTTTTAAAACACTTTAACAGTATCGCATTGCGCACTATTAACACCTAACTAGTTAGTATATTTGTATGTCAGTATGTACGTCACACTGTACATATATGCCTATGCTTTGTGGCTTCGTCTCAAGCGCACTCGTACCAGTTTGTCCAATTTGTTAGCGTCTAAGCGTGAACCCAGTCAAATAGCCAACTTACTCATGACATCGTGCAGCAAAAGCAAAAAATTGTAGTGAATATATTTAATCTGCAATTATTTCGATATCACAGACAGTTTGTTACCAATTAAGTGACAGGTGTCACGGCATTTCTTAAGCAATAAATTTATGCTTCGCAAATGGTTGACTCTGCGTCTCTTGGTCAGCGCGGCGACCTGATTGCTGAGACGTTTATTGCTTGCCTACTTGCGACGAAGCCACCAGCTTGACGACATGAGCGCATTAGATGCAATGTTTTGACTTAGACGCGCGCTTACTTACATTATATTCATATTATGCATTTTAAATCTGTATGCGTGTGTGTGTGTGTGTTTCTAGGCCATCACATACTTATATACTTACATTTAGTTATACTCGTATGCCTGATTTACTTTAGTAAATGCGCTTTGCCTTCACCGCCTAAAGTGCTTTTCCATGTGGCGTCGTCATTTATCTTTTATATATGTATATATATATTTTTTTTTTTTAGCTTAAAAAGCTTTGCCGCATTTTGCACATTAGCGCAAGAATCGTCAACTGTTTCACCTGTGGTGTTGCCACTCTTGTGCGCCTTCACTTGAACTCTTAGCTGCCGCATTGAGTTCCTTTCGCTGCGCTTTGTCGCCTTTCTAACGCTTCCAAAATGCAACTAATGGCACACATACATACGTACTTACATACGAATGTTTGTTTTCACACAGTCGTAAGGAAAGTATAGCCACAGGCAGTGAAGGTTTCTTGCTCCTACACTCACAATTCGATACACGCGCACGACAGCGTTGCAAATCGTCGTGATGACTGTCGTACTGTGCTACAATTACATGCCGCACCTGTTGCACGAAGGCTTTGGTGGATATTTGTACAAGCTTAGGCTTAAAATATGTGATTCATGGAGTGAACATATTTTTTTGTAAAAAGCACTCGTGTGAAATCGATTTTCAAAAATAATTGAGGTATTCACAACCCGTCGTAAAGCATCGTAAAATCATAAAATTATATATCTTTACACTCGTATAAAAAAAAATTGTGGTTGGATTACATACAAAACTGAGAGAGATCTTATTTTAAATTTTTTTATATCAATGACTACAACTCTTAAATAAATGCTAATTGATGATCAAATAGAAAACCAGTTAGGCTAGTCTAACTCTTAAAACCGCGGCTTACAAAAATGCCGCAAATATTTATAGAATTTTGTAATATTTAAAACGAAATTTTTCTAAATATTCACTTTTATTATTTTTTTCCTCCAATTCCATCACAGTTTTGAATTTTTGCAACTCCAATTTATATATATTGTTACAAAAATATACCTGAAAATTGTAAGTAAACTGCAAAATATTAAATTATTCGTCAATATTTAGTTTGTCGCCTTCAAAGTAATTCTTCCTAAATTTAATACACATATGCCAACGATTTTTTCAATCCTCGAAACACTTTTCATAAGCACTTTTTGAGATGACTTTCAGCTCCTTGAGCGAATTTAGTTTTATCTCGTCAATTAACTGAAAACGGGTTCAACGAAGCGGCAATTTCAGTTTGGAGAACAAAAAAAAATCACACGGAGCCAAATGTGGTGAATACGGTGATTGATCGATATTATCGATTATCGATCGTATTTCAATTGAAAAATGATATATCTTCCATTTGATCTTTTCACTTATCGTTAATAAACGCCGCACTTTGTTAGAATAACACAGAAGTACGAGTATATTTTTGACATGGAAGAGGTTCTCTTAAAATCCAACAATCGCTCTAAAGCAGCTTGTTCAAATTTAACTCGGACTGACGCAATAAAACTACATTTTCACGCATTTTAATACCAATCTTTATTATGATCTTTAAAATAGGTCAATACAAACATGACAACACTTAACCCTATTATGCATGCGCTTTTTAGAAACCTTGATCGGGATGGTCTGCAGCGAATTTTGATTTTCGGCACAATTTTTATTCGACATTCGCTATATTGTTAGACAGTTTCGACGTCATATTCAATAGATCTTTTGCCACGAGTCTAGCATAAACACGCTTCATACCCAAAATATTAACCAAATGTGTTGAATATATCCATAAGTGATGTTGAAGTTCTCTGCTATCTTTCCGATGCCATGAACGATTTTTAAAGCGAATTTTCATAATTTTTTCACCATTTGATTGAAGTTTAGGCTTTATATAGTGCTTTGATCTTCCAAAAAATACGTGTATTCATATTTGAAAATTAGGTTTGCTTTGAGATCATAGAAAAATCGGATCAAAGAAAAAATCTACAAAGTTCTACTTCTAAATTTTTGAAACATACATTTTTTCCTATCTATACAATAGCAAAAGTACTTACATGAAATGTGGGATAGAGTATGACTTTTACATTTTCTAAATATGTTGATTATTATGCTATTTTCTCTCATTAGAGTTTTTTGTTTTTGAACAATGCTGTACTATGAACTTTCACAATTTCAATTTGCATAATTACTCAACCAAAAAGTTATCGTAAAATTTTACAACAATCACAAATTTTGTAGCTTAGGTAAAATGCTCACAAATACACACATACATACTAGTACATATTGTGTACAAAATAACGCGGTATAATAAAGTATGTATTTGTATGCAGATGAGAATTTTTGGATTCCAGCGAAAAAGTCTACATTCGCTTTTCGCTTATCAGTATTTGTCTTTCAAAACGGTGAAAACCAGCAAAAAATGAATTTTGAAAACAAAAACAAATACAAGCAAGCGGAATGCAAGCGCTCGTACCATATGACGCTGCATTTTATCGCCATAAAAATTATACAACAATAATAATAATAATATTACTCGCACAAGTAAAATGCTAATTTATTTCGTGCTTATTGTTTTCATGCAACACCAATTGCCACACACACACTGATACACCTATCTACCTAGTTGTTGTACGTGCTGTTTGCCCGCTAACTGACCGACAAGCCGTGTTTCGTTAAGCGGTTCAGTGAGGGCGTTCACAATGAGGGTGTAGTGGCATGCATGCAGCCTTGTCACTGTTATCCCAATTCATTGTGCCATTTGTGGCTATGTTCTCATCAGCGCGGCTATGACTTGCCGCCTGAGTCAGTGTGCGTGCGCATTTAGAAAAAAAAAAGTTTATTTCATTAACGCCTTACGCTTTAAATGCGAGGCATGAGGCTGAGACGTGTTTGAGGACTCATTTTCACAATTAAAAACAAAAAATTGGTATATAGTAAAGAAGAGGTAAATTATTTAATTTCAAATGAATTTATACTTCTTTAAAATTTCGTAATTTTTTCTACAACACACAATTTGCTATGCTTTCATCAGAGTACCTTTAGTGAAACATTATATAGATAGGTAGAGAGGATAGGTAATTTTGAAAAAAAAATGCATAGTAGTTTGGGAACCATTGGAAACGAGAGATGAATTCACAAAAATTAATTAAAAAATAATTGACGGAATACCTGAGGTCGGGAGGAGAAAGCCGAGGAACGTGGTTGCATTCTTAAGAGTTAAAAATGATTTACTTCGATTTCCGAAAAAACTACGAGTCCTATTGATAAAAGTTGTATAGGAAATTTTTAGATAATGAAAAAATCTAAAACTTTTGTATCGACATCTTTTTCACATAACCTTACAAATTTTGTGAAGAATTAAAATATCCAAGTTTTCGGGTTCTTTTATTTTTATCTCGCACAAAAAAAAAAATCGTTCTCGAAATTTGATGTCAATCTTATGTCTCAAAAATAATGTAGTTTTTAAATTTAGAACATTAAGGCAGATGTAAAAAATTGTATCGAAAGTTACAAGGTTGACCAAATTCGCAAGGAAAAGTTTGGATTCTTTCGGGCTTGTTAATTATTCTACAATCGGGAATATTGAAGATTGTTGTGTCAAAAAAATATCACCTAAAATTATTTTCAATGTGGGATGTGAACTTCGATTTTTAATAGTTTTACACTACATTATTCATTGTAGTCCTTTTTTACGTACCGGGTCCTAAACCCAGCGCACAAATCTGGGGAGGTATATTTCGGCTTCTCACTTTAGCTGACCTTCTAACGGAAGTGTTTTAGCTACCAATGGAATACTTGGTCTAAGACCGGAAATTGAGAGCTGCTTAAGTCATATGTAAAAGAATCGTCTGTAGCCATTCCCAAATGAACTTTCCTCCCTTGCATAAACTTCTAGATAGGATTTAGCCATCCTCCTTTAATTCTCGGGCTATAACCGCGTAAGCGGTCTGTACGCCAATAAAGAAGAATCTTTGGTCTAAATTGCGGGCAATTTTAATAAATACTCAAGTAAAAAACTATTTTTTTTATCCACAAAAATATTGAGACTGTCGAATCGAACAAATCTCTTGCATACATCAAACATCGAACAAACAACTCGCATATGTCAAAGAGAGAGAGAGAGAGAGCGTGGTTAATAAGCGGTTATTCACTTTATGAAGTAAAGTCTCTTATATTGTTGCTGTTTTCACTTGTAATGTTTAGCAAGTAAGCAGCGCTTCAAAATAAGAGCAAACAAAATAATAATATCACGCTAAATATAAGTTAGTCTAGACAAGTGGTAACATAATCGTTACAAATAAACACTTCCAATGTAAATAAAAGAAAAATCATCATAAATATTAATAAAAAAAAAAAACAATAAAATCTCGATAGCATTGAATTATTATTGCTCTGTAAACACTCCAACAAGTAGGTGAAGCACTGTGCGCATAGAGGTATATAGTACATACATATATTATAAATGGAAATCTGCGCTCTGCTCGGCACTTGTGCACTCTTAAAAAAATGTTATATATGTATGTATATACGTTCTTATATATATTTATATCTACATATATATCGATATCGCCAGTAACAAATCGTTGTGAAGGCGGATTTAAGTGGAATAATATATGTAGTTATTGTTGCTTTGTTTTTAAGCAACCATTCGTCTGTTTGACGTCATTGTTGTTTAAAATTTGCTTGCAAAAAGTATAAGTTTTGCCTTTGTTTTTTTTTTTTTTTGCAATGGAAATGCGTGAGTTGCCTGAAGGCTTTTTCCAATTTAACGAACCTACTTTTTATGGAACGCGCCTGCCTTGTTATACTTTTGTTGGTTTTTGTGTGTATGTTTAAGTGTTTGCCCATATTTTTTATAGAGTTATAGCTTGTTTGCATTGTAATTTATTTCATTTGATTGTTTTCTATTATTTGCTTATTTTTTATGTTGACTTTCTGTTTTTTATTTGACTTTTTTCTTTATTTATATTTTTTTATTTGATTTTTTTTCTTTATTAAAATTTCTTAAATTTTTTTAAACTATATTTATATTTTTTTTATTTTAATTTTTTTTATTATATTCATTTATTTTTTGTTTAGAATTATGATTTTTTTTATTTCCTACATAAAAATGTATATTCTTTTTTAACAACTGATTTCAAAAATTGCTTCTGCTTACTTTTTAGTTATAATTAAACAATAGTTTTAATAGTTTTATTACAAAGTTTTTTTATTTTTATATTGTTTTAGATTTGCTTTCTATTTTTATTTGATTTTTTTTATTAATTATTATTTTTAAGATTTTTTAGTTTTATTTTTTTTATTTTTTATTTTTTTATTATTATTAATTATTTTTATTTTTTTTAATTAATTTTTTTTTTAATTATTTTTTTTTTATTTTTTTTTTATTTTTTTTTTTAATTTATTTTTATTTTTTTTTTTTAATTTTTATTTTTGTTTTTTTGTTCTTTATTTTTATTTTTAATTTTATTTTATTTTTCTATAGTTAGTACATAAAAATTTTTATTCCTTCTTAACAACTGATTAAAAAACTTTGTTTCTGCTTATTTGCTCGTTTTAAATAAGCAATAGTTTTATTACAAAGTTTCAGCCGAGAATGCTCTGCGATTTGATGCTGTGCTATACCCTTCTATGTTTGTGATTGTATGAGCAACCAACACATATGTCCATATAGAATACAGAATGTTAAATTGCTATAAAAACGTTAGCTTGTAATTATTTTCATTATAAAATCTGAATAATTAATGTCGGCAAGCTTTTACTTTATTGCTTTGAAATTTTCTCACGAAAGTGTAGTGACGCAATTGTCTGCTGCATTTTAACATTAATATTTTCCATATAATTTTTTTTAGATTTCTTATTTTTATTTAATATTTTTTCTCCATAAAATGTCGATTCCGGCTAGCGACACCTTCACTTCGTCTAATTGCTTTAGTTTATTAGAAAATCTATTTTTTTTAATGTTTGATGTCTGATGAGAGCTTTTAGCTGATTAATATGCGCTTAGTTGACAAGTATGTAAATGCTGTGGCGTAATTTTTATTGCATTCCCCGCTGTCACTAGACTAGACTAGACAACTAACTGTGCACAACATCAATAGGCTTGCGGTAGGTAGTAATTTCGTGTACATATTTATGTATGTGCGTATATGCAAAGCGGTTTTCCATGTGATAAGTAACGCCTGCATATGTGAAATTCTCGCACTTGCTCTCTATCTTTCTCTTCAACGCTTTACACAGTGTGAGCTTATGCACATACATATGTATGTATGTATGTATGTTTAAGCCATATGCACTGTTAATTTATGACATTTTTGTTCCAATTTTATTTTATTCACGCCTCAGTAGAATCTCTAATCCGTATACAGACGTAGTATGTATGCATATTGGAGCGTGTTTGAATCCATGTATGTATATGCCATATAATATGTATATAATGAGATATGCACTTACAGTATTGAGCAAAATGCTAGCAAGATAAGTAGAAAACTTTGGAAAAAAATTTCAAAAGCATAAATATGTTATAGAGGTGACTGCGTATCTCGTCGGCTCCTAGGTTGGGAAGCTCAACTTAAGATCATCTAAACGTTTCATTGTTAGTAGTGATGGTTTTCACAGCAGTAACTTCTTGGAAATTAAATCAGTACAGTTCGTGCCTCCTCACGTCTAAATTTAGGAGATATACCATACATATTTCACTGTGACCCAAGTATTATCGGCTGCTAGTTTAAACATTTACTAGCGGTTATTTCAAGCTTTCAGTGGATAATTTTTTCAATAATCAAAACCAATATGTATTTTCCATGAATTTGAAATTTTTAGAATTCATTGTTTGAAATTCAAACTTTCATAGAAAACTATACTGCTTATTTGTAACACGATTATATGCAATGTGTGTATACATTGTGACAAAAAATTAACGCAGAAATTGTAAAACTTAAATATTTAATTATTCATCAATATTTTAAAGATGATCTTCATCTCCTTCAGTGAATTTGGTTTTATCTCTTCGATAGAAAACGGGTTCCACGGAGTGGCAATTTCTGATTTTTTTTTAATTCAATCACAATCTACACTTAAAAAAAAATTCTGCTTTATTGGGACTAGTCGAGCAAGAACGCGTTTCATACCCAAAATATCCACCAAAATCATTCGAAAGGACTCGCGAGAGATGTCGAGCTCTCTTGTTATCTTCCTAACACTTTCCTGACACCATATCCTTCACTTTTTTAATATTTTCATCAGTTGAACATTCGCAATCGTTCTGTACAAGAAATTTGGTCAAAAATACAAAAATGGAGGCAAATTCTTTGTTCGATTTATAAAAATCACAACGAAGTGCTGAGGTGTACCGACTTAAGCAAAATATATTTTTTAGAAATATCATTTACCCAGGGAACTTAATTACAATTTCCATGTGCTTTTTTGTCATAATGTATACTGCTGTACATATTTACATACAAACGTACATATGAAGATAAGAGCACTGTTCAGTATTAAACGTGCATCAACCCAAGTGTTTAATTGACTTTACTCTACAATTAAAATATACAACTGTTTTTTTTTTATAGAAATTAGATGTTTTCAAAAATTGTGTGATTGCATCAGCAATTTGTGACAAACTTGTTCAATTCCATGAGACTTTAGTCAATAATTCTCACTGCATTGATTGCCTTGATTGCAGCTTTTCACATAACCTTTTCCAAGCGCAACGAAAAAAAAGCAAAAAAAAAGTAAGGACGTTGCTGTCAACGGCTGAATTAAATAAATAAAGTTAGTGTGAAAGTATTTCGCTAAAATAATTTAGATACTTTTCGGATAATGCGTCGGAAATGTGCGGTGTGCCACACTAGAATTTTTTAACATTATTAAAACAGCAAGCATTTTATTGCCTTGAAACTGGATATTTTCCAAAATATATAAATTTTCAAATGTTCATACATTGAATTTGATTATATATAATTCATCGATAATTAGTTTGACTTAAAATTTTCTTATTATCTGCTTAATATATGAATATTATTTTCAATATTTAATTTCGTATTTCCATCATGAATGGTATGACATTTTTTAGTAGATTTATTTAGCTTTGTTCTAATGAGAATAAACAGCAAGTGTTTGCATAAATTTTCTATATAAGTAACACTTAAATTATCCTCAATTTACACTGTCAACCTAACAATGTGTAGTATTGCATTTTAATTACATTTTAGTTTGAATTAAAACAGCTCATTAATTAATACGTATGTATGTTCCATAGCTTAGCAAATGTTGGAGAAATGTTTAGGAGGCACTAGGTCACAATCGAAACAAATATTGCCAAACTTGTATAGTAATTGCCTGTACTCTTCGCTCATGACGTTGTGTATCTGAGTTTGTGTATCTTTCTTTCAACTGGGTTGCAGAAAAATTATTGTTACGAAACTGTCGTTATCTCTAAATCAATCTTTCATGCTACCTTAGGACAGTAAATTTCATTTGCCACTGGTAATTACTAGTGTTTAGAATAAGCTAAACTAGAAAAAAATATATATTCTGTGTTACTTGTTTTAAGCTGTTCTAAAGTACAATTTTTTAAACTGTTCTAAAACCAATATATCAGACTCGTGATTTCAAATGTACATTAAATTACGGCATACTAACTTAAAATTAATGGTTCTTTGAACTTTCTCAAATACATAGGACCATTTTTTGGAGGGCATAATCATTTAAAAAATATAGTGATCTTACCATTTATTTTGGATGAACTTATATAGACCAAGGTAGATACTTTTTGCAAACACAAAAAAAAAAAAAAAGAAATGAAACCCATCGGAAACTAAAGATAAAATAAAAGATATTAAGGGAATAATAATTTACCGCAGATCTGAGGGCGATAAAGGTTTCCTCGGGTAAATAAAAGAATTTTTCCAACAATTTTTAAATTAAATAATTTATTAGAAAAGATGTGCCCGCGTTGGCAGAATAACTCCTTACAGGATCATCTAAAGTTAAAAATACGTGTTTTAGTTAAAACCTTAACTTAGAACTTGGACGAAGGAAAAAAATACTAAAAATTGGATTTTGGTGGAGTAGTTCTCGAGAAATCTTGCCAACCGACTTCAAAACACAGTTTTGAGAAAAACGCGTTTAAAGACGGCGAATGTAGCCTAGTTATCCTTGAGCGCACAAGTTCTCAAGGCTGCATCTCCAAAAATATTATTGAAAATTTAGGACTATATTCTAGAGGTGTTGTAAAATTTAATCAGACTAAATTGAAGCTCAAATATATGAGCCCGCTTTTTAGAGGGATGATTGTTTAAAATGTAATCTTACCTTTCATTTTGCTTAAAACTGTATTGAAGCTGCTGAATAAAACATTTTTCCTAGTAAAAATATTTTTAAAAATTTTCTTAATTATTAAAACTTTCAATTATATGTACATGCAGATCTGGGTAGATGCTTTTTTAAAGTAAAAAACCTTGAAATGCATCGGAAATGGAAGATAAAAACATAAAAAACGCAAAATCTTGGGTATATTTGAATTTTTTATATAAATATTTAGGTTATGTGAAAGAAGTGTAAAGGTCAAAAGTTGTAGATTGTTTCATCATCTATACTAAAGGACTCGTAATTTTTCCGGAAATTACCTTAAACCTTTGTTAAGCCTTGAAAATTCAACCAAGCTCCACCGCTTTCTCTTCCCTACCTCAGATCGCGTTTGAACGCTCTATGATTTTTATTTTTTATAAATTATTTAGCAGAAATATTTTAAACGAGCTTTTAGCGCTTTTATGCTTTTTGTCAAAATCTTTTTCTTTTCTACCCTGACTACATACATACATATATCGAGTTCATTTACGCTCAAACTTACGCTTCCTCACTTGTATTATTTAATTGCAAGACAATTATGTCAAGTCATGTTGTAGTTCATTAGTCTTATGTTTTGATATTTCTCTTTAATTTTCTCATTTTGCCTACAAAATCACGGCGCTTTGTTATAACATGGTAAAGTTCAACGTTTCACACTTAATTAATGGTTTCACAAAGCAATATTACTTCGCGTAAACACTCCCAAATCGTGTTCACATGTCAAGCGCATCATACCGCGCCCACAGCCGCTAACTCCGCGCAACTCCACTGCGGTAACTGCCAAGCGTTTTCCGCCACATAGCAACCAAATTAAACCAATTTTGGGCAACAATTGCTACACCTACTGCTGCGCGCTGCCAAAGGAATTGAAGGAACAGTTTACCTACTGTCTGCCTATGTACGTATGATACTCTGCTGGCATGCAACACGATTACCACTAATTTGGGCAACAAATTACATTTTCCAACAACGCGCGAACTAGCGCCGCTTTGGCTCGTCGTTAAGCGCAAGCGGTAATGTGTAGCGCGCGCGGAGTGTTGTTGCGCGAAATCACAACAAATGCCACAAAATCGTGATCGTGCAATAAAACTTATTCGCCTAGCGCTTCCTGACCGGCCGCGGCGAACAGAGTTCATTGGCGTGTCAGCTAACAGTCGGAGCAGCATACACAACTAACGCGCGCGGCTGCTGCGCTGACTCGCCTGACAGTGGTGGGTTGACCTGGACGCTCCTCCAACATTTAAACTCTCCCAATACTGTGGTGTGGCAATAAAATTTGAAATAAATTTGCTGCAACAAAAATTGCAAACCACTCGATGTGCCACAGCATATCACATTGCACGAACAAATTGTAATTGTTGGCTTTGTCTCCAACAATTTTCGTTACGATTTCCCGCGAACAAAAATATAGCGCAACAAAAGCAACTAAAAAAAAGTAATCAAAGGCGTACTAAACACTAAATGAAATGTACAAAAGTGGCAGGAATTTTTCGTGCGATCCCACAAAAAGTCAAATGCAGGCGGAAGTGTAGCGCGGCGCGGAGCGGTGCGCGCAAATGACGTGCGCAAACTCATATTGTATTTGTGATTGTCGGTCGCATCTCAACTTCGAACATCATTTGCTATTGCATGCTGCCACTAAACTGAAACGAGAAACCGCGCGTCAATCTTGGCTGACCAGCGGGCGTGCAACCGTGCAGCCAAGCGACCGCTGGCAACTTGGTAGTTTCGTTGGTTCTTTGTGGCAATGTTGCTGGCGCGCATTTGAGGCGCAACTGACATTGCCCTCTTGTCGCCAGCGCGCAAGAAATGAAAGCCATGTTAAGTGTTGTAATTAAAGTGAATTTAGCTAGCACGGCTAACTGACTGACTAACTGGCTAACTAACGGCGCGCGCGCACATCACTAGTTGCGCTAGACGCGCGCAGCCATTTCGTGGCTGCGAATGACGTTGTAAGTGGTTAGTTATTTCTAACAAGCTCTTAAATTTCGTCGTCGTCGTCTCCACTGACTTTTGGACAACGCTTCTGCAATTGCACTTCTTTCCCGCGGTTTATAGACTTTTTGCTTTTATTTCGCGCTAGTTGCGCCTTCGCGCGCAAGTTAACATCGGCGATGGCGGTCGTTGTCAAAACAACAAACTTCATTTTTTAATGGAAATGTCTGAAAATGATCCGCCCTCTTCCTCTTTCGCGTTGCCACAGTGGCGGCCATGGCGCAGGCGTCGTAACACTCTTACAATTGTTGCTACAATGACTCTGGTAAGTGTACATTCCTTCCGCTCTATTAGGTTCAAATTGGTTTTGTAAAATTCTCCTGCCCTAGCTGCCTGCGCGATCACCACTGTCTTCGGCACATTCGTAAAAACGCTGAACATCTCACTAGAGTTTAAAAATTTTCTTGTCATCATTGTTGCCAACAATTTACAACACAACGTTTTGTTTCCTTATTTTTTTTTTTATTTTTATTTTTCCTTTTTCTTTGTTTTTCTATTTTTTCTGCCAACATTTCAAACCGTTTCATTCGGCCAACACGCGCACACGAACGCCAAGCAGCGATCCTTTGCTTCGGTTCGTAGTGCAAAAAGCTGCCAATCCATGACCGTTCCTCCAGCTGTCTCAGCTGTTGTTGCTGATCGTGGTGATGTCAGTGGCTGTTGTTGCTGCAACAACTGGCAGTTGGCAAGACGTAGATACACACATATATACATATTTGTGTATATGTATGTGTGTATTTATGTATTCGCTGCCTGTTGATCTCTTCTGCGGCTCTATTTTGTCGGCGAACATGGATCTAGTGCACGGTTTATTCATAATCAAGTTCGTGACTAGATTTCATGCTCGTCTATTAAGTTGGGTCAAAACAACGCAAAAACGTATACAACCATTAAAATACATAGCTGGAAAGCATTATCAAACAAATAGTGAGGTAAACAAAAAACAAATACTGTGATGCTGCGCAGAAAAAAACTCTTCAAGTTAATAAATAACTGCTCGTACAACGTTTAAATTGTTGTTAAATGTTCGTTCGGTTCAATAGAGAAGATATCACCCTGAATGTATCGGCGCGATCTGGCGACTTTCGGCGGCTGCGCGACATCATTGACGTCGCATTGCTGATGATGCTGGTGGTGGTGGCAGCCGAACAGCACGACAATGACGTTTAAATCGACGTTTATACTCCATGTGTGTGTGTGAGTGTGTGTAACTAGGTACGTATTTAACCGCAATTATTGCCAGTCAGCCAACTGAGTTGACAACGATTGCATTGCAAAAAGTATGAAGTAAAATAAAATAAATACTCAAGTAAAGAAAAAGTATTATTTGCAATATTTAACTGTACTTTAGGTCGTAAACAAAAGAAGGGTGACAGCTAAGCTTTGTTTGAGTCAGAAAGTTTTGTGCCATATAATCAATTTACGCCCAGAAAAAAACTTTCTATCATTAAGCGCGCAAATGGATTTTCGCTTGATTTTTTTTTTTGTTTTGCTATAATGTGTATTTAAGAATATTTTCTTTTTTTTGGAATTAAATATTAAGGTTTATTTCATTTAATATAAACATTTTTATTTTTTATATTATTTTTATATTTATTTTATTTTTATACATTTACATTGCTTATAAATCGAATTAAAGACATTTCTATAAGAAAAATTAAAAATATATTTTTAAGAATATTAAATGGATTATTAATTATTTTTGTAAATAAAACGTCTATGTTTTAGTGTAGATCAGTTTTTCTAAATTAAAAGACTTATAAATATCAATATCATTCTATATGTAAAAAACAGTGTACTAATAGCCGCCGGTTAATGATTTGTAAAAAATAAATGATTTTAGGCTATATTTACATATATGTATATGATTATAAATTTATTTGCCTTATACTGAAAAATGTATTTAGTGAAGCATTCGTTTCTCCTAACTCATTGCTCATTTTACATGCAATCTTAAAAAAAACACATCGCATTCCACAAAGATTCACAGGTCAAAAAGTCGACTTTTACCCGATTTCAATGCGAAAGTAAAAAAACAAACGAACATACATATAATTCTTTCCACAACTTCGCTGCGGCTACGAAATCCTATAAGAATAAAATAGAACGCAGGAAATTTACTGAACTACTTCCCTTAAGCAAAGCTCATTTTGCCGCAATCGTAGGAGTTCTTACATTGTCTAATAGGTAGTCATGCGGTAAGATCAAAAATCTTGTCAGACACAAGTTGTCAAAGTTGTATACAAGTAGAAGGAAGTGGAAACATTGAGAGTCTTATGATCAATTATATAGGAGCTTTAAACACCACAATAGAATAGCGTTCTAAGCAGTCCAAGTGAGATCGCTGTTAGGATCGATTTCCTAACCTAACCCAACTACGTAGCGACCATAACAAAGATAACGGTTACAAAAGCACAGCAAAGGTTTTCTCAAGGGGTTAGGGGTAGTTAGAATTTTCAAAAAATTATTATTTTTTCTTGCATTTTCGTTAAGTGTAATATCTTAAAAATATTCCCTGAAAATTTCACGTTGATCCGATAATTAGTTTTTGAGTTATTCGAGAAATGAGAAAGGGGAGCTCGGGCACTTCAAAGCGCTAGTGTGAAACTTCAAACGCGTTTTTCTCAAAACTATGTTTCTTTGAATCGGTGACAAACTCGAAAACCGTTCAGTAGATTTTAGTGAAATTTATGCAGCTCTTTTGAATACGTAATAAACTCGGGCTTGATCGAAGAATTTTTATTTTTTCGAAAATTTCGATTTGATTTTTTCGCAAAAATTTAGAAAAAAATTTCCTGAGGCCGCCATTTTGTTAATTTTGAAAACAAAATAAAACTCTTCGATCAGGCACGGGATTATCTATTTATAAAATTAATTTTTTGTTTTCCGATTGTTTTTAGATGAATCTTAAAGGACTTATGCTTGTACCTTTTTTTTTGGGAAAAGGGTCAACAAAAACAACTATAACTTTAAAATTTAAATTTTTTTTTTGGGAAAATTTTTGTGACATTTAAGTTAATACATCCTTTAACAAGGCCACATTACTACTTTTGTAAAATAACATGATTTAGTAGCAAAAAAAAAAATACTTAAAACTCTAATTTTTTCGTGCCTCTGACTACCCCTAACCCCTTAAGATAACATATTACTTATTTAAAAATAATTATATTATAACCAATTAAAATGAAAAAATTTAATAACAATCCGAGTTTTTCGCCAACGAAATGTTTGATTATTTCATGTTCCGACCCTTTATCAGGATTTTTAAACTGATAAGCAGATTTTTCTCACTTATAGTAGATAATTTAGCAAGATTTCGTCATACAAAATGACACTTGTCAATCTCGTCATCGAGAAGATTTGGGGCTAATCTACGCCAAATCTTCCTAAGCGACTCTGATTTAGCGCCATCTGCTTTTCACTAAAGAAATTTATTACATTATTACTTCAGGTTTAGACATTATACAGAGAAAAAAGCGAATTTCACGGAATTCCTTTTGAGAACACTTTTAAATTTATTTATCAAAAAACTTGTACAGACATTATGGCATCTTTTAACTCTATTTTAAAACTAGTGTTAGTAAAAATATTTGTATGGAAACGAACTACGGCTGATCTCCGAGAGCTTCACTCAAAAAAGATGTTTTGGATCCTCTGTAATCTTAAATCTAGTAAAGCAAATCGAAGAAATAAGCCAAAAAAAAATTTTTGGTTTGAAAAAAATTGATTTTTGACCAAAATTTCGACCTTAAATGTCTATAAAACTATTTATCGATAAGAAAAAATCTTCATTTAATTACTAAAAAATTTATATCAGAAGCTCGTGTTAAAATTTTAGACTAATCGATTTAGCCGTTTTGAGTATTGTTGGTCACTGACTGTGAAAACAACATTTTGAGAAAAACTCGCTTAAAGTTTGGCCTTGTACTTCCAAGTACTCTAAAATGCTTTTTCAAATTTGAGCTTAAATATATTTCAAATAGTTCAATCAATTTTTAGAGAAAGATTCAGTTTACCGGAAATGTACTTCATTCTTATTTGATTACTATCTAAGCCCATCAAATGCCGCACAAAATTAAACGACCTTAGAATTTGGTGCTCCATAAATAATTTGAAAGTGTAATATAAATAGGGCGATAATCCGACAATCGCATGTTCGATCAGCATTTCCGACAAGAAACAAGAAAATTATACAAAATTACCACGAGTATATACTTAGGTGTTATTGTAATGTGTAGCAAGCCAATCAATAGAGCACTACTTACGCTAATGGCCCAAAATTATTGTGATAATGCTGATCGAACTATAATTGAGGCAACACAATCAAACGCCCTAATAGCCAAATTTATCAATTTCAAGTGCCGAGCATGCCCTATTATACATATACATACACACAAATTTATGATGTGAAGGTAAAATGGCTTGAGCAAGACGTTGTACACACCAAGAGATTTCGTTGAATAAATTAAAATCAAACTTTTGTGTGTTAAAATATAGAAATTAAATAAAATTTGTTAGTAATTGTGGCATAAGGAAAGGTGGTATCAAATGAACACCTCTATACATATATATATATATGTATGTATGTGTGTATACTGTATGTATACAAAGCAACCCTTCACCAGCACACGAGCAAAAGGTAGAAAGTCAGAAGCAGTTAAGATCAGCACAACAGCACTGTCATACACATATACATATACTCGAACACAAGGAAACCTATATTATGCACATACATACAAACTCAGCACAGCATCTCGCTGTTACGGTTGCAATATATGTAAACAACAGCGTCCGTTCACTCGGTCGTTGGGCTGGCTGGGCTGGTTGGTAACAACGTTTTCCACTTTAATATTAAGTAATGGCTTTAACGTTATTTATAATCGCTGCCAGTGAAGAGGAAGATTGCCGGCGTTCTCTGCTGATGGAGTACCAACCGCCTTTTAAGTCTTCCTACTTTTTTATATTCGCTTGTTTACTGCTTTCTACGCTACCATGTACTACCGCCGCTGTTGCACAAACGTTGACGTTGCAATTGAACTTTGCACATGCGCAAAAGGATCACTTACCTGCCCTCGCCAACTTCCTGCCAGCTCTGCGCTTCATTTGCCAGGTTCTTTGTATTGCTTTTCTCTTGTATTGCTAGAAATTATTGTGATCGCTCGCGAAAGATGTTCCACCACCACTCCTTAAGGTAAACGTTCTAATGTGCACTCAACAGCTTAACGGCAGCGTTGCCGTTTTCTTTACCGTAGGGCTTGTTTGAATGTGCGATTGGGTTTTGTGTTTAGAAAGGTACAATCTCTTTGTTCATTGTTCTTTGTTCGGCGTTTACTTGTTTTTATAGATTTAGGTAGAAATAGGTTTTATGGCGCACCCTAAAATTTTGGTCACAAATAACTATTCTACAAAATGTGTTCATACATATATTTGTTTCACATTCAAAACTATTTTTATGCTCTAAGGAGTACATGTGTATAATTAAGTAAGATATTTTTTCTCTGAGTTCTCACCCCGACTTTTGCGCTAGCTTTGCTCAGCTGGTGATGCAAAAACCACAACATTCTTCTTTAGATCAATCTATCAGTGATGGCATGCCAGTATAGGGTGGGTAAGTTGAGTTCTATATACTTTTGGGAATAGTTGAGGCAGAATAGGAAATAATTACGGTAAAAGCTCAAGAAAATATACATATATCTTAAACATGTTTGTATAGAAACCAATTATTTTATAAAATTTAATTTAAAAAAAAATATTATAATTTTTTTGAATATATTTAAATTAAGTTTAATAATCAAATATAATTTAGTTTTGGAATATGAAAAAAATCCTTCGATACTAATTACCTTAAATGTTTGTGAATATTTAATATTTTTAAATTAATTACTATTTATTTTTACAATTATGAATATATTTATAACGCCTAATACACATAAAAACCAGAGTGAGGTTATTGAAATATGTAAAATCATTAACATAGAATATCAGCTGTAAAAGATCTCGAAAATGATCTTTTGTATAATACGGTTCTAAATTATTTATATTATCTTTTATTTACATGTGTACAATTTTTTAATTACTAAAAAAAATATAATAATAAACAATCGACAAAAACAACTGTATAGTATTTTATTACTCCTGAATAGATTGAAGCGTTTATTCTATTTTCAGACATTCACTACTAAAAGATACTCAATTTTTAAATGCATTACTTATGCAAAAAATCACACGAAGCCAAATCTGACAAATACGGTGGTTGATCGGTATTCATTACGTTTTTGGCCTTAAATTCGGTCACAATCGTACTATTTTTGAAAAAATTCAGCTTTATTGAAATGAGTCGAGAAATATCGCGTTTAATACCTAAAATTTCCACCATAGTCATTCGAACATTCGAATGGAGACGACGAGCTCTTATTCCATCTCTCTAATACTTGCCTGAAGATTTTCAAGCTTGTGTTTTTGAATTTGTAACGATTCCGCACACGAAATTTGATTAGAAATACGAAAATTAAGACAAATGCTTAGTTCGATACTTTTATCCATTAAAAAATCGCAACGCACCACAGGTGTACCGGTGTACCGACTGAAACAGCTGCTGTAAACAATCTGGTTGACAGATCGCGCTCATATTTGGCTTAGTAATTAAGGACAGTCCTACGAATTTAGCAAAGTTTAAATTATTGTTTACCCAGGGAATTTAATTACAATTTCCTTCTTTGTTACTATGTAATACCCTTCACAGGTGCACTTTTAAAAGCGTGAAATAATATAAAAAATGTCTTTGTTTTGATCGCTCAGCTTGTATTACAGATATGTCTATAGTAATCCGATTTGAAAACTTTGTTCGGAGATTATTGCGCTCTTTTGGACAATAATTTCTACCAAATTTTGTGAAGGTACCTTATCAAATAAAATTCCTTTCAAGGACTTGCGTTTGATCGGTCAGTTTGTATCGCAGCTATAGGCTATAGTTTTTCAATTCAAATAATTTATTCGAAAGTTGTAGCGCTACTCTAGACAATAATCTATGTCAATTTTTGTAGGTAGCTTGTCAAATAGAAAAATTGTTTATGCAGGGACTTGTGTTCCTATAATAATCCGATATCGACGGTTTCCAGGATTGAGGCGCTCCTTGTAAATGGACGTGTTTTTCAGATTTTTCAGATCAATATATCAAAACCTGAGTGACTAACAGAGAAATGTGGTTAACTCGACCCTGATCGCTGATCATTTATATTACTTTATAGGGTCTCCGACGTTTCCTTTTGGGAGTTACAAACTTCATGCTAAACTTAAGATGTGATGTCTTCAAACCACCTTTCTGACTTGGGTTGTACATCACTGCCAGCATCTACAGAAGTATACTTTTCTCATTTATTCGATTTTATGGCATTTTTCATGGTGTTCATAAGTGGTTATTATATTTGTATATTAGAAGCCGTAAGCCAACCACTTTATTTTCTTAGCACATTCATCTTTCGAGTTGTTGCAGTATTGACAGTAATACTTCTTTACTCAAAAGCATAGCCCTTGAAACTATTTACATATATGAATATACATACATACACACTTATTAATCCCATCACAGCTTATCCCAAACTGACTGTTTAACGCTTTTCGCCTTTCTCATTAAAATTATTTGTTCGGCGCCTTAAGACTTCGTTTTTTTTATGAAAAAGAAAAATGCATTTTTAAGCAAGCTAAACAGTAATTCACAAAATTTTAATGGCTAATGGATTTTATAACCAGCTCTTTCATAGCATAAATTCATTGGGAGGTATCTAATATGAGAAGACATGATTTAGTTGTTAGTCGAAACTGGCATCGATCCCAGGTCGCGTGGAGTGGTAGCGCACACCTTTAGCCGCTAGATAAGAACGTCTACTAATGTATACCGCTGCTAGCATATTTAATATAGGGCTAATTTAACTAAGAGCTAATAAGCAAAGATGAATTAAACAATTGGTTAATGGCAACTTTTAGAAAAATTTTGATTTATTACAAACTTTATAACGGATTTGAACCGCTTTAGTCTTCTTCAAATAGGCTGTCTTCAATCAGCTTTGCATTTTGCATGCCGTGTGTTCCTTAGACTTTATAACTGATAAACTGATAAACATTTTGGAATCAGTGAAGATCTCTCTCGAACACTGCCTTCCTGCGCGTTGTCTATTAAGTACAGCCTGACTTCTTTGCTGGCAACTTGCATTTAAATTTTCCGCATATTCCTCAGGAAGCGAAACCAGGGGCATATGTGGGCTAACAAGTTTGAAAAAGTGGGCATGGCCCCGCTGTCTATTTGGTCCAATGTACATATTTTCTAAACCACTGTACGAATGGATGAAATGCCTAAAAAAATGGCGCGACGTGTTTCTGTGAGTGGTGCAAGCCGAAAATACAGCGTTAGTTAGAGAAGAGGTACGCGATTAAATACTGTGTGCAACTCGGTATAGCTACGACAGAGACGGTTTACATGATCAAGCAGGATTACCCAAATGTTGCTTTAGCTGGTTTCGGTGGCATCAGACATTTTTGGAAGTCGCTGATGAAGGCCGTGCTGGTAGACCTGCCGACAAACACCAACAATATGACTCGTGTGCGCAAAGTTTTGAACTCAGACCGTCGACTAAGTATTCGTTTAATTGCCAGATGTTAAATTTATCAAAATCTGTGGTTCATGACATTGTGACGGAGCACTTGTACATGCGCAAAGTGTGCACGAAAATGGTCCCAAAAGTGTTCACTGACTAACAGAAATTTTGGCTTTTCTTGTGAACAGCTACCTAACCAATGCCGGCATCCCAACGCTTCCGCAGCCGCCCTACAACCCAGATGTGGTCGCCGAACTTTTTTTGTTTCCTAGCCTGAAAGAAGAAATTTAACCATTTTGAGACGACAGAGGGTATCCAAGCAGCATGCACTTCGGCTCTCAAGGCTATTCCGAGAGAATGCCTTCCATGACGTCTTCAATGCTTGGAAATTGAGCTGGCAGTGCTGCATGGACGAAGAAGGAGCCTATTTTGAAAGTTTTTAAAGAATTGTAACGATTGGTTCAATAAGGTTTTTTAAATCGACTCAGTCCTATTACGTTCCGGACGAAACCCTGTATCCAATCCCTTTTAAACACTTTTTTAGCGTTCTTAGGCTAAGCAGTTGCTTTTTTCTTTAGCAGGAGAGCAATAGCTTTGTCCTCACTTGTAGATCTCATGTGATTCCACCTTCTTCCTGGCTTGTCATCCATGTTTCCGGTTTCTCCATAATGGTCAGCCCACCTCTTCTGCACAAACCTACAACTCGTATTTAAATACTTTGCAGTTTCTTTTAATAGACCATTTTCGATCTTTATGATGCTTCGTAAAAAAGCCTGCTTCAAAATGTCTCTTATATTGAGCACTAATTTGTATTATTTCTCGGCACGACGGGACAAATTAAGAAGTTTAAATAAATCTAACCGAATTGGACGCGTCAGTGATCGCAATTGAAGTTGCAAAAAATAACAGCTTTCCCCAAATTGATCACGAAAAGAAAAAACGTTATTTTTGAACGCACTGTAACTTTGATTTAATGAGCCTTTTATCGTTTTTGACTCTATGAATTATATATAATAACTTTTCCCAAAAATATAATGTTAGTTTCGCACGCAATTACGTAAGAGAATGTGAAATATATAAATTTCGTCTATAAAAAAATCATATTGCCTTATTTTTTTTTGTTATTATTAATACTCGACAGGCTTCAACTATTTTGGTGCTAACTACATTTCATGGTAGTAAGCCATACATGATATAAACCTACATATGAAACACGTGTATTTGCAACACTTGACTGACAGTTGGCGTTAGCAATTGTGCCGTGTCCCTTTACAATAATTTTTTTTTTTTTAATTTTTCTTTTTCGTAACAAAAATGAGAAAATTATGCAAATTATTCTTACCATTTGAATACGAGCAGTCAGTCAGTTGCATTAAATATTTTCTATTATTGTTTTAACTTCCTTGTGTTTTCTCCTCTCACACCAACATTTGTTTGCTTTCCCCAATTTACATATCAACAAACGCGCTTAAATATGTACATATATTCACATTCTCATGCCATTTTCTATGGGGGCGGAGAAATTTTCTGAATTTATTGTAATACATACATACACACATACTTGCATTACATTCCATAGAAATGTCGGGGAAAAGGCGGTTAAAAAAAGTACAGCAATAAAATAAAGCAATCACTAAAAGTGTGTGCGCTGTTGCATTCGAGTGAATTCTCACATTGTAATAGAGCATAACACTGTGCAACAAAATGTACTAATGCCTAAAGCTAATTTTTATGAAACTACACACTATGTATGTATGTGAGTGGTTGCGATATAGGACCTATAATTATGGTCAGTTGAGAGAATTTAGATTATAAATGATGTGTACACTAAGTAATACATAGCAGAAGGAATGAAGAGGGTGAGAATAGTTTCCAATTCATAGAAAAGAAGGAGGTTTGACAAAAAATGTACACTAATGTAATATTTCTTTGTAAAACTTAACCCACTTAAATTTATATTAATTTATCATACTTGAGCCATGAGCACTGCTGCGCTAAAGCATGAAATATTAATTGTAAAATTTGAGATATTTGAGATTTGGATTTAAGTTTCAAATAGAAACGAGAAAACACGTAAACTTCGGCAGCACCGAAGCTCTAAACCCCTTCACAGGTGCATTTTTTGTTACATAAAGGGGTTTAAAAAATCTTTATCATCATTTTAGTCGTTTAGTTTGTATGACAGCTAGTATATGCTATAGTGGACCGATCTAAATAATTTCTTCGGAGATTGTAGCGATGCCTTAGGTAACAATCTGTGCCAAGTTTTGTGAACATGCCTTGTCAAATAAAAAAGTTTGCCATACAAGGACTTAATACATAAAAGAAATGAACCATTTCAAGTGTCATAATTTTGGAATAGCTTCAGGTGACCACTTGGTTCAGTTTTCACACTTTTCATAGTGATCTAAGGATCAATTATTATATTAAATTAAATATGTAAAATTATGTGACAAAAGATAGTTATGATAATTTTATTATGCAAATGTTGCATAGAAAATCAAGGAATGGAGTACTCAAGGTATAACACACTTAGATAGATGAAATTCTGTTAAAAAATATCAAATTCTTACTTTAGAAATTTTAAATTGGAATTCTCCAAATAATCACACGCTTCATACTAAACGCCTGCAACTTATTGCCTCCATAGTACTCGTAGGGTAAAACTACGGCCAAACTTCAAGTTCACGTCTTTTTCGGGAATATCCCTCTGGGGTATCATCTCTTCTGTTTCTGAAACAACATTTTGATATATGAAGTTAGATAATACTAGTTAGATATGAAAACTTGACAATTTTAAATAGTTTTTTTTTTGCAGTAATTTTATTAAGTTTATAAAAATAAAAACATGGCATAGTTTCGTCTTGACTCTACAGAAATTGACAAAATATATTAACAATTTTAAATTAATTACTGTTTGTGCTGATCCAGGACAAAGCTAACTCTTGCGGTGACCATTACTAATCTTTGGAGATTTATCCCAAATCAATTTGACAAAAGAAATCAGTCTTAATATTAGATAATCTAGTGCTTGACAAAGTGGCGGCTTCCGCAATTTTTTTTTCGGATTTTCAGAGAACAAAAGTTGATTCTTTATAAAAATCTTTAAAAAATATGTATATAATTATCATTGGCGCGCTTATCTGCCACTATCACACTTGCAGTATCGGTTTTTTTCGCATACCGATAAGAATTAGACCCATGTCAATCGCAGTATACTCATTATGATCAATAATTATTTCATATATTCACTGAATATACTGGAAAACGTATGCAGCAATTTACAACACTAGTTGTTGAAACTCTCATTGTTATTCTGATTTGAATCCGCCTACAACATCAGGAGGTAAGAAAGAATAATCGTGTATTGCTTAAAACAAGCTGTTAAGAGCACCAAAAACCGATCGCAGTTCGAACGATCCAGAGCGCCCGAGAACCCTTTATTAATTATATGTATAATAACTCGAAAACTATATATCGAATTGATTCAAGTCTGAAAATAAATATTTTAAGAAAATGTTTTTTTTTTTTGAAAATTCTTATAAGCGCTGCTGTTTTGCAACTGATATGTTTCTTTTTCTTGCCGCTGTAGAATGGCAACATGCACCATACATGGCCCGTCAAGAATATTGTCTCTCAATCCATCTTGACTATCTTCCGTTTTCTGCCGCAACCCATTGTCTTTGCCACTTTTCGAGGCTTGCCCATCGCATCTTTTTTCGCTCGTCAGCCGTTGGATATTCACCTTTCACATGGCATGTTTTGTCTTATAGCTGAATATTTGAAGATCACAATTTCAACAATACGAAACAGTTTCTGTTATCAGCTAAACGCTCAGTTAGCTCGTAACATATCTCAAACGTTTGGCAATCATAACGTAGAAGTTATCAGTTTTAATATGGATTATAATTCGTCTTCATACAACCTTCACAATTTGTTACCATGTATAGTATAGACTCCGACAGCAAAGTTTAGCTTAGCGCGTCAACTCATTTTTCCTGCCAATCTTAAGATTGTGGTATTAAACTAGTTTTTAAGCAAACTGTTGTATTTTGGATGTTATAAAAAATATTTTCTTGGCAAAACTATACTCGAAAGTTAGGCATTTCGCCTAGAAATAATTAGTTTCTAATTTTGGAGAATTAAAATTATGACAAACCCATGTCTTGCTTGGTGATAGTTCCACCGCTAACGACTACAACATAACCAAGTTAAAAATCGTCTTCGAACTCACTGCTTAATTTTTGCATTGCCTAAAAATAAATTTCCTTTAGATTTCCAATTATTAACCATAACCTTACAGATATATTTACAATTTTTAAACACGCTTTGCATTGCTGGAACAACGCTTTGGCCTATTATTTAATATTTCTTCCACATTTTGGTTACACACACCCCAAAGGCTATGCGGAAAGTCTTGGAAATTAAATTCTGATTCTTTTCAATTCTTAAGCAAGATTTTTTCCTTGCAACAATTGCTACAATTATATATATTTTCCCATGACTTTATTGTTTAAGCAGTTCGTTGAACTTTTCGCCTAGTCATGGAAATGTATTCAGGCATTTTGTTGCATTGTGTATTGAAATGAAAATTTTTCGAAAATGCCGCGATGCGAGGCAGAAAGCATTTGAAGAGCAAAAACAAGAAGAAAAAAACCAAAAACAATTACAAAAGAAAGACTCACTTATAAACATACATACGTACTGCCGCAATTTGTAAAAGTTTGCGTTTGTGCCTATGTGTGTGTGAGTGAAAACGGTAACAAGCGACGAAGCGCACGATTACCACACCATGGCGCTATTGTGCCACCAAGCCAACAGCCAACAACCAACAACCAACCGACCGACGACCAACATGTGTGAGAATCATGCAAGCGAAACGCAAAATACGCGCTACTAAATGGAAGAAAATACTTAAAACCAAACTGTAACTGAAACGAAAACGCTACCAACGCCGATCGCAAACGCTGATATATCGAGCGATTGGACGAACATGTCAAACTGCCGCGCTATGCGCACTTTTAGCCGGGCGATGAGGCGTTCGCTGCCGAAAAAGGGTGTGAACTAAGGCATCCCCTATTTTGTCTATTATGACAATAACAACAACAGCGACGTGTCTACCATAGTGGTAGCGTTAAGTGAACTCAAGTACC
The DNA here is from genome assembly GCA_027475135.1 of Bactrocera correcta. Lineage (NCBI taxonomy): Eukaryota > Metazoa > Arthropoda > Insecta > Diptera > Tephritidae > Bactrocera > Bactrocera correcta. The sequence goes on from CM050325.1 coordinate 27,118,454, forward strand.
ATGAAGAGGTTTTGGCAATTTTTCACACGCTTCGCCAAACAGTTAATCGGTCAGAAAGTCGCAAGAACTAAGCGACTACTGCCGAACTACTCGACAACCTACGCCTCTAAAAATTTATAAAATTGAACAGCAATATTTTAAAGCGGTGCACAGCACAAGCGCATTCGCAAAAACACTTATTGAGCCGAGTAGTCGATAAAAAACGAAACGAATTTATTAGCAACAACAACAATATGTATGCCCAAATATGCAACATTGACTGCGCTTGTTGCCTGTCAGCGGACACTTTACTTTTTTATAATTTATTGTTTTTAACGTTTTTTTTTTCAAGCCTCCCTACAAATGTGTGTGTGAGTCTGCAATTGCTCGCCTACGTTTTTACGTTTTTGTAAATGTGTTACTAACGTTCAATTTATTTTAATTACGCCAAACATAAAATTTTTTACACTAATGCCTCAAATGAGCTTATTGTTGTTGGTTTCGGTTTTTGTTTGGAAATTTCGCCTTAGCGGCTAAGGGGCACATACATTTTTGGCTGAGGTCGCGTGTTGTATGTCAATAAATTTTCCAATGTTTACCTTTTTGTCGCTTTATCATTGACTTCGTTTGGCCTGTGCGATGCTGCTTTTGTCGCCGCCATAAGAGCTGGGGTATGGAAAGCAAAAACATTTAATGAAATGAAATACAATATATGCATTCCTCTACCTCTGTTTGTGCTACTGTTACTACTTCAGCAATTCTAAGCGCTAGCAATGGAAATCTAAATCGCTAACGGTCATCGAGCACAGTGTTTGAGAAACATAAAATTGATGCTAAAACTATGTTCTAATGATACAAAATCTTTTAAGGGGGTATTCTACTCTACGCTAGAAATCAAATTTTGGGCAGTTTTTTGAATTTCATTAAAAAAAAAACCAAAAATATTTTTAGTATCCATTTTTTTATGGTTTTTTTTATTGATATCTTAAGAATACAGAAAAAAACTTTACAAAAAAATATTAAAAATTAAAATAATTATAGGAGAGGGGGGAGAGACAGGTGACTCTCCTGGTGGTCTGAAAAAAAATCAAAAGAAATTTTTAATCAGTAAGAATGCTGTTATAGTCCGGGAACACGAAAAATAAAATTTTGAAAAATGGCGACTGCCTGAAAAAAAAATATTTTTCGTTTTTTTTTTTAAATATTTTTCGCTTTTTTTTGAAATTCCTGAATTTTTTTTTAAATATTAAAAACAAAAATTTTGACACGATGCTAGTAGGAACGATAAAGGATTATATAAAGAAGGTTCACACAAAATTTGAAGTAAATCGGTTGTATAAAACTTAATATAATGCCGGTACCGTGTGGAAAAAAGTAACTTCGAGAAAAACGCGTTTAAAGGAGACAATTCTAATGAACACAGACACCACCTCACAAAATCGGCTGTATGTATGTATATAAGTCGAATTTTAAAAAATCCTTCCAAGGTCATATTTTTGAAAGTCTAAACATTAAATATATGAAAAAAAATCGAATTTTTCAAAATTCTAGAGTAGAATACCCCCTTAAAGCATTTTTGAGGGACTGTAACTGGATTAAAAATATTTTTCTTAATTTATGAAATTTTTTTGGTTTCGACGAAAATTACAAACCTACTTCTAATTAATAAAGGGTGATCGAGGTTTCCTATTTTTTAAAGAGAACACACAGACACATCAATTTTATTGTAGAATGTTATCATTCGAAAGAGCATTCTTCGGTCATTATTTTTTGCAGATTATATCTTTTAAATGCCGCGGCTACATCTTAGATGGTCCATCCGTTGAGACCAATTTTCGATGACTCGTTCAAGCATTTCGACTGGTAACTGGTAAATGAGAAGCGTGAAGTTATGCCCCAAGACCTGAATCGAAGCGGGATTGTCCGCATAGACTTAAGACTTTACATATTCCCATAGAAAAAAATTTAACGATGCGATTTCATACGATCTTATAGAAATATGGATCAATGATTCCAGCGGCTCACAAACCATACCAAACCGCTTTTATTTCTGGATGAAATGGCAGTTCTTGAATCTGTTCAGGTTGCTCTTCGTCCCAAATGCGGCAATTTTACTTGTTGACAAACCCAAAGAGCCAGAAATGTATCTCATCGCTGAACAAAATCTGGCTCGAAAACGTCGGATCTTCTTGGAACTTTTCAAGAGCCCATAGAGTTTAGCGACTTCAGTTCTTGCACAAGATTTATTTTATGTACGTCCAATTTCTCGACATGAAATGCGCCAAGTCGATTCAGACGTCAATCCGAGTTGCTGCGAGCGGTACCGAATCGACTCTTTACGGTCGTCAAATAAAAAGACCTTCCATACAAGGACTTGACTTTAATCTACAGTTTGTTTGACAGCTATAATCTATAATTGTCCGATCTGAATAATTTGATCTTTTTACAATTATCTGTGTGAAATTTTTTGAATATACATTTTCAAATAAAAAGGGACTTAATTCTGATCGATCAGTTTGTATGACAGCTGTAAGCTATAGTGGTCCAATATCGGTTGTTCCGACAGATAAGTAGCTTCTTGAGGAGAAAAGGTGCAAAATATCAGATCGATATCTCAAACTGAAGGGCTATTTGTGTATATGCAGACAGACGGACATGGTCAAATCGACTCAGCTCACACGCTGATCATTGCTAAATATTTTTAATAGAGCCTCCGATATTTCATTTGGGGTGTGGCAAACTTTATTTACTCTTTTCAGGATATGCAAATTTATGATAACAACAAATTTTACGTAAACATTTCTGGTAACAACGTAACAACGTGTTCAAAGTTTGTTGCTGAATCTGACTAAACCATATGTTTCGATAAAGTATGCCTTTAGCAAAAACCAATTAATTTTAGACTCACCTAATCTCAATTTAAGTGCATATTCTAGTAGTAGTATAGAATTGTAATTAAAAAAAATCGATTTTAGACTCATCTATTTTTTTCATTTCAGGTAATTAAAAAAACCAATCCATTTCAGACTCACCTAATCTCTTAAGGGCGTATTCTAGTCTAGAAGCTTGAATTTCAGGTAATTAAACAAAAAAAAAACAATTTTTTTTACCATATTTTTGACTGTTTCGAGTTTTTTGAAAATACTAAAAATTGAAAATTGGGGATATGGACAGTTCTAGAATAGACAAGTCCACAAAAAATTCTTCTTCTTTACTGGCGTAGACACCGCTTACGCGATTATAGCCGAGTCAACAACAGCGCGCCAGTCATTTCTTCTCTTCGCTACGTGACGACAATTCGATATTCCAAGCGAGGCCAGGTCCTTCTCCACTTGGTCCTTCCAACGGAGTGGAGGCCTTCCTCTTCCTCTGCTTCCCGCGGCGGGTACTGCGTCCAATACTTTCAGAGCTGAAGTGTTTTCATCCATCCGGACAACATGACCTAGCCAGCGTAGCCGCTGTCTTTTAATTCGCTGAATTATGTCAATGTCGTCGTATATATCGTACAGCTCATCGTTCCATCGAATGCGATATTAGCCGTGGCCAACGCGCAAAGGACCATAAATCTTTCGCAGAACTTTTTTCTCGAAAACTCGCAACTTCGACTCATCCATTGTTGACATCGTCCAAGCCTCTGCACCATATAGCAGGACGGGAATTATGAGTGACTTATAGAGTTTGGTTTTTCTTTATCGAGAGAGGACTTTGCTTCTCAATTGCCTACTTAGTCCGAAGTAGAACCTGTTGGCAAGAGTTATCCTGCGTTGGATTTCTAGGCTGACATTGTTGGTGGTGTTTACGCTGGTTCCAAGATAGACGAAATTATCTACAACTTCAAAGTTATGACTATCAACAGTGACGTGAGTGCCAAGTCGCGAGTGCGACGACTGTTTGTTTGATGACAGGAGATATTTTGTCTTGCCCTCGTTCACTGCCAGACCCATTTCTTTTGCTTCCTTGTCCAGTCTGGAGAAAGCAGAACTATAGGCGCGGGTGTTGAGTTCACAAAGAATACTGTTTAAAATTTTCAGGTAAATCGGTTCAGTAGAAAAATGCGCAATTCCGGCTAAACTAGCATGGATGCCGAATCAACAAATTCCAAATATTTCCGAGTATACTTTGAGTTTTGAAACATCTTCTTGTAGAAAAATTCTCTAATAGTTAAGAGGTTACATGGCTTCCGTCGGGTAAAGAAACAACCTTTTTTCAGCAATTAAAAAAAAAAAAACAAATTAAATATTTGAATAGAAATTTATGTTTTTCAAATATACACTATTAACGAAGAAGACAATTTTTTTTCAAATAGTTGAAATAGAAAAAAAATATTTCGTCGAAGTCTTTAAAAATTATATCTCAAAGACTCGTGTATAATTTGAAATTTAAACCCGTAATCCCCTTAAAAACTTAGTAGAAATATTATATTATAAAATATATATATTTTTTTCTGAATACCCCCTTAATGTAACAAAAATACTATATTATCATTATTATTATTATTTATATTTATATTTCCTGAAAACATACTCAAAAGCCACTTCTTGATAAATTCTAATAAAATGTTTATTTTTGTTTAATTTGCGTACTCATTGTTTAAAAATGCCGCACTGTAGTTCGTTGGCTTTACCGCCTAACTGCAACAATCAACAAAGAACGGTTGCAAATGTTGTGCATGAAAATATTGCATGCGGTGATCATTTTACAATATTCATAAATACACTTACGGGCTGCAATAAGTGTATGTATGTCGTGTGTCGCGATATACAAACATAGGGGCCAAATCAGCAAACTAACAGCAAACGCTCACACACTCTCACACGCACATATCCTAATGTATGGTTTGTCTAATCAACCGACATTCGTTTGCCGAGTACCATGCTGTGCTACCGCTATTGCAATTGCCGCTGCGGCTGCCACCGCTACCTACGCTTGCAGCCGGCTGCACTTATAAGCGTCTCAACGACGCGGCAACGTTCTTGCCGCACTCATATGCGCGTTCCCATATCGACAGCCATAAGTTGGCAATCATCAATGTGTGCTGACTGCACTTGGGACTTAATGCCACTATGCCGTTAATGCGCCATCAGCAATTTATTAAAACGATTGCATCTGATCGATTGCGTTGCATGCGACGGCGATGAGCGCACTCATACACGCACACCCCGTTGTTGTTTCATATGTTGTGTGCCATTGCAGCGTTTCGAGTTTACTGTTGTGTTATATGTTTCCTTTATGCGAGATATCTAACTTCATATTGACAGCGCATGCGCCACCACCACCAGCAGCACCAGCTCACGGCACCATAGCATGTTCATTTCGATATCAGCAGAAGTACCAGCAAAGGTTGTTATATTGAAGAGCCCACCGCCACAGCAGCGCTCTGACAGATACTCCGGCTGTCGATTATGCGGGTCAAAGCGGACCAGCGTCGAAAAAAAGTACAATTTTTTTACTATATCTTTTAGGGTTTTGGTTTTACAACAAAAACAAATATGAGTCGCGTCTATGGCTGGCAGCTTGTGTTGTTTTATGCGATTTGTTGGTGGGTGAGGCTGATATGCGGTTTTCGATTGTTTGCCACCACTACTGTTTTTAATGCCTGTGAACATCGTCGTGTGCTCGAAGTGGGCCTGAGAAAGTAGGAAACGCGTGGCATTTAATAACTACACCGACATGGCGCGCTTGATTGATGAATATGTTTGCACGTAGGCTTGCATGTACACATATGTATGTACATATGTGTGTGTAAGTATGTCTGCTGCAAAAGCATTTGGAGGCCTGTGGATGAGTTCGTTGTGATTTTATTTGTTGTGTTATGTTTCAGTTTAATTATTAATTTTAGGGTTGATTATTTTTTTCATGTTTTTGGTAATCACTCATAAACGCTCATTAATAGCGAATTTGTTATTTTATAGGGTACCATACAATTTAATGGGTGTCTAATCCGATTTGGCTTTTGATACTTATATACTTATGTTTTAACGGTTTTCTGCAATTAGCGCATTTATTTGAAATATGTTATCCAATCGAAGCGACATAATAACCAATTTATGTATATTGTTCCAGTATATTCTGATAAAGATCCATTTAAGTTGACACGGTAGCTAAAAAATAACAATACCATTAATGAGTCTAGGGATAATTAAGGATTATTTTGAAGTAGGTTGAGTTAAATTTTAAAAAACAAATTGAAATAATTTTTCTACTAAGTATTTTCAAGCTTATACTTAGGATATTTTCAAAAGTTACTGCTATAAAAGCAGTTTCTGGTTTGCAATAAAAGATTTTTTAAATAAAATAAAAACGGTTTGGGATATCAATGAAATTCTTTATTTCTGTGAAAGTATATTCGATGACATTATGTATGGAACTCGAATTCTTCTGCATGGCCCGCACGAGCACACTTGTAGACGCACGTCCAGACGCTGAACCAATTTTCGACCGTTTTCAAGCATAAATCGGCGGATACTGCGCAATTTCACGTTCGTATTTGTACGAAGTTCATCAATCATCAAAGGAAATAGTCTAACGGCGTCAAATCGCGCGACCGAGGCTTGTGACGCCGTCCTGTTGGAACCGCATATTGTTTAAGTCCATTCCATCCAATTCGAGCCAAAAATATTCGGTTATCATTGAACAGTAGCGATTCCCATCCACAATAACGTGCCGGTCTTAATCATCACAGAAGAAGTACGGCCCAATGAGACTGTCGGCCCATATACAGTGCACCCCCTATGATTCGTGGACTAGGTATGAACATACCTTTATAGGAAAAGAGAATTTCATTGATATCCTGAATCGCTTTTATTTTTATTAAAAAAAAAATTTTGTAGCGCACTTATTGAAAAAAAAAAACAGCTTTTAAAGTTAAGGCCACTGACTCCGAAATTCGGTAGTAAATTTTAATAATTTCAACTCGTTCTTGGACCATATATTTTTCCACGATGAAAATGGAATGGCAAACCTTACTGAAGAAAATGTTAAAAAAATGAAAAAATATGCGCCGTTTGCTGTCCCTATCGGTCTACTTTTCTGCGTCCCTATTAAAAATATCAACTTTAGTGTTGAGTTGTTTAGTCGAAGAGACGCCGTTACCCGATGCTATATTTGGCTTCTTCCTTCTTTTCGGCAGCAGCGCCAGCACCAGCAGCTGGAGCAAAGGCAGCGACAAAAATTTTTTGGGATTTTTTTTTTAAAGAAAACTATGCGCTTTAAAAAAAGTTGAATTTTACCTCAAATTTTCGTCGTTTTTTGCTTGCCAAAATTTGATTTTTGATCAGAATTGATTCCAAAACCACGCTCAAAAACAAACTTACGAAGCTGATTGTACTGCTCGACTTCCCTTTAAATAGCTGTGACTCAAAAACTATTTAAGATATGGATTTGAATTTCAGTATGTTATCCTTAAAGGTATAAGCTATCGACGAAAAAAAAGAAAATTTGATTTTTTTTTACAATTTAACCTTAGAGCACATACGCCAATATATATTCAATTCGGGCAAATCGGATTTTCTTTTAGCCTGGCCTGCATTGAACATGAAATTAGGCAAACCTTATGCAGATTTGGAAGCTCCTATTGGTTGTTGTTGCAGTTTCACCCTTTTGAAAGATGGGCAGCACAAGGCTTCTTCGGTTCCTTGGCTTTAGCTGGCCATCGACTTAAAAGTAGGACTTACTCTGGCAGATGCACTAGTAATAACTGAGCTTAGCTTACCTTTAGGTCCATTGTTAGGGACAGCCCTTGCACCTAGACCAAATCTTTGTCATGTTTGCCTCGTTATTAGTATCCATACGCTTTCTTTACTATTACCTTCTATATACTGTCGCGAGCAAGTATTGGTACAAATTATTCATAGGGGATCGAGAACGAGTTGATGACGAATCACTTTTAGGATGACCATCAACATCAACTGATGATCAATACGTCAATAAAATAATGGAAGAAAAATTCAGAGATCTTACTTACATCGTTGGAATATAGAAAGGATCAGTAAAAACCATTTAGAAAGATCATTCGGTCCTAAGAAAAGTGAAATCACTATTTTATTTTGAAAATCAGCGTCGCATTAACGTCTGTGAAACAATGCTTTCCCACTACCAGGATGTCATTATTTGAGGGTTATACGTTATTTGCACGAACCTTTTCGTAAAAAGAGGCCAAATTACAGGCCGACAGCTCTTGGTCTTTGTGCCACGATAATGGACCGTCACATACTGCACTGATTCTTCGTGAATTTTTCGCCTAGTTTTCAACCAATATGATGTCGCAACCACCATATTCACCTGATTTAGCTCCGTGTGACTTCTGAGTATTCAGCAAATTCAAACGACCGCTATGAAGAAACCGTTTTGAGTTGAAAATTGAATTTAAAAACTGCTTCGAGGATTGGAAGAAACGTTAACACAACTGTATTTTTGCCAATGAGGATTACTTTAAGGGGGACGACATAGATTTTGAAGAATAAATTAAGAATTTTACAATTATCAACAAAGTCTTACTATTGTTTGCTCATAGTAGTATTTTATCTTCTGTAAAACTATACCTATATTGTTCATAAGTCGATAACTATCTAAATGCTGGCTATTGTTCATAAACATCAAATCTTTCAAAATATAAGCTGACGAAGATTGATTGAATACATCTTTAGCTGATTAACAAGCTTATCTGCTATATTTCGAAGTATCATGAAGAAGCTTTAATATAAATGTGTCTGTTAATATAAGAACAACAACAATACGAGTATATAGTCCACTCACTTCCATTGCAATTCAATGGCAGGAACTGCGATTTTCAAGCAATTTTACAGTTTCTGCTTTACAAATTCTCAAACCAGCTACACATTTGCCGCGGCATCCTGCAATTCTTTAAAATCAACAAAGCAGATACAGCTATTCTTTTCCTTACGCCATGTATATTTGTATGCAAAAATTAAATGGAGAAATTTGCAACATCAGAAATTTGATACAAACACTTGATTTATAATGTCACGTGCTTATATGGAAATCTCCATATCTTTATACATCATACTATACATACTCGTATATGTATGAATACATGCGTAAAGAAAAAGACGGCGGGCTGCTACAAAGCCTATGTGATTTGCTTTCTTTGAAGAATGCGTAACAAATCGGTTTGGCTGCAAGCACGCCGGCATTGATAAAGAATACCAAAAAGATTTGCACAAAATGATGGCATTATTTGTTACTGCATATTCTAAGCGCTGCCATGCAAACATGTGCAAGTGTAAATATTTGTATATGTAAGTGTCTTACTATGCTTTATGCTTACATCACGGCGTGCATGTTCACCTCCTTTACTGCAAACTGCCGCATTGTTTGTTCTCTGCCCCGCATATGCACATACATATTTATAAATTTAGCTATACAAAACGCAAACAGCAAACACCAACTAATCGCAAAGAATGAGCTTTGAAGCAAAGCGCATGCAACATTTCCGCACGCCGATAAGATATCTCTCAAATTAATGATGCCAAAGAAAATTACGTTTAGATTGAAAAATTCGCCACGGACGCTCGGTTTGTGCGGCGAAATCCGTTTTAAGATAAGCATAATTTTAATTTAAATTAAAAATTAAAATCTAGCGCATAACTCCAAATACGCGTATAGTATGAGAGAAACAGTCAATACCATTTTAGTTTGAACGAAATAATAAATTATTTCACGCTTTATGAGTCGCAGAGTGGCTGAACATTTTCATGAAATCTATGCCTAGAAAAAATATTAGACATCAGTATATAATGACTAATCAATAAAGTAAGAAAAACTAACTGGCATGCACTTTTCTACTTGACCCAATGATCCTAGAATTGCTCTAACCCATCTTATACCATGTTCAGACCGACACTTAATCAAAAGATTTCGGCTGTTAAGTAGTTTATCCCACTAATCTTATTCTTAATCTCGTCTCCGTGGTTTTTTGAATCTAATCTACGCGAAAACTCTCCGTGTGACTCTGATTTAACACCATTTACTTGTCAGCATTGGAAATCTATTACATTTTCAAGCCGATTTAGCCACTAGAAAGAGAAAACAATCTAAACAGACAAATGAAATAAACGCAATAATCTGAATTCACTTAAAAATGGACTTCCAAAATAAAAAATGCGCCCTTATTTCGATTATATACAAAATATTTAAGAAGAAGATGGCTTTTAGATGTCTTATCATCTGTCCAACGACAGTAAGAACGGACTGGATTAGTGAAGAGATTAAATATAATCTAATCACCTAAAATTTACTGTGGGAAAATGGTATTAAAAATACGTTTTCTGGTAGTATTTAAAGGACAATGAGGTATTAACCTCATTTTATACCCTGAACATATACCCTGTTTGTCACAATGTTTGTAACACTCAGAAGGAAGCGTCGGAAACCCTATAAAGTGTATATATAAATGATCACTATGTTGAACTGAGTCGATTTAGCCATGTCCGTCTGTCTGTCCGTCCGTTTGTCTGTCTATCTGTATATAAACGAGCTAGTCACTCAATTTTTAAGATATCCTTTTGAAATTTTGCAAACGTCATTTGTCGGAATGGCCGATATCGGGCAACTATAACATATAGCTGCCATATAAACTGAACGATCGGAATCAAGGGCTTGTATGAAAAACTTTCGCATTTGACGTGGTATCGTCACGAAATTAGACATAAATTACTGCTTAAAATAATAACATAATCTCCGAAAAAATTGTTCAGATCGGATTACTATAGCATATAGCTTCCATAAAAACTGAACACATAGTTACTTAAAGAAATGCACCTGTGAAGGGTATATTAGCTTCGGTACAGCCGAAGTTAACGTTTTTCTTATTTCAACCTAATTTTAGGTTCTTCAAACAGCTTTCTATGTTCGAAAATAAGAATTGCCAAAGGTTCTTAGTCTAATTCGAACAATTTGGCTCTGGAAATAGCAAGGTGTATGCCGTTGTGTTGTCATGGTGGAAGAGAGAGCGTGTACAAATAGATCCGTTTTTTCTGAAATCATTGTCGAACCAACTCAACACAATAGAGCCTTTTGACCGTTTTACCAATATCAAGGTATTCGATGTAGAGCGCAAAACGGTAACAATCTTCTTTTGAAGTCTCTTCGAAAAGTGAAGTCCACTGTTTCGACTACTCTCGGTTTCTTTAGTGTGTATCAGAGGATCTATGTTTCCTCAACAGTCATTAAAAGGTGCAGAAACTTATTAGGATTTGACTTAAACAGCATCTTACATTTCCGTGAAATAGTCTAATGGTTGTGCTTGTTGTACGCAGTGAGCAAACGCGGCATCCAATGACAGAATAGCTTTCTCATGCCAAATTTTCCTTGTTATATATAACACAAGCGTTACTTTCAGATGCCTATTATACAAGTTATCTCACGCGCCTTCAATCGGCGCTCTGCCACTGAGAGATCGTGAAGCTTTGTCTGCCTGAGCAGCATACATTCAAGCGCTCTTTGCTCATCACACAGTGAAAGTGCTTTCTAAAATCGGGAATCGAATCATCGACCGATACTTTTCCATTTTTGTAAATTCCCGGATACGGCTGCTTCCACATGCGTTCTAAACAATACTATGAACCCGATTTCTGCAGTTGCCGTTTACGTAAATGAACTATAACACGATAGTACATACTTTTTTGCATTAGTGCCACTATCGAGCAGTAAGGCTAAATAATTGTTGTTCTATCCCTATATTCTCAATATGTTTTTATAATTTTATTAACCAGCTGCAGATATGAAAACATATTTATTCAAATTGTTCTATATATTTACATATATTCATTATATCTCGAGTTCACTGTGCTTGCTGTCTAACTCTTAAGGTTGCAATCATTATTATCAGTCTCATCATTTTGCTCGCTATCATCGCATTCATCATCAATTATGCGGCAAGCAGGTCGATTTTATATACATACAAACAAAACTATACACACACATACATACACGAATATCGCTATCAATCGCTCAGTGAGTTTGCTGGCACAATGCGGAAGACATCGTTTGCGTTCACAAACGCAATGCCTCAATGCATTTCTGCCACGCCGCCAATAAGAAACAAAAATAAAAGACTTAAGCAACGAACTTGAACACAACAATGTAAAGCAAATGAATTTTCAAATATGATTGCTAAGTGCCAATTACACTAAAAAGCATTTATTGCATTTACAAGCCCACAACCAAGCGGAGCGGGAAACGAATTTCGGTTAGTTGGTTTGTTGAGTTGAGGGGTCCGCCAAATGAGTTCTCTGCCGTCGCTCCAATCGGCATTAGGGGCGTTTGCTCGTATATGGGCCATTGAATTGCACGATCCGCTAAATGATTATAGCCAACAACTTTCTGTATAGTTTAGGCCAGCTTCCTTTGCCAGCTATCTCTAATATTTTTCATCTCCTGTCTAAGGTTTTTCTTCTTGTTTTTTTTTTTTATCTTTTTGTCTGCATCATTTAAGTACAAGTATGGTTATTCGTAAAGTTAAGAGCCTATTCAAATTACATGGTCAAACTGTGTGCATTTTGTGGTCGCCTTCGACGTCGCAGCGGTGGCCAACCGCTTTCATAGCCGGATAGTCATGATTGTTTTTACTTCAGGAAGTCAGAATCCATTAAGATTACCGAACGCACCGTCGGAGGCGTTCATACTTGCACAAATATGTTAGCTGGAAAGCATTTCGTCGTTATTCTTATTTATGATAAAACACAAGGAAGTGGCACACTACGGTATAGCAATGAAATTTGAGGCGCATCATAGTGCTCAGCGGCAGCTAAAACAGCAACAACCACTACTCACCGCTTTCATATGGACAACGCGCCATAGTTGGCGTTGGTTGTCGATAGTTTTTTATGTGGGTGTTAAATTGATGCTTTTGGTCTAACACATCATCATCAGCTTTGTCTTTTTTGTAACAGTACTACAGGCATGTATGAATTTCTATGTAAGTTATACCACGTCGCGGACACAATGGCATGGCTCTAGCTAATGAATATGAGTTATAACTGCTAGTTGCGCAGTTATTAGTCATAATTGTGAACAGTAATCTTAAAAAGGCTTTATACTCTTTATATTGCGATTGATAGACCTTTCCACTTGCACATTGTGATTTATTGGAATTGTAATTTCGAATATTGTATTTTTATAGATTAATTTGTCATGTCAATGGTTTTATGATATCTTCGATTACATTTGATAGCACCAAATAAATAGTTTACGGTTTCAGTGCATACATTTAAAAGGTAAAAATAATCTATGTAGCGTTGCTTCTTTTTTGGACATAAATTATAGTTTGAAACCCAAAATTGGGTTAAAATATTATATTGAATATTATATATATAGACCATTCCATCAATTGGCGACATGGTTTTGTACCCGTGGTTCTCCGATTTTGACCAAACTTTAGAATATCATAATATAGACCAAAATATGAATATATGTTAACTTTTTAGTGGTCAAAGTTGCTCCATTGATTTTTGGCGCGCAATTCAAATTGAGATCAAACAAAAAAATGACTATTTCTTTTATTTTTTATCGGCCTCAAAATTGAGTGAAAAAAGTTTTTAAGTTATCCAATTTTATGTAAAAAAATCTCAGCTTTCTGATAAAAATAATTTCAAAATCCAAAAAAATAATTTTTTTTTCCAAAAATACCGTTTTTTGTGCTTTTCCCCCAATATTTTTTTTTCAAAATTGACTTTTCCATTCGATTCCTCGTCCAATTGCACATAAGAATCAGTGTTCAAAAATATGGGACTCTGATCCCACGAACAGCAAAAAAAATGCAAAGTTGTCGCTATACGAACCGAGATGAGAAAGCACTTGGAGCATTCTAAGGAACTATTCTCCACAAGACCTTCGGAGCCATCCGCGTGAGCGATAAATATCGAAGAAGATTCAACTACGAAGTGTTTTAGCTACTACGGCGACGGATGTTGTTCGGCTCAAGACCCATGGGTTGACAACGGAAAAAGAGAACCCACGCATCCACACAGAGCGACCTGTCTGCACTTCAGATGTATAGTTGGCGTGAGCTCGGCAACTGGCTGAGCTCAGACCGAACTACGGTTGAAAAAGCAGGAGATTGCAGATTTCGAATCAAAAAAACGACAGAACACTGCTATGAGAAATTGCTCTATATTCCCTAAAATAATAAGAGGATGTCACACGCTTCTGAAAACAACACCACAAATTCGGTTTTTTTCTGTGTTCAAGAACAATCAATTACAAAATTACAAAAAAAGGGTTTAGAACAGCAACGGTTTGCATTTATACTGTTTTATTATAAAACTTTAAAATTTTAATTTTTTGTTCTTCCTTTTGACGCAAATTATGTATTTTTCTTTCATAATTCCAAAAACGAAATAACTCATTAGAAAATTGTCTGATTATATATGGTTAAAAAAATAAAACCATCAAGTAAGGAGGGGCTAATTTCGGGTGCAACCGAACATTTTATACTGTTGCAACTGTACAATCCTCATCATTAAGAGTAAAGTCACGCATATGTATGTTTGTTGCGTGAGGGCTAGACCAAGTTTTCGCCCAATTTTATCCATTTTATGCACAAAGACACACTATTAACAGTAAAACACGCTCTCTCATTTTCATAGAGATAACTCACATGTTGGCCAGCATGGAAGTTCGGAAATCTTTATATTAGGTTTTTTGGGGCTCAGGGAAGTATTGACACAATTCAAACCATTTTCGATACGCAGACATAACATTTCAGTTATACATATATCTCACATCTCGCACATTTACCGATATTTTCGGTCAAAAGTTAACTAAAGATACTAGGGTCTAAATATTCGGTACCTAGGAACTTCAACAGTTTTTGTTTAATTTGGATAATTTTCGGTCATAAGATGGCATACGCTAAGGACATTATACGTGCAAAGTTTTATCCCGTTAAATTAATTGCTTCTTGATATTTACACTGGAAAAGAAAGAGTCAATTGGATTTTAAAATTGTGTTATATGGGAAGTGGTCGTGGCTGCATGTCGATCGGCTCCGCTATGTATTTTTTCTCACTTCCTGATGCCTTTCGAACTATGTACTCAATATTATTATTACTTTACAAAAATTGGTTTAAGCAAATATCTGCCTCAATCAATCGATTAAGAAGCACTTTTATTCACACATGCGCACTGCTAACCACATAGCATGAATTAAAACAAACAAGCCCAGCTCGATTACATATTCGTAATTTTGCTGGCAATTACAAGTTTATATTTTTAGTTTTTAATTAAATATTGTTTACGTTAGCAGTTAATTGAAATCTCTCGTCTAAAACTAATTTCAACCAATTATCGCAACACATTCTACCTATTGCATATAGCAAATTTTTCGCATACATACGCTCTTCAATCTCATTAAAAATTAGAGTTTCTGTCGGCCATTTATCACACACAACATATTTATTTTAACAAACTGCGCTTTGACGAATCGCAAGCGCGCTGTGGTGTCGCTTTCGTTTAGAATTAAGTTGCATCTGCGCCTTTAGTATTAAGTATTATTCAATAATGAACACATCGTTAACCGCTGGCAGCTTTAAAAATTGCCAACAAACTGCAATGCATGCCTGCACATACTCTCTTACATACATACATATATGTAGACATTACTAAACACGCCGATAGTCACATGCTTACGTACTCGTGATATAATGTGATGCAATTATTGTTGCATCTTCACAGACCTACATGCACGCCACACACACACATACACGCACACATTGAAGCACGTATCACAGCGTCAGCAGTAATCAAACAAACGCCAACAATATTAATAATATCAGCGACAACAATAACAAAAAGCACAATTGGCAATCAAGGAAAGCCGAAAGAGTAGCCGCTAACAAAGCCAAGCCAAGCAAGGCAAAGAAAAACTGAAACAATAAATATGAAGAAGAAAATATCACAAAGCCACAAAGGTAAAAAAGCACCATAGTTGAGGCTATAACAATGCAAAGCAATAACAACAACAACAACAACAGCGATGTATTTTATTTAAGCGCATAGTCGCTGCGACATGAAAAACGACATTGTCACTTACGCGTCGTACAACCACGATCCACTCATCATTACACCTATCCACAATAGCCAGTCATGCCTAGTACAAGTATGAGGGCGGTCTGATAAATACTTAGCCTTTGTCGAAGGAATTGCAGAAGGAATTTACTATTTTAGTACACTCTCTTAGACACTCTCTTGTCCAAATTTCCGTCGAATCCGACTCGTAGCTTTGTTTTGACCGTTAGTGGAAGAGATCGTGTCCGCAAATTTTATAAAAATGGACAAAAGAGAGAGAAATATGGGGCGGTTATTCGATTATTATTTCTACATCATCCGCTGGTACACATCAGATCCCTAGGAACAGTCGAAACAGTGGTCTTTACCAGCGATTCTAGTTCGAAGCAGGAGGAGACTGTCATATTCACAAGCTATGATCTATAGTACATAGTCTATCTGGAAAAAACTAAAACGATCGTAAAGTTCCACTATGCTGAACTATTAGATCACTTCGATGCCGAATTGTAAAAGAGCGGTACCAGTTGGCGAAACAAGACGATGACAAGGCTTCGGTACACTTCTCCGCCGTTTTCATGACCATATTTTACGACCTATACTACGAAGTGCTGCTTCATCCATTCTCTAAATTTGAGTTCATTCGACTCTTTTTTAACGTGAAAAGGTCACCCACAGTTTAAGTTAGGTTAGATGGGCAAACTAAGACTGTTATATACACTAATTTGTGTAGCCATACGAATAACTGTTGTAGTCAGATATCAGCCTACCTTGCCCTGAACCTATCACAAATCTGCTTAGGTGTTATATTTCTATATACGCTATTTCTATTTAATCTGGCAAAAGTGGATCAAAGATCGAAGTTCAGTTAGAATTGCTACAACCATTGAAAGGTGGACCTTGCCAAGAGCGAAGACCTCATTAGACTTCTTATGATTTTTGCTGCTGGTAGTTGACCAACGATTGTTGATCTCGTCTGAGGCGCAAATGTTCAGTAGTCAACCACAAGAATCCAACGGATAAGAAACGAATGAGGTTCAGATCAAGTGCATCGAACTGAATGCTAAACTTATGAGATTATGATGAGAAATAAATCGCTCTTTTTTGGTGAAATATGGGAAATACTTACTGCACCACCCTCGTTTATGGTTATGGCTCAGCGCAAAGCCAAAAGGCGGAAGATTGCATACCAACATCTCTGTCTGTACATACACATGTGCATAGCGCTATGTAGTATGTGTTTATAGCGAATAGCTGACATAGTCAGCATTGCTTCGAAGCCAAGCTGCAATTCTGCAAAAAGCGACAAAGCGCTGCTCGGTAAACGTATGCTGTCACTTTAAAAATAATATTCAATAAATCAGCAGCTAGCAAAATATTCATGTGAAATCGCATTTCGCTTCCTTTAACTAGTGGCCAACAACAACAAGCAGCACCACCCAATTGTAATAGCCGCGACAACAAACAATTGCAACAAACCAACCAACTATTTAAAGCTAAGGAAACACAAATGCCTAACGCTTAGCGCTTAGTTAAATACAGCAAACAAAACAATAGGCCTGTCCGCATGCGCAGTTGTAAGCGACACATTCACCTCATCACATCACCAACGTCGTCATCATCTGCCTCAACGTGCAGGAGGAAGCGTTGCGGGAACAGTAATGTCAGTCCGTCAACCAAGCCGCGAACAAAGCGACCAACTTTCCGATATGCCATAAGACAAGAGGAAAAATCGAAGCAGCCTATAATATATGGTACATTGGAACATCAATTCATGCTCGTCAATGTTGGCATAAATACTCATACTCTCGCACTCACATAATGCCACCAACACTAAATAGTTTGCGGCATTTTTGCATTTGTGCATGTTGTTTGTATGTGAGAATGCAGCCGAAGAAGTCACATCTGTCGTCGCTGCCAAGTGTGATGCCCCAAAAAGGAGTAGTAAAACTTAAATGACGTACTCTTATAGCTGCGCATGCGCGTTTTCTCCCTCTACTCACGCTGTACATATGTAAATAGCTCGGCATACATGCTTCATTGTAACATTACAGCGAGTATTCAGTGCAAGAATAATGATTATTCCAAAGCAAAGTATTTTACTATTTGAAAGCACATATTCGTTTAAAGTGCTTTGAATGCGATTAGAAATGCATATAAAAGTACCTACCATATTTAAACAGTGATATCCCAATGAACCAAAGAGGAAAGGAACTATTGTATTTTAGTTAAGTATATGTCGACTTTCAAGTAACATTTTATGTTTAATATTCTAAGTGAAAAAGTAGGAGATACTCTCGTTTCTGCAAGCTAAGTTTTCAAGCACATTCCTAAGGATCGGACTAATAACACTGGCCTACAAAAAAAATTTTTGGTTTGGTGCAGCACAGTGTGCTTCAGTAGTCGGTATAGTAGGTAGGATGAACCACATTCCCGCTACTAGATGTTTTGTTCTTCTTTCTTATGAACAAGAGCTGTTATGGAAAATGTGACCTGTTTTCTCGTATCAACTCACAAAATACATCCAAAATCAGATATAAAATCTTAGGCACCAAAAGGAGTGTAGGCCAGTGTAATTTCGGCACATAGATTTGGTTTTAGAATTTCAGGGGAAATTTAACTATTATTAAGGGGTTAGGCCACTCTAGAATTTTCGGAAAATTGATTTTTTTTTTTCAAATGATCTTATGGTCTCATAAATGTTATCCCGAAAGATTGTGACAGGGAAAAAATTCTAAATGCCCCATTTTCGTTATCTAGTCGAAGGCCGTTCGTTCGGCAGGGAGCCCACTCAAAACTTTAAACGCGTTTATCTCAAAACTGTTTTTTTCAAGTTAGCCGGAAACATAACTCAAACAATTTACAACCGATTCACTTGAAATTTTGACAACATCTTCAGAAATGCATTATCTACAGAAGAACGTAGGATTTTTTTTTTATCTTGCATAGTTTGTTTTTTATTAACAAATTTCGAACAATTTTTTTTGGGCCAAATTGTTACTTGTCCCTTTAAAGGCCCGCCATTTTGTCAAAAATGCATATATCGAAAAAATCCTACGTACTTCTGTAGCTAGTGCTGTTTACAAGCGGAAACCGTTCAACAACTTATTAAAATAAAAAAATTACAGGAGCTGTGGTACTCGAAAAAACGGAGACATCCTAGGGAGAACACTGTGAAGCCGCCATTTTTCAATTAATTTTTCTTCAAAAATAGTTATAAGCAGTTAATTATATGTATAATAAATCCCTTTTGTTAAAAAACAGATTTAATTAATAGTTTTCCCGAAAAAAAATCTCAAAAAAGGCCTATTTTGTGGTCCTCTAGAGTGGCTTAACCCCTTAAACGGAGCATTTACTTGACCATTAAGGGATTAGGCCAGTCTTCTTTTTCTTCTTTACTGGCGTAGACACCGCTTACGCGGTTATAACCGAGTTTACAACAGCCCGCCATTTGTTCTCCTTCTTCGTTGTTTATGGCCAGTTAGAGATTTCAAGTGTAGCCATGTACTTCTGCACCTAATGTTTCCAACGGAGTGGAGGTCTCTTCCTCCTCCTCTGCTTCCGCCGGCGGGTACTACTTTCAGAGCTGAAGCGTTTTCACCCATTCGAACGATTGCGATATTCGCCGTTGGCAATGCCGAAAGAACCATAAATCTGAGAAAAAGTCAGCAGTATTTTGAAGAGGTTGCGCAATAGGGAGTCACCTTGTCTGAAACCTCGTTTGGAATTAAACGGCTCAGAGGTCCTTTCCAAATTTAGACAAAGCGGCATAAAGACAACCAATTTTTGTGTTGTCAAAATCAGCTTTAAAATCGACGAAGAGTGGTGTGTGTCGATCCTCTTTCACGAGTTTTTCCAACATTTGGCGAATGTTGAATATTTGATCAGTTGTTGATTTTCCAGGTTTAAAACCACACTGATAAGGTCCAATCAATTTGTAAATAGTGGTCCTTAATCTTTCATATAATACACTCGATAGCACCTTATATACGAGGTATTATAATATTTCGAAATTCGGAGGCAAATACTTCGGTAAATTGAAGGCAAACTTCGATAAATTGCATTATCTCAATTGTTTGCTGGGTAATTATATTTAGATTGCTACTCTTTTAACGTTTTGTGCTCGCATTGCACGAGTATTAAGTATTGCATTTTGTTTAAACTGCCGACGATTGCTTTTGTTTGTTCAGTCCTCTTTCGCTGACGTGGAGGGTGATGTGTGGAGGTGTGTAGGCATTTCTGCATTGTCGATGACAATGTCACGGTTTGTCAGTATTTTACTTGAACTTGATGATACTTTGATGATGATGATTTTCGAAAAACTCATTGTGAAAGGAGCGCTAACGTCGACGTTTTGAGGTAGGTCGTCCACAGCACACACAAAGTTACATATTCGTAACCCAAATGTGTTTAGTGGATTTTATTCTTATAGTTATTGTATTTATGGCTTGTGTTTGCTCCATGCATTTGCTCGAAATTCGGTAAAGTGCAGCGAGAAAATATAGATATATGTATATACAAGTATTGCACGTAGAGCGAAGGGAGTGTACTCGTGGTGTGGTGAAAGGATTCGATTCGCTTGAGTTTGATGCTTTACAATTTTGTGGCATGATTTATTTTAGCGCTGTTGTTGATCACCGCAGATCACTGATGGATTGTATCGATGCACGAGTGCATAGGATGTGTGTGTTTGCCATTTATTTATACAAATGAGATGTTTGTTGGTGGTGTTGTGGTGACTCCATTTCTGGGCGAGCAACAAACGTCGTGCAAATCAAAAAGGGTTACATACATGCATGCATATACATATTTACATTCTGTGAATGTGCATACGAGTTTATCAGACCACCAATGAACGTGCAATAGTAATTATCATTGGATTCATTAAATTACTTGCACATGCATTCAAACAAAGTATGTAGTTGTGTTCATGAGAAAATATAAATATGTATATATTTAATTAAATCTTGGCATTATAATTCAGTATGGTGGAAATTAATATCGTAGAAATATACTAATCATCATGTTTCCTTCCATTATATTACTTAATATGCTGGAACTTTGGTTATATTAATTTGTTTGATCTAAAAATTATAGAACAGCTGTTGTTAGTGATGGCAACTTTCATTTAATTAACACTGTGAGTAAAGAGGGTAATGCAAAATATGAATATCATATGTATGTATGTATCTACGTGGTGTTAGGTCGATTCGAAGCTCTCATATAAGATGAAAAAAACACTCAAAATTTATAGAAATATTTTTGTATAATATAAGAGAAATCAAGGCGGGACACTATCACCCTTTTGGTGAACAGACTAACCGAACCTCCGGGTGTATCTTTTTTTGACAAGAACACATCAACAGATGAAGGCGTCTGAAAACTTTGAGGATTTATATCGAAGCAAACACCCTAAATAAGAGAAGAAGTTTGGGTAGGCACGACATAGACTGTGAACAATACTAAAGACTCGACAATTTTGAATACATATTACTAATTTTCAACAAAGATGAATGGAAATAAAAAATTAGCACTTCGATGAAAAAGGGTTCCTAACTTTTTTTTGAAAAAATAAATTTTACGAAATTCACACTTTTATCAAAATATAGTCATAATACGTCAAATACTGGAAAATACCCTTAATAAACATATCGGCACCCATCACCATTTTGTCGATTTTAATTCAGTCAGAATTGACTTGAGGGGGCTGGCTATTCGACGCAATATCTAAATTTGGTATCCCTGTTAAACTCATACGGTTCTGCAGAATGAGCCGTCAGCGCAGTTTTTCCAAAATTAGAAAAAACAGCAAAAAACGTTGGTCTTGTGGTCTTGGTTACACATAAAAACTCCTCGCTTCATGAGATATAATCACTGTTGAAAGCTATAAATATGAAAAATTTAAGGGCTTTGAATATGTCGGAACCACATAAATTCCGTCAATAGTCTAAGCCTGGAAATTAATAACTTTTACACATTATAACTCTCTTCCTCGACGAGCAGAAATTATACTCCATAAGTATCTCTTTATTCCCTCCCTATTATACGCTGCAGAAACATGCAAAATGACGAACCGAGAAGAAAAAACAGTTAGCCATCCTGGAGAACTGTGCTTCCCAAGGTCTTTACAACCGTACGCGGAAACCATGAATATGGGAGAAGAGGGAATCACGAACTATATGCGCTCCACTGCGATATGGACATAATTAAGCGCATAAATATCGATGGTTCGCCCATATCATTTGTATGGAAGACGGCGACCTGTCTGCACTTAGGATATATAATACAACTGGCGTGATCTTGCAAAGGATAGAGGCAACTGCTGAAGTTTGTTTGCACAGTTGTTGTGCCAAAGTACAAGAAATCAGAGGCGAAAAAAGCAAAAATTTAACTCAGTTCGAACTTTACATTTCCTTTTTACATCTGATTGCTCATTTCTGTTTTGGAGGTTCTTGCAAGATATACAATTTTTATTATTATTTTTTTTTTTGTTGGGTTTTCGTTTCCTTGGAGAGAGAATTTTCACTTACGTTCTTGGCTTAGTTTGAATTGTCGGACATTTGTAAAAACTATATTTAAAAGCAATCCGTTCGCTTCCTTTATTTAGCAATTTTTTAAAGCACTTATGCTCATCACGTCTTTAGGTTATTTACACGTTTTGGCTTTTTTGTAGACACTATAAAATGTCGAAAATTTGGGATTTTTATACCAATTTTTAGCTGTTTTCTAACCAATCCGTCGGCCCTTGGGTTCGTAACCATTTCTCAAACGCCGTCAAAATTATTATTTTTTTTTTACTTTTCCGCAGTGAGTTGCAAACTCGAACGTATTTATGCCAAAAAATTAGCTTATAGCGTTTAAGGGGGTATTCTACTCTAGAAATCAAATTTTGGGCAGTTTTTTGAATTTTATTTAAAAAGAAACCAAAAATATTTTTTGATATCTTAAGAATACTTTACAAAAAAATATTAAAAATTAAAATAATTAGAGGGGGGAGAGAAAAGGTGTAAAAAAAAATGGCGCATCCTGGTGACATTGATCCTGACTCTCCTGTGGTCTGAAAAAAAATCGAAAGAAATTCTTAATCAGTAAGGATGCTGTTATAGTCCCTAAATCAGGGAATACGAAAACTTTATATTTGGATAAAATTTTTTTTAAATGGTGACTACCTGAAAATAAAAATAATTTTTTATGCTTTTTTTTTGAAATTCCTGAATTTTTTTAAATATTGAAAACAAAAATTTTGACACAATGCTGGTAGGAACGATAAAGGATTATAGAAAGAAGGTTCACACAAAATTTCAAGTAAATCGGTTGTATAGAACTTGAGATAATGCCGGTACTGTGTGGAAAAAAGTAGTTTCGAGAAAAACGCGTTCAAAAAAGTGAGTCTACTTACTTACCGAGCTAGGTACTGCGTCACTAAAGTAACTGTAGCTCTTAAAATAATTTTAATTTTTAAAAATCCTTTGAAAGATATGTTCTTAAGGGTCTGAAATTTAAATATATGAAAAAAAATTTGAGTTTTTCAAAATTATAGAGTAGAAATACCCCCTTAAACAATTTGTAGCCCTACATTTGTCAAATAGATACCGAGCAGACCACAAAAAAAGGAGAAAGTGAGAAGATTTGACTAAAGGGATCTCGAAAAGTGTTAGCATCATTAGATCATTTCTACGTAGAATAAAAAAGTGTTCGCTATAATAAAGATTCCAGCTTTACATTTGTATTCATATTTTCAACATTTATTCTCGGATCTAACAGTATGGTGTCACATGACCTCAGAACAGATATTACTAACATAATGATACTCTACTGAAGGCCACAGAGCCACAATAAAGGGAAACATATATATTTTTTCTAATTAAATTTCCTCTTCGACTAAATATTTGTATGCCTCGGTGGGAAATTTTGTTTTTGAGCTAATTGGATTTGTATTTGAACCAATTATACTGTAATTATGTACATTTTTAGCAAAGAAGAGCAAAGCTTAATTTTGTAGCTAATCGTTGGGACAATTCAGTATAGTACTAATTTGGTAGGTAGTTGGCAAGATCAGAGGAGGAAACGAGAGAAAAACTGTATCTAATCAAATCTGTGAATATCTATGAATACAAAATTCATTTAATATTAAATGCATGTGTATAGAATGCATTATACGCTGAACACGTTTGTATATAAGTATATGTTAATATCTAGTTTTTGTTGTAAATGGCAATCTGTTTCGTGAGATGCTGCGCCCTCACCATCTTCTAAAGCAACAAAAACAACTACAACATATATTAAGATAAGACACATTAGGCCATTTTGGTCAGAAGAACATAGCCAACAATAACTACAAACAACTACAAGCAAAAACAACTACGGCATGCGAGCCACTAACATTTAGCCGAAGAAGGAGTGGGGCGGCTTCGATGCACACACATACTCACAACGCGAACGTGAAAGGCTTTTGCAACCATGCTGCAGCAGCAACAAAAGATGTAACCGTGTTAAGGTAGGGGAGTATTAGACGTCAACCGCAAGCGACGATTCTAATCTCAACGGTTGATCATCTGAATGTGGTCCACACAATCGCGCTGGCACCACAATCTCCTCGCGAAAATTGCACCAACCATACTTATATTGTAGAGGGAGTGCCTGATGCGCCTGCGCACATACAACAGCAACACTAATCCGCTGCTGGGGATCGTTTGGCTTACCTAAAGTCACTCACCATGTTGCCAAGTTGCTTCCAGCCACTTATGTTTGTGTGTGTGTGTATGGCCTGTCCGTGTTCGCTTTGATAAACTTTTTCCACTTCATTTACTCTTTATCTATTAGTGGGGTTACTTTTTTCTTTTTTTTTTCATTAGAAGTGCATTCTATTTATACATACATACATACATTGTCGTATTCATAGTATATATTTTGTGTCTGATAAATCTTTGCTGATCTCTTCATATATACTACAGTATATGTTAGTTTTTTTTATGTGTGGATGCTATAAGGCCATCGCGATTGGCATTAGAGCAACACAAAAACAAAGTTTAGTTTAAAAGTCTCCAGAATAGTCGTAAGTTTGTGATTTCCTCATCGCTGTCACGCTGTTATTATAGCGCTAAATATGTATGTTTAGAAGATAATGGAAAGTATAGTCGTATGTATGTATGTGTACGAGTTGTGTAAAATAGTAACAAATAAACAATGTCAGAGTGCTTCCTGCAAAAAGCCAAACAATAAATGACCATAGCAGAAACAAAAGGATCTTCTTTTGCATTAATTTATATAACAATATGCAGAAGCATATGAACGACTATATAATATATATTATATAAGAATAACGCTGTGCACATTGTTTTAGTGCTAAGTTAGTATAAATACCATCTCTCTACCAGGTGTTCAATGTAAATCAATTATATTTATTATACAATATTATATTTTAGAGAATTAAATGCGTTTCTTTAACAAGTTGCTTAGCATATAATAATGACATCGTTTTCAGTTTAGAATAGTCTAACCAGTAATAATAATAGAATTAAATCATTTTCGAATTTTTTCCGAAACAATTCTCTGTAAATAAATAAATGTTTCATTTGACACCCCTAAACGCGCATTTAAACATTCAACTATTGGGTGATCCAAGTAGAGGTACTTTTCTCAATAGCCTTTTTTGACAGTTCACGCGTGAATTATGTCAAGCTGTCATGTTATTTTTGTTTAGTATTGTTTGGCATTTCGTCATGGAGAGACCGTTTATAATCGTTCAACTTGTATTACGAAAATTCACGTTCTGTAAAGAATGTGCTTCGCACGCTTCGCTCAACTTATGGTCAACATAATCGGTCTACTGAGCGCACTATTCGCAACACCATCAGCCATCTTGAGACCCAATATTCATTATTGGATAATTTTCGGCCGAATAGACCACGTCCAGCACGCAGTGAAGAAAATATTGTAGCCATAGCTGAGAGTGTACACGATGACCGTAAAGAGTCGATTTAGCGCCGTTCGTAGCAACTCGGCCTGGCATTGTGCAAGAACTGCAGCCGATTCGCCAATTAGCAGTCAAAATGCTCCAACGAGTCATCGAAAATTGGCCAACGGATGGACGATCAAACGTACCGCGGCCATATGAATTTCAAAGAAATTTCAAAAAATAAAGGCCAAAATTTTGTTAAATTTGGCTTCGGATTTTTTAAAATTATTTTACAATACTTAATATACAATAATATTGAGACCTGGACGGGCCTTGGCTTTTTTTCTTTAAAAAAGTAGAGAACCTCGTAAAAGATCACCCTTTAAATAGCATTATTGGCTTGATAGTAATCCGTGCCGAATTTCTTTAAGATATCTCATAAAATGGACAATTCGACAATTAAAGTTGGCAAAAAGACGCGGCTACGCGCTACAGTTGTCCGATGGATGAAAAATGCTGAAAGATTCGAGCGTAGCCGCGGGAAGTTTGAAAGAGAAAATCTTGAAGACAATGGAAAGACTGCTCGTTGGAATACCAATTGCCCAATCAAAGAGATAAGACCGCGCGTTTTGACTCCTTAATCGCTAAGTGCTAGATAAGAAAAGAGATCTCATAAAATGAGAAAGTTTTCCATACAAGTACTTGTTTCCGGTCATTCAGTTTGTTTGCCAGTGGTCCGATACCGGCGGTTCCATAAAATTATCAGCTTCTGGGGAAAAAAAATGTGTGCATTATTTCAGATCGATACCACAAAATCTGAGGAATTAGTTCATGTATATACAGACTGACCGATAGACACATTGACTCTGTTCGTCACGCTGATCGTTAAGATACACACTTAATATACCCTATTCGTGGTATACAAATTCTAATATGCCCGCACAAGTCTAAACATATTAGTCAAAAACAGAAAGTCAAACTTATTTAGGTCTTATCTCTGAAAAATGTCATTCCCTAACCCAAGTACAATATAAATATTAATTCTGGAAAACAAGAAATCAGATGCTTTTCCGATGATTTTCTAAATCCCTGTTAAATTAGAATTTATTATCATTAAGTGGAAGTATGGTTTTTATATCATGTTTTTTTATTTTAAATTTTTCGTTAAAACAAAAAAAAGAGTTTAAATCAGTCTAGGACCCTAAAAAAGATTAGACTAGGTTATAGGTCGTTCCTTGTAATAAATACCACTAAGGATCTCACTTAGACAGCTACATATAACTCTTTTAGTACGCTATGGTGGCAAAAAATCATAAAAAGTGATCAAGAATACAAAGAATAGATAAATGGGGAAAGTACATAAATAAAAGGAAATTAACCATATACTTATGAAGTTATTTCATCCATCAATGCTCTTCAAAATCGCTGTTAAATGAAAACTTGATAAGCTAAAACTCTCTCCCAGTGATCAATATTTGACATTATTCGAGGTATTAACGCAGTGAAACCGATGGACGCGATCGAAGTTTTAGCTAACTGACTAAATGGAAATCCCGCTGGGCTGAAAAAAATGCCGTTCGTTTAATATTTACTTCATTCCACAAAGATTTGCTCCTAATCTCCAAACAAATTCTATTTATGTTTTTGAAGAGATTTCAAGAAGTATCCAAAATATTTAATTAGACTACAACGTTCAAATAACACATTCTCACAATTGCTTTGAGAATTCTGTTAATACGTAAATTGCAGACTAAAGTTCAAAAATGTTAAACAATACCCCAATTTGATCTAATACTGATAAAGTCATATTACATGCAACAATATAAACAATGAGATTAGAGTCCAAACCCTGTCTCGCATTCAAAGCGCGCAACCAACTAAAACGAGCCAGAAAAAAAACAGAAAATTTAACTAGTTTCATATTTCATGGTTAATTGCTGGACAATGAATCAAATAAGTTTACGCTCCTCTGACCTTTATTTAACTACTTTGTAGAGAAATTCTTTGAATGCGGCAAGAAAGGAACATTCCAAAATACTTAATGGAGAAAGATACGAAAGTATCATACATAGACCAATTAATTATGTGAACTTTACACTCAAGCGCACAATAAAAGCATGAATTCATATGCCAGCTTTTCCGACACAATGATTTTTAACAAAACTAACTTTTTTCAAATGAAAAAAAACAAAATGTTAGAGATGCATTGTGTACGGGAAAATGCGATAGTGAAAAACTGTAATTATAATCAGGCGCGAAGAATTGCTCTGAAATGACCTTTTTCAGTTCCACCATTATGAATTTACAAAAAATAAGAACAGTTGTTGTACTGTGTTTTATCATAAAGGTGGCATCATAATTACGAATCTCCACTTTGAGTGCGTGACGTGGAAAGTGTGTAAACTCAGTGTGGGGTCCAGTGCCGCCGAAGCTTGGCTTATTTAACTCATGCACTTTATATACAGCTATTTTGTATGTATATACAAGCATTACAGCTCATCTTATGATTCTTGTTGTTGTGGCTAAATGTACACAAATATTTTAATATCTACTAAATGACTATGCCATTTCTCTTGAATGCGTGAGATGAAGTTTATATGTACATACATACAATTTACTTCATGATTCCTACTAAGTTTCTTAATCCAGAAGCGTATATACAATATAATACGATAATCGAAGAAAACTGTCAACATAACCTTAACTTTTGACTAGCTTTGACGTGTTTTTTTTCAGCTTCGGCTCAGCTTTGCCAGGCTATTCGGCCGATTGATTTTCTGTTTCTGGGTCGTAAGTATAGATCATAGACTTAGCGCCCGTAATTATACGTTTCATGACACACTGGTAGTCGGAAAGCATTGTTTCACAGACGCGACGCTGTCTCTCGAAAAAATTTAGTGATTTCGGAATCAATCGTGCTTTCACTTTTCTTAGGCCCAACTGGTTTTCACTGATCGTTCCGATATTCCAAGGATCCCAGTAAGATCTCTGATGTGTAATCGTTGATCCTCAAGCATCAATTCCTTTATTTAATTGACGTGTGATATCAGTTGATTGTTGATGACCGTTCTGAATGTGGTTCGTGTCAAAGCGTTCTCGACCACCTTTGAATGAATGCGATCGCCGTGGTTGTTTCAAATAAATTCCAGCCGAGAAGTACCCAATTTACGACCACTTTTTGCAGTCAATTGGATCCGTATGTGAGCAATAACAGCGCGTTAATTCTCTTAGAATGTAAATCGTCTCGGCTATAATCTGCGTAGACAAGAATCATATCCGAATGCCGTTATAGTCGCACGATCTTCAGAGAATACGCCCGTATACAATGTAATAAGGTCGCTAACCAAAAGTTTCCTTAATAAATTTAATGATTCATTGGTTGCATGGGATGTAGCGCCATCTTGTTGGAATAAAAGTCGTCTACATCAACAACCTTCAATTTAGGAAGAAGTCATTAATCATGAGTTTATAGATGTTCCCAATTGACCAGACATTATGGCCGGCTTCATTTCTGAATGATGCCCAATGATTCACTCTGGTTCTAGAGCACCCAAAGATGGTTTTTTGAGATATGACGTCCCAGCAATGGCTTCTGGATTTGTGTTTCGTTACATAACCATTCAACCAAAATTGAGTTCATTGTTGACAAACTTTTATCGGAAAATCGAGGTCGGTGGCCATCACTTTTAGGGCCATACCTCTTCCTCTTGAGTCTTGTAAATATAAAGTGGATAGGCACAGCACCAGTTGTTGCGCGGCGGATTGTTGGATGAATTCATTCGGGCCTTTTCAGGTACTCTGTTCCACGGTAACAGTAGCGTTTTCGGTATGCGCTGTACAAGGTTCTGAGGATGCGTATTATCCACTACAGTAAATGTGGTGCGAAATCGATCCATAGTTGCTCAAACTACCAACTACCCAGTCCGCTTGTGCCAACCGATATTAGAGCAAAGCGCAAACCAACAATTAGTGGTATTAGATTTGTACGATTTGCACTCCTAAAACTTCAAACACCATTTTCAGAGTCTCTGACTTTCTCAAATATATTTGTCAGGCCCGAAATTGTATAAATTTCGATTTTTTAACCACTCTGAGGTAAATTGTAAAAAAATTTTTTTTAGAATTCCACTACTTTATCAAAAATCGATAAATCAAAGACTAATCTCTTCGGTCATTATCTGTATTTATCTATAGTTACTGAATTTATTTTTTATTCCAAAATCATTTAAGTACATTAAATTCTTTATTTATTCATTTATTAAATACAACAAAGTTCTACAATAAAGATCTCAAAAACACGTGCTTACTGACTAGAAAGGTTTTCTAGCCGCTTAACTCACATCGGTTGACACCAGAAGTTCGAAACGAATCTAATGGTAAAGTCGTTATTAACCCAAAATTTATGACAATTTTACCAAAATTTACCATTTTTTTTTTTTTTTGCAATTTGACTCACACGCTGATGCATACTGCCAACAACGTTATTTCAATGCACACCCACCATAACTTTTGGTGCATTGCTTAACGCTTAGTAACGTGCATGCAAAAGTATATAAAATAGTGGAAACGTTTCAAATTCTTTAGTCACAAAACTAAGTTCAGCGACCCCAAGCACATCGTGACACTTGAAATGGCAATTTATTTTCTTTTTTAGCATTTTTGTTTGTTATTTGCGGAAATAATTTCCAAATCGCTGTTCATTGAAACCAGTTGGTGTGGTCTTAGCTATGTATGTGTATATGTATGTATATAAATTTGTTATGTGCTGTAATTTGAAATATAGTAATGTTGTAATAAGTGATGGATTTAGTAACAGAAGAATACTGTAAAGAAGTTTATTGAATATCTTGTGCTCTCAAGCAACGAAAATATGACGCTATTGTGACTGATGTATTGAATTATGTGATTTATGGGTGTACTTAACCTTATAAAGAGTTACCGTTTTCCACTTAAATGAGTAGCGGCCGCAAAAGTTCCATATTCGTGAGCGAAACATTAATCTGTCGACGAAGATAAAGAAGTCGTCAGAGTGAACTTTTCTAAGCAAACATATACCAAAGATATAATATGATTTTAAATCAGAAAAGTCTAACAAAACCTTTACACGACTAGAGTAACTTTAATAATGGCCAGCATGGTCCAATAAATACTTGGTCAACAAAGTAAAAGGAAAATTTGGAAATTTCCCCGACTTTCTCAACCCATTTGAAAAAAGTGTATTCTGGGCTAACTTTATAAGGATACAAGGGATGGGGCAGCAGATAGCACTCTAATTCAATTTGAACATAGATATGTTGAGATGTGTTCCAGTGCGTTGTTAAGGTTGAAGATCACTTTTTCCTTCTCCAAGCCGTTATCGTTTAACATTACTCCAGGTAGTCGATGTAGATCACCCTTATAAAGCCAGGAAAACGATGGTTATAATCTTTCCAGTAGAAAGTATAAACCTTTTTCGAAACAAGTCAACCGGTGAAGCCTACTATATCGGCAGTTCCTTGATCTCTGGCGTCTATCTGTAAACCCCCATTTCCTCATTTCCGATCACGAAAAGCCGCAGAAACTTCTTCGAATTGTATTTAAACAGTCTTTGACTGCTGTGAATTAGTCTCTTAATTATGCTTTTCATCCAGAATAGATACAACCGACAACACCTCTCTCCTGCCCAATATTTCATGCCGTATCCACGAGGTGTTTTGAAATGCGTTCAGTCTCAACTATATCGCAGACTTTCAGTCGGCGATCTTTAAATACGCAGTCATGCAGTTTTCCCACGTTATCTTCTGCAGTCGCTGTTTAGGGAGCAGATGAACCAAAAGCTTTCTTAGACATTCTTTGTTTCATTCCATCATAACATTATCATAAAATTCCTCTCGGCATTAGAACTATTTCTGCATAATTTTTATATATTCATTCTTTTGTGGCTATGAAAATCCGGAATCTTCCGTATATCATATACTAGTAGATCATCTAAAAGAAATAACTGAATTGAAATTCCTTTTCAAGTTATTTGCACCTGTTCTGGTGTACAAATTGTTGCTCTTCCATTTCCAAGTAAACTTAACACTTAATACGGAAGCCGCTACTGTGTTTTTAAAGTGACGACAATACTAGCCTAACAGCTGACTTTCTAGCCAATTACTTATAAAATGCAAATATTCACGAAGGCAACAAATCGATTCATTCACAGGCTTATCTAAATATTTTCCAGAGCTGCACCTCATTTATGATACACCCTTGTGATCTCACTTTGGTCTGTATGCCATATACATATACGAGTGTATGCTCATCAGGCGTGCAGGCCTGTGAATAATACAATTGACAATCGTGTATTGCGAATGGCGAACAGCGACAACGCGCATGCGTCCGTGCATTTCCCACAGTGAATGCAATTTTTTTGTTTGCCACCTTTCGTTGTGCCACGCACTGACGAAGAGCAAATGATAAGGAACGTATAGACTGCAGTATGTGCACCGCGTTTTAGGTGTATATTTACGAGTAAATACATATAAATGACTACAAAAGTATCGACAAATGCACTAACTGTAAGCAGAGCGTTGCCGTGACAAGTACACCATAGGTAGTTGGGGTTTAAAATTCCACCTGTTCGACTGTCGCCGGTTGCTGCTAACTACCTGCCAGATTACTAAGCGTTAGATAAAAGTAAAACAAATTTCTTAAATTCTGAAAATAAAATTAAAGAAAAAATCAAGATTGCAAGTAAATTTCCGCACAATGCGTTAGGCGTTGTTATGTTGGGTCGTAAAGCGCAGCAGAGCCTCCTAGCAAATATCGGTGAGTATATGTTTGTAGCTGAGTGTGCGAGCGTTTCCGCTGAATTTACACATATCGTTAAGCGGTGGAAATGGTGTGTTGTGTTGGGAATTATATTGGGTTGGCAAAGTGCAAGTGGCAACAGTAGCCCGTTGCAAAGCTGTGTGCATTTGCTTCTACCGACTACTGTAATGTTTGTTTTTGTAATTTGGTAACAACATATGCAGGTTGGACATTTCGAATCTGTTATTTTCTTTTTTTTTAATTTAATTTAAACTTATATTTTCTAATAAAATTCTCATTAGAAATGCTATGCAAAGGAAATTGCTGCCAAGTAAGCCTCAATTAGGAATGTTCGTTTTTTAATTAAACTTTATATAAAATTTACAAAATTAACATTACTTTAGTAATTAAGCCGGAAAGTTGACACGCCGCTGTTAAATTCTTCCAAAAATTTTCAATTTTTTTTATTTGATTGGAATCTTTATCTCTAGGTTACTTGTGTCAAAATACATTCTGAGTAATATTTTAGTAGCCAATCTTTATTTAACAAAATTAAATTTTAGGAAGGTTTTGGTCTTTGAAGTTATTGTTTTTAGCCACTTATTACTTAAAATACAACGGAAATAATAATGTCTCTACCCAAAAAAGAAGCCCAACTCAATTGCGAATGGCTTAGAGACCATATTAGCGCATGGCTGGTACTACAGTGCTGCAGAGATTCCAACCTTCTTCGTGGATGAAACCTAAAAAATAACTTCTCGACTAGAAGTAGTGTCGGTAAAATTACTTCTTCTTTACTGGTGTAGACACAGCTCGCGATTATAGCCGAGTTTACAACAGCGTGTTTGGCATCAATTGGAGTTTGCAAGTGTAACCACGTCCTTCTTCACCTAGTCTTTCCAACAAGGTGGAGGTTTTCCTCTTTCTCTGCTTCGCCCGACGGGTAATGCGGACACCTTCAGAGCTGAAAAGACGTGTCTTCCGTCTATCACAACATGATCGATCAGGTTAGTGGATTTTCGATCAGGACCCAGATAGCTTTTCTATGCTAGAATCTAGTACTACTGATAACCATATTTCGGCCCCTGGCGAAGTCGATCAGCCTCAACCCATTGGAGATGTTTCATTATGGAGGCTGAATTTACCGACCGTTGTGCCAAAGAAACCCAAGCACGATTTTTACATAGTGGCAGGAGTAGCTCTCATAAGTGCGCTCCATAAGACATCTTTGGTCACATCGTCCTTCTCCTACACTGAATTTTGCTTTGCCACTCAGCTCGAGGCTGTTTTTTCTTTTCATTGACAGTTTTTTGTTATGTGACAGGCTCCAAACCTGTTGAGGGGACGTTTCGCCTTCGCACTTCGAATGTTGAATTCCTTCAAACGGTTGTTTTTTGGCTAACCAGATGATACTTTGTCTAAGTCCAGAAGTCGTAAGCTGCTTGAGCCTTATGTAAAAGAATCGTTTCTGGCCATTCCCAAGTAAATAGCGCTCAAAGAACTTTTCTCACTTGCATAAACTTCTACAGATGTCTCCATCCCATCTGATTGAAAATCTTGTTTTTGCATGCCAAAAAAAAAGATTTTTTTGAGGGAAATTCTGTTACGTTATTATATGGAGAACTATTTAAGTATGTTTTAAATCTTCAAGCAGCATGTTCTTTCATGTGTAAACATGCAGAAAAATTTAATAGTAATCGGTTAATTTGAAGAACGCGTTTAAAGTTAAAGTGGTTCTTTCAATAGAAAGCATCTCCTAGGCGAAGTTCGACCAATAATAAATAAGATGTTCCTTTCCTAAGTATAAAAAACAGATATTCAAAACATTTTCAAAAAAATGTTTTCTGGGTAAACACATATACATACATACAAATGCATATCAACACAAGCATAAACATATGAACACACACACTAACATTTCTATTTGTCACTTAACCAAGTGCGGGAGCAAATATCTTTCGATCTAACAATTTTCACAAAGCCTAAAAACATTTCAAGACGCATTTGTGCTGGTCTCAAACCAGAACAGTGACGATGACATTTGTAACGATTGCAGCAGAATGTTAGGACAGCACGACATGCATACTATACCTATAAATATATACCAGCATCTATATGTGCGTACAGTCATAACAACAGTGATTACCAACAAACAACATATATATAATATATACATACATGCATACTTAAATACATATGTACATATTTATAACGCGCAATACAGGAAGCAACCACAGTGTAGTAGCCGTAAAGTAACCTCAAAGTGTTATGGTGCAGAGACCCTGCACGAGCTAGTACCGCAGCTGGCTTGCTGGCAGGTGATGCCAATCAGAGCTGAAGACAAAACAACAAAAGCGAAATCTCCAGGTTTCTTCTACTTCTACTCATATGCAGTATAGTTAGCGTGCATGTACATATGTAATGGTGTTGGCATCGGTGAGTATGTGTGCGTACACACAACATCAGCAATAACAAGTGCGTCCGCTCCTTTATGGGCCATACTTCTCATTTATACCATTTTCTTCATATGTATGTATGTTTATCATTTAATTTTATTTCATTGTAGTCTACTTTTTTAATTCTGCTCACTCGTATTTTAACGGCAACGCCGTAAAATTTTGTGCGCGAACAACAGTAATCACCACAAGTGCTATTTCCACACTACCCACTCGCATGTTGCTGCGCTGCACTGTCATGTTGCTGCAACATATCGATCTCCATATTGGTGTTTGTTTATGATTCGTTTGATGTTGTTGCT
Source organism: Bactrocera correcta (assembly GCA_027475135.1). Taxonomy (NCBI): domain Eukaryota; kingdom Metazoa; phylum Arthropoda; class Insecta; order Diptera; family Tephritidae; genus Bactrocera; species Bactrocera correcta. The sequence goes on from CM050325.1 coordinate 27,153,886, forward strand.
ATTGTTCTGTTTTTTTTTTTTTTTTTTTTTTTTTGTACCGTGTGCTGCTTAGTTAGTTATTTGGTAGTTGTTTGGTTGCTCACCTGGTGTTGGGGTTTGTTTTATTTATGCATTTATTTGGCATTTCGCGTTTTATTCTCAGGCGTTTTGTAAGTATGGTAGTAACTACAGCACCACTATGTTTAATATAATCTGCGACAATCTCTCACACTTGGGCTACGTCAACAGCGGCGACAACGGCAACATGCAGTTTCGGCCATTTCATTCACTTTTCAGTTGATATTTTTCTCTGTTAAAAGTTAATGGCTTCCTTTGGGTTTCATTAGCGGATTTACACGAGCTCTTGCGTACGTCGTATGCTGTGCGTGTCGGTGCAGCTAAATGGAAAACATTGCGTTTATGTATCGGCAGTTAGACATCTGAGAATTATGATTTATTACACTGTTTTTAACAGTAAATTAAAGAGTGTGTTGATTAATCACTTAACTAATAAGAAAATAAATATCAATTCAACACTGCGCGACACATTGTGGCATACATATATTATACATAGGCATCATTTCAAATAAAATATTCTATTATTTTAAAAGCTTCTCTAAGCAATCTCGCATTTTTTATATACTAGCTAATTTGGCAAAAAGTTTAAACAGTGTTTTGCCATCATTTATGACCACATACATTGTGACAAAAAAGTACTCGGATATTGTAATTTATTTTTATTATTCCAAACATTTTTCTAGTCTTCTTTTCATAAGCACTTTTTAGCCTTCAACTCCTTCAGCGAATTTCTTTATATCTTCGATCGAGTGAAAACGGTTGACTTATTTGCATGTCAAACTCATAAACCCATATATCATCGGCATTTTTTAAGCTCTCCATGAATAGTGGATCGGAATTTGTCCGATCAAGCATGTCCAAAGAGACCTGTTAACGGTACTTAAAAAAATAGCTTTATCGGGACGCGTCGATCAAAAGCGCATTTCATACCCAAAATATCCATCAAAATCAATTGTTGGGACTCGCGAGAGATGTGGAGCTCTCTTCTCATCTCTCTAACATTTGCCTGACGATTTTCAAGCACCATATCCTTCACTTTTTATACCCTGAACAGGGTATATTAACTTTGTCACGATGTTTGTAACACCCAGAAGGAAGCGTCGGAAACCCTATAAAGTATAAATATAAATGATCAGTATGTTGAGCTGAGTCTATTTAGCCATGTCCGTCTGTCTGTCCATCTGTCTGTATATATACGAACTAGTCCCTCAGTTTTTAAGATATCCTTTTGAAATTTTGCAAACGTCATTTTCTCTTCAAGAAGCTGCTCATTTGTCGGAACGGCCGATATCGGACCACTATAACATATAGCTGCCATATAAACTGAACGATCGGAATCAAGTGACGTATTTGACAAGATATATTCACGAAATTTGGTAAATATTATTTTCTAAGGCAACAATGTAATATCCGAAGAAATTATTCAGATCGGTTAACTATAGCATATAGCTGCCATACAAACTGAACGATCGGAATCAAGTTCTTGTATGGACAAATTTCACATTTGACAAGATATATTCAAGAAATTTGGTATAGATTATTTTTTAAGGTAACAATGTAATCTCTAAAAAATTTGTTCAGAACGGCAATAGCTTCCATACAAACTGGACACATAGTTACTAACAGAAATGCACCTGTGAAGGGTATTTAGCTTCGGTGCAACCGAAGTTAACGTTTTTTCTTGTTTTTATTATTTTCTTCAGTTGAAGAGGTCGAAGGTCGCCCAGAACGAGGTATATCTCTAACGATCTCTCGACCTTTTTGAAAGCATTGTACAACTCTGAATCACGGTAAATCTTTTCCAACATTCGCAACGATTTGGTTAGAAATACAGACAAATTCTTTGTTCGAAATTTTTATTTATTGTAAAAATCGCAACGCATCACTGAGGTGTACTGTAACTGATTGATTGACAGATCACCCTAATAATTGACATAGTAATTAAGGACATTCCTACCAACTTAGCAAACACACATTTTTTTGAAATGTGTTATTCGAAAAAAAAGTTTCTACAAATATTTTACTGCGTTTTCTTAAAATATATTTAAATGTACCCTTAAAGGTTTAAAACATTTGATGCCCTTAATACTATTAGTTAAGTTACAAAAAACCATAAAATATTTATTATTTATAAGTATCTTTTGACTGATTCTATAAAGACATCACGTATATGTTATTGACTTCATACAAATAAGCATCTTTCTTTAACATATTCTGCAGCAGCTGCAACTCTGCATATTTGATTTTTTTCTGCACATAAATAAATGGCGGTTATCCTCTGCTAATACACACCTACCTAATACTTATATTTGTGTATGTATATGTGCATGTATATGTTTCTTATTTGTATTTGAAATCATATTTTAAAGTTATTGTTTCCTCTTTGAATTATGCTTTCAGGCTAGAAACGCTTTGGCAAGAACACCTGCTCGGCACGGTGATGCACTACTCTTCAGTCCAGCTAGTTACTCGCCTATGTAAGTAAGCAATGCTATAAAGCATAACTATTGAATAAATGTATATATGTACATATATACTTATATGTAAGTATGTATACATGTAGTTGTTAACATGCTCGTAAACATGGAGTTTTGTAGAAATTATTCGTTTTATATGTAATTCGTTCGTTAGTTCTATTAGACTGGATCGCTTTAAATTTGAAAGAAAGGAACGCTGGAAACCTAAGCAAAAATACTAAGGAATAGTTTTTTGGTTTTTATCTAAAAAGCCGTGACTATATGGCAAAGTTTGGGAAGTGTTCTTCAAATTGCAATATATTTTTCAAATAGTTTTGTATAGGTGCTACAGCACAGCTGATATACTGCCTCAACTCCCTATTTGAGGAATAACTCGTATCAATTCTTGTCGGCGGGAGATGAGGTAGGTAGGTGGGAATGTGTGCTGCCCCTTCGGGTTCAATAAGCACTGGATGCGCCATTTTGATGCACTGCGTCGGGACTATTTCGTGCTTTGAATGAAACTGAAGTATTCGGAGTCTAGTTTGTGTTAAAGCTGGGCATTCAGTGTTATCATACTTGAGCCATATCTGCTTCCTTATCTTGCAGTTGGTTATTGATTTCCATCTGCATTAAGCTATTTGTTGAAAGTGATTATAAAGCTCTCTTTTGATCGCTCCCAGCGAACATGGTATTGACTCCGCTACGAATTCATCTAAAGAAGCTCCTCTCCTCAACTCTTTTACTTTTTCGTTACGGAATATGCTCCTGTGGCCGGGAACCTAAATTAAAGACAAGTGCAGTTGGCCTGTCAGTAAGCTAAAAATTTTCGTTAATAAGTGTCGACGAAAAGGCCAGCATTCCCCCGTAGTTATTCAGTAAAGCACCACAGGACTTGTTGTTGTTGTTGCAGTGGCAAAAATCCACCAAGTTGACAGTCCGTGAGCGCATAAAAATCCGGGTCCGTTCTGGTTACGTAGACCTAACCGTCTATCCGTCCTTTCTATACCTAGTACTGACGCTTGGGAGATACTGGCTGAGTTTAGCAGTCGAATAGAGAAAGAAAGAGAAAGAGAAATTTCGAGATCTTCGGAGTATATAACCGCCTCTACTCCGCAGTCCATTTTGGACCCGTCAGTATAGACAGACGGGTCTACGGCGAGAGAATTATTTTAATTTAATTTTGGCAGATAAATTTCTCGAAAATGAAAATTTAAATACAAAATTTACAAATATTCTTAAAAAATGGCTACTCGACTGTTCGCGAGCTAATTTACTGAGTGGCATTTGAAATCAAAAGGTATGTGTTCAGCATATGTAAGTAGAGGCACCTTAATGCACACATATGAAAACAATAAAAATAAATAACGCAAATGTAAATAAAAACAAACAATCATAATAAATCTTAATAAGTGAATATCCAGAGGATATAGATTTATGAATAAAAGAGCCAATTACAAGATTGAAGCAGCGGAAGTACGGTCAGCTATAGATGGAGCAAACTCGCTGACATAAAGTTACTGTGGCCATAAAATGTAAGGATAGAGAGTTAGTTTAAATTTTAGTGGCGTATGTATGGTACGTGTAAATCCCAGCTATGTCGAAAAGTTCATATATTTTCTATTAGGAATCATCATTAAAATCCATGTGCTTTGTCGTTCGAACTATCTTTCTAAATATAATATATAAATAAAGCTGCCAGACAATTAGTTTGTGAGATATACCACACCTTTTTTCATTAAGGCAATTTGTGGTATTTTGAAAACGAAAACTGATAAAGGGAATCTGTTTTGTGCCCATTCAACAATCTTGAGTTTTGGATGACCAATGAGTATGAAAGTGAAGTCCGATTCCCGCCCCAACGATACATCTGGTATCACAATTATGATTATGATTATATTTTGCTGCAGTGCTGCGTGTATAAACTTGGTCGAATCATTATTGGAAATGTATTATTTAAAGCAACTTTTGTTATTGGGAAATAAATCTGAGATTTCTGTGTTGATAAAATATTGATTTATAAAAGAAAAAAGTACATTTGAGGCAAAAATTGGCTTGATGTCGAGTTTCCGACACTGTCCAGTAATATCTATTATTTCAGTCGGAAGTCGAATAGACAGTCATCCGAGTGAACTGCATACGATGAAACCGCTCCAAAAGCGACTACTACATAGCAATATTAGACCGCCGAAAGACGGAAAGGGAAAGTGCTGATTTACCAAGTCTATAACTGTGTCACAAGTCAATGAAAACGATGGAAAAAATCCATGAATTGAGCTTCAAATTGCTTCCGCAACCACCATATTTTCCAGATCTGGCCTCCGGCGACTATTACTTGTTCCATAGCAGACAATAAATCTTGCTGGGAACAAAATTTCATCGAATGAAAAGACCTATTTTGAGGCAAATGTAGGTCGAGAAATTTTCAGTTGAGTTGTTATAACAAAATTTCTGTTCGATATCTCAAAAACCAAAAAACTAGTTTACGTACTTATATAGAAATATTCAATTCGACTCAACTCGCCTCGATGATAATTTATGTTAATATATGGTCTACGGTTGTTACAAACTTTTTGGCAAATTTTAAATTGCTTGTTCAGGAAAATTAGAAACAAATATTACATGTTTTTTTTATTGGGGTAAATTTAGAAGTATGTATGTATTTTCAAGTATTACATAAAAATTAAAGATCGATTTAACAAAATTTATTTCAAGTTTTCAAACTGTAAAACTCAATTATTTATACAAAATTTTAATATTTTTTTATCATAATTTTTAAAATTTTTCTAAATTTTTGTCTTCATTTTTGCATTAACATACAGTTAGTTTTACGCCTGGTTGCAATAAATCTTGTTCTTCACTCACCATTGCAACCGCATCAGCATTACAAATATGAAATCGACATCAAACACCTCGGGTTATCATGAAAAATATGCAATTGCAGAAAGCTTTCGCAATATTTCATAAATCAATGAGTGCATACATAAATTTGCATGTTCATTCATGTATGCATATGTATGAGTAATTCACAAGATTACTTAAGCATGTGCCCTGCCAAGATGGTAAAAAGAGAGCAACATTAAAAAACAGACATTGTTAGTGGAGAAACAGATTAGTTGGAAGCAGAATCTTAAAAATAAAAAATATTCAATTACCATTGCTAGTAATATTATTAACATTTTTTCAAATATACTCGTATACTCGTATGGTAAATTAAACTAGTAAACTCAATCCCCGTCTTAACAAGTTATGGTCGAGAAAATATAACAAATTTACAATATTACTTTTTAAATAGCACATACATACATATATGTACGTACATATATAAATCATATAACATGACATTTAGAAAACATGCGATGCAAATACCTCGTTAAATATTTTGTAGTCCATAAACTGACCAGCGGCAATGAAGTAGTTTTGCGTGAATTAGAAATATAACCCTGAACAAATCAATGTAGCTCATTTTTATTAAATTATTATTAAAAACTAACAAGTACAACCTTTTGCATTTGCATATACATATGTTTGTATATAGTCTACCGTTGAAGCTATTAACCAAAGTAGCCCTAGGTACTTTGTGAGCTAAAAGCTCTTCGATCTGACTGAAAAATCGCCACGCACAGGATCTCTATCCTTCTATCTGTGGCTTGGAGTACTAATCTTAACTCAAACACTGCCACAGTATATGGACATTTTATACAGTTGCTTTCAGGTTATTAGTCTATAATATTCATTGGTGAAATACACTGCATCCCAGAAATAAAATATATAATTATTTATCAAGATTTATTTTGTCGCCCTCAAAGTAATATCTACCCGACATAATACACTAACGATTTTTACAGTCCTCGAAACACTTTTTCTGATCGCCTTCAGCTTCTTCTGCGAATTTTGTTTTATCTCTTCGATCGAGGTATGTCTTCAACGATTTGTCGACCGTCTTTGTGGACTTTGTACCACTCGCAGGCTTTTTGTTTTGATAAAACTGAATCACAGTATGCCTTTTCCAACATTCACATCGATTTCGCGCACGAAATTTGTTTAGAAATACAAATTTTGAAAAAAATTCTAAGTGTTAAGATATTTTTATTATCATTTTCGGTTTTAGCCACCCGGGTTGGGTTAGATTAGATGATCGATCCAGAGTTATGTAGTGATATGTGAAGCCATAGAAAAGCAAAACCCCTGTGTTCGATCTTACAAGGTAGCAAAGTGTTTAGAGGCCAATACAAATTTACACAGGCGTCTAATTTCCATGCCCGCCAGTTCAGTGGGGTGTGTGAAGGTATGCGTTCCCAAGTGTTTAACCTTTAATCACTCAATCGACAGGCAAGAAAGAAGTGTTGAGATCTTAGCGTCTGGTGATATTCCCAACTTTCGAGCATGGACGTGGATAGGGCAATGGCCACAACTAGGGAGAAGCCAGGCTTACTGAGGGCAGATCTTACGACCGCGCATGTACCGATAGTGACCGAGCGCTGGCCAAGATCCCGCGAAGCCCAGCGATCTAGTAATAGAAAACACGAGGAGACAAGAGTACCGCTCCCATTCTACTGATAGTGGAGCTATGGTGCCTTTTCTTATCTCATCAGCTTTACAGATACCAGCTACTCCGTTGTGGGCTTTCACCAATACTAGTCTTATGACAAATTGACTCCATGCCATTGTTAACGAGATTAGGTATTCCCAAACCGGCCCTAAACGCACTGTTAATGAATTCAAGGCTAGTATCACCGCCCTGATGTCAGAGTAAGTGGTCACTCTCTGAAGGAGGCTGCACTCCGGAGCAGTAAATCAACCGCTATCTTAATGGCTGCAGCCTCGTCTTGGAAAACACTGCAATAGAGAGCTCCTGACCAACCTACCATCCTAACCAACCTACCATCGCTAACCAACCTACCATCGCTAACCCTAATCATCCATAAAGAAACGTATGTTCCTCTCCTTCAACGACTTCTCTCTAAACACAACTCCCTCGCCGGTATGTGGGCAGAGAAAGAGCCGTCAGAGTTCGGTTTGATAGCCATACACTTTCCGGCGATATCTATGGTCACTATGTTCAAAATGGCATTAAGTGTCATACTAGTTGGAGTGGACCTTAGTACACTACACATGCTGATGAGCGCCGCCTAAAATTAGCCCAGCAACAGTCTCTAATACTGCAGTCGCAAAATGACTGTAAACTAGTGTTATCAGATAGAGATATACACTACAAAATCTGATCATCGGTACAACTTTATTTTATGTTACAACAAACAACTGTTACATTTGTATAAGAAGTTATGCAGTTATACTTTGTTGAATATTTTCTATTAAAAATTAATGAAAAATTAAATTGTGCCCTTAAAAATTAAGATAAATATTACTATGAAACAAATTGTGAATAACGGTGACTTACCACATAATGCAAAACTTCGAAAGATTTTAGTTCCCAAGTTATAAAGTAGGTTACTATTTCATCACATTACGCTTTATCGACAATGAAAAATAAAAAATAACTGCCTTTCCCTAAACAAATTCGTATTTTCAGTTGTTCATTATTTTGTATTATTATTCCTCAGTTTCTTTTTTTTTCAATTTTATTTTTCAATGCATTTTCCCCCAAGTCGCAACTCACGCTTCTGGGAATTGCGCAAAACCACGCTGCCTCCGTGGTGTAGCACAGATCGCCATCACCAGCCAATAGATTACGCCAAGCGACCGACCACATCTTGACGCGCGCGCTCAGCCGCGTTTGGCACAAGGCTATAATGTTTTTATATGATTTTTCTATTCTGCATAATGTGATGCATCGTGCGGCGCTTGACGTTTGGAGCTTCTCATTGCTGATACCCGCACCGTCTACCCACTTACCCACACACGAGCTTGTAAGCTTACTTAGGCTTATGCATATGCATCCAGGCGTGCGTGTGTGTGTGTGTGTGGTAGTTGGTGTGTGCAAGGCGGCACGGCAGCGGCGTCTAACATTTGGTTATGCTTCTGGCATTTTGCTACAGGTCATAGTTACGTTAGATTTTCTTTATTTCTCGGCTCCTTTTACGCTGACTCGTTGTGGCTATGCATTTGCGCTTGACTTGTATTGTTTTTGTTGTTATTTAATTTTGCATCGAATGCATTGGATTGCGAAAAAGAGTTCGTCGAATGGCCATAACGATACTTGCAAGCGGCATTTGCGCAAAGCTTTGCCTACTTTACTGGACTTGCGGACATATGCACACGGACAGACAGACAGACAGACAGTTCGGCAGGCCAACTGACTCAATGACTGAAGGGGCTGGCGCGATGCGATGATGGCGTTGGGTTGATGTTGCATACGCTCGTGTGGGGTGATGACTGTGGTCACCGGCGTTTGTCGATTTCCTAATTTTTTTCCTTCGCTTGCCTTATGCCGTGTCGCTGTCATTTCATGTGCCAATTTAGTTCTGTTTGGCTTATTTATACCAAGGCAGACATTTCTTCTTCCAAACAACAACAAACGTACATGCATCTGTCATCCATATGCATGTGCATACACATACATACATACATGCATACATACGTGAGTGTGTCGCTTGCAAAGTACGCGCATAAAATTTTGCCTCGCAATTTGATTAGAGCGATACTGGCTATAATGTTGATAATAATGATCAAATTTTATGTCTCTCCTTTGATTTCATTTTTGGGCAATAATTGAAAAACGGTGCCAGCGCTAGCAACTTTCCACCATTGCGCTGCATATTGTTTGACTTTTTTGTTTTTGCTGTTTTTTTTCTTGATTTTCAAAATTGCTTTTAGCTTGTTGTTGTTGTGTTGCCAACTTGGCTGACAGCGCATTTCTCGATTGTTTGTTTGTTTGTTTGGATTTGTCGATGACATTTTCTGCAGCGTTATTCAATTAAAATGCACAGTTAATGAGTTTTCTGTCAGTACTTGAGACGCTGTCGAATATGCAATTACAATTATGGAATTTTTTTTTGTTTTAGGCTAACCAATTACTCTCTAGTTTATGGATAATTTGATTTGAAGTTGCAAACACTAAATATACATACATATGTACACATATATGTAAATAGTTTCCATTTTTTAGTTTAAGCGAAATGTACTCTGAAACCCGAAATCGCTCTTTTAAGTTAAGCATGTAACCCGAGGCCAGCTGTACAAGCCAAAGAATTACGAAAGATTTTCAAAGAAGAAAATTATTAAAATGATTTATTCGTCATTGCTCATGTGCAAAGAACTACAGGTTAGGTTAGGTTAAGAGATCTATCATAACAGGGATCTCACTTGAACTTTAAAACACCTATATAAATAGTCATAATAAAATCACAAAGCGCTTTGAGCCAACGGCAAATTTGTCGGGACGACTAGTATAAGTTTCGCCTATGTCTCTTGGTTCGCCGAGATGTTTCAGACTTGCAAAAGCTGGTCAATAGCGGGGAAAATGACTGGGTGTTTCCAAGTCACTTTTCTTTATACAACTTTATTTTCGTCCGACAAAATTCTTATCATTACTGCCTATTGGATACTTTTCAATAAAAACTCCAAAATGAGCTTTGCTAAGGACTATAGACATGTCATTCTGGCCGGAACTACTGAAGTTAAATTTCAAGAGTAAATAACAAAATGGCGGACTTTGAAAAAAATAGATCTTTTATTTTGCAAAAAAAGGGTTGTAAAATAAAAAGTTAGGGGTCGTTAGTTCCGATGAGAACTATAAGTGTGTAGAAAGCCTGTTAAAATTTGAAAGCAATCGGTTTAATAGAAAAAAAGTTAGGACCGGGCCGACCAAAAAACAATGTTTTGAAAAAACCATTTACACAGCTAGAACAAATCCGAAGAGCAGGACAGAGTTGTACTTTCAAATCAAGAAAACAAAATTTTAATTTTTTGAACCAAGTTACATGTCCAGCATGCAACGAGTCGCGCATGCTCTTTACATGCCCAGCTAACTCTACATATCTGAACCTTCTCCCTATGGTCCAACCCCTGCGAAACACGTTTCTTGGGATGACAACTTATCTGAACCTTACCACCCTAACGGGGAAAAGATAACCTTTACAACAAAAACAAAAATTTCCGCAAAACCTTTCTCTCGAAAACTCCTAACACCGACTCATCAGAAGTTGGTCTTGTGGAGCCTGGTCTTTCTTCGACGAGAGAGGACTATACTTTTCAAATGCTTACTTAGTTTAAAGTAGCACCTGTTGGCAAGAGTGACGCAGTGTTGGTTTTGATTGGTTGTGTAAGGCGACGATATTATCAACGACTTCAAAGTTATGGCTGTCAACAGGGACGTGTAAGCCAAGTCACGAATGCGATGCCTGCTTGTTTGATGACAGTAGTTATTCCATATCCAGTCTGGAAAAGTCAGAATACCAGTCATAGTCCTTTTTTTGAAAACTTTGGTACCAGTTTTCCAGGTGTTGGACCACTCGTTCATTGAAAGCTGGTAACAACCCTAAATTATTTACCGATGTGTGAAAATGCCAAAAGCAGAAGATACCTTGTGGTTACAATAGCTTATCTAAGTAACAAAAAATTCAAAAGTGTTTCCCAAATGCTCCCAAAAAATGTTGTAAAACAACATCATATCAATTTTGATATTTCAGTTTTTGAACCGGAAAATTTTATGCTTCATAAATAGTGCCTCTTCGTAAGCTTCCTGGTCTTCATTAAACTGTACTTTTTAAATTGTCCAGTTGAGGGGGTGTAAGTAGACGTAAAAGTCAAACAACTCATTGAGGATAAAAAAAATCCAAACAAATTTTGGATGACCATGACATGAAGTTCAACAATATGCCCGAAAATCTATCGAATTAAGGATTTGGGGATATCGTTTTGAATATTTTGGTATGAGAGAGCTCTGCGTAAAGTAGGTGCCGCTCGTGCTCACATTTCAAAAAGAACAGCGAATTCAGGATTCTGAGCAGGACGTCGACTCTAATAAATGTTAATTTTTGCTTTGAAATTTTTTAATGACAAAAATGATTATGGCTTTTAAATTTTTGGATACAAACAATACTGCCTTATCGGGATCTGGCCGTTCGCAAGACACGCAGTCATTGTGTTTTCATATGGTCTGTCATAGCACGATATTTCAATGACTTCAAGTTTGCTGTCAGCATTCATTATTGAGATATTCGACCGAATACCACGTCTAGCACGCAGTGAAGAAAATAAAGCAGCCATACCTGAGAGTGTACACGAAGACTCGTAGAGTCCATATCGGCGCAACGTTGTTGGCATACTATTCGAGACTGACCAAAGCGACATCTCTATGGCTCTTGAAAGTTCCAAGAACATCGAGTTTCAGCCAAATTTGTTCAGCGTTGAGGCTCATTGGTATGTAAACAAGCAAAATTTCCACATTTGGGACGAAGAGCAACCTGAAGAGATTCAAGAGTAGCCATTTCGTCCAGAGAAAAATAACGGTTTGGTGTAGTTTGTGGGCCGGTGGAATCATCGTTCCATATTTCTTCAAAAATGATGCGGATGAAAACGTAACCGTCAATGGCGACCGTTATCGCGCCATGATAACTGACTTTGTGATGCCTGAAATGGAGCTAGTGATCTCGGCGACATTTGGTTTCGACAAGACGGCGTCACTTCCCATACATCGCATCAATCAATTTATTTATTGAGAGCACTTCGGTGCGCAGATAATTTCATGGTTTGGGCCGGTCGTTTGGCCACCAAGATAGTGTGATACATACCGTTAGACCTTTTCCCGTGGGAGATATGTAAAGTCTAAGATGTCTATGCGGATAATCCCGCTTTGATTGAAACCTTGGAACGAAACATCACGCGTGTCATTCGCCAGGTAGCAGTCGAAATGCTCGAACGAGTCATCGAAAATCGAACTCAACAGATGGACCATCTGAGACGTAGCCGCGGCCAACATTTGAAAGAGATAATCTTCAAAAAATAAACGCTAAAGAATGTTCTTTCGAATTACAATAAACATATTCATTAAATTTGATGTTTCTGTGTTTTTTCAAAGGAGTAACCGGATCAAAGTATTGCAATACCTCTCTCTACCATTCCTGTTTTATCAATTTTTATAATAAATAAACTATTTTAATCTCATTTGTTCAGTGATAAAAGTACTTTCATTACACACTGTAGACAGTTTTAAACTACTAAAACGAAGCTTACAAAACTCAAACTCTTAACTTTCAAAAAATGTAATCCACCAGTATTCTCTCACGAATGTTGTCTGATTTAGTTTGCAAAAAGAGATCCATACGACGTGCTAGTTACAGATGTACCTGACATTAATATTTACTTATATGTTTATATACATACATGTGTGTACAAAGGTAGCATATGTGGGTAACTATCCAAAAGCCATGTTCCATTCTCCAATCCTTGTTCACCAGCCACCATGCCAATGACCAAATAAATATTTATTTTACCACCTTTTTCCGTTAAATTCAAACACCCACTATGATTATAGCGGTAATCTTGTGTTATTCATTACCCACCGATATCATAGCACACACATATTTACAAATATATTTGAATGTTTTTCCCAACAGCGCCGGCACACCACGCAGCCATAGTGCCATAGCCGGCTCCGGCAAGATAGTTTACACATTTGGCAATCCTACGCTTATCGGCACCGCAAAATGGGCATCTACTCAGCAAGCGAAAATCCAAATTAAACAATTACTGCGCCACAACGGTGCAACGCTCGATGAGCCCAAATCCAATTACATGTACGACTGTCTGCGCGAGAAGTGTGATATCGCAGCTGATCGCATTTTTCACATCGGCAAAGAGTTGTGTAAAAAGGTGTTTGGCGCAAACGCGGACAATTATGAGCTGAGTCAAGTGGACAACCATTCGCAGGTAGGTGGTAGAGTGTACTTGTAAAATAGTGTGGGCGTACAGTGGTGAGCGTACGTGCGCTGCTAGTTCCCGTTGTTTTCTAACGCCTAGTGTTGTTTGGTAGACATTATCCAACATGTATTTTTTACCCACATAGGAAATTACGAAAACAATTGGCACTATTTGCTGTGATCACGAAGGTCCCTTAGATCCTTCTTCGACTATGTTAGCCGGTACTGATGAGGCGCGTTGCCTAACTGTACGCTTGAACTTCTCCAAAGCTAAATCGGTAGCGGTCTTTCCGGGACAAATAGCGATCGTGTCGGGGAAAAATCCCAAAGGTGATACTTTCATTGTGGATGAGGTGTTAGCCGAGCGACAACTCAGTCCGCCTTCAGCGCCCAAACTTACAGATCCATTGAGTTTTGTCATCGTTGCCGGTCCGTATACACATGACGATGATCTTGCTTATGAGCCATTGCAAGATTTGATTGCGTACTTAAAGGAGCACAAACCGGATGTGCTAGTATTGACTGGACCGTTTCTGGATGCCGAACACAGGTTAATCTCCGAAAATGTTACGTTGGCCGAGTCATTTGAATCCTTCTTTGAGAAAATGATTACAAGCATTGTGGATGCTATTGGGTGAGTAATGTAATGCTTAAATAATGTATTTGTATTTATTTATCTACAAATAAATACTTGTAAGTAATCATTAATTATTAAGTGAATCCCAGTACGTTAAGGTCAACGACTTAGATCGACGGAGACATTCCGAGCTTGAAATATTCGGCATATTTTCACTTTAATAATTTTTTCATAATTTAGGAAACGTTTTCTTGGTTGCTATCCTCCAAAGGTATTTCTGGTTTGACAAAAGATTATATTACACTATTTTAGCCTTGGAAGAAACCCATCATAAGATTCCTTAAAGGCCTTTCCTCTTCCCATAGCTCCGCTCGTAATGGTGGGTCTACAGCAAAGAACGGCTCCGGATTCAATGCCTTGATTTCTGCAGCTTCTTTCGGTAGAAGATAGGCAAGCTCGTTGCTCTTCATGTCTTTATGCCCAGGAATCCAAGCTAATGAAATTTTATAGTTCAAGCATTTTCATGTACAGCAGTACCATTATTGATTTGATTTCAACGGACGAGATTGCCTGGTTGTGGCGCTTGACTATCACTGAGAAAGGCAATGTAGCACAATAGGTTTTCTCTAGAATAATATCCAAAAATCTACTATTTATAGCCTTAGCTTGAAAAATGCTTGGAAACATGACCATAGGCACTAATAGTTTGGTGCATGGTCCCACTATGCCAGCACCGATTCCGTCAGCCTTTAAGTTTCACGGAACTTTTATATTTCTTAGTTTGCAAGAAACTATTCCTCCGATTCCTCCATTCCAAACTGTCTCTATAATTCGAAGTCTGATTGGATTTCCGCTTTCTGTTCGTGAATAAGCGAGCGTATAAGCTTTCCAGAAATCGGTGGGCGTGGGTGAGGTCAATGTGACGATCTGTGCACAAGACGCGTGCAATAAAACTTTAAAAGGTAGAGAGGTCACAGAAAGAATCCTTGATTGTCCGAAACGTTATATTTTGAAAAATCTTCTAGCATTGTCGCAACCACTGTTCCTAGAATACAATTGAAAGAATATACCTAGAATCAAATGGAGTGGCTCCACGTAAGTGGTTAATGCTTAATGGTTAAATGTAGAACTATATCAGAATGACTTTTTTTAAGCAAAGTTAAGGAACGGGTCCAATACAACAACGGCTCGAAAGCATTGTTAAACAAGTTTAGGACACTTTTTCCACCGAACCACACAAAAGTACGAATAACAATTGAAAGCCATCGATCTGTGACCCTCATATTCTCATTATATTTACTATAGGTTAAGAAAAGTCTGTGATACTCAGGTATGTAATGAACCGATGCATTTCATCAATGCCAGATTGTTTTTTGAAAGTCGAATACTTAGAGACCATTAACTGATAAATTGATGAGAATTCTAGTCAGATTATGTGTATTCTGTTTATGGTGCGGAAAACGCATTTTTCTTATCGTTGGAGAGAAACCTCGTGCTAGAAAGTTTGCTCCGGATTCCTTATTCTCGAAAAAATATTACTGTTTTTTTTATTTGATAGTTTTTTACTTCTAATAATATAGTACGTAGGTTAAATTATGCACCATCGAAAGTTGGCATAGACATGCCCGGCTCACCATCTTTGTCATTCAAAGAAGGCGCAATTTTAAGCCCCCAGCCTTTTTTCTGGGCCCGACCCCTTGGTTACTTTTGGGACGTTTTGGGGGGGTTTTTTCTTGATCGAGTACGACGCCTTACAGCTTCGTCCTTATTTCTCGGTTTTCGATGGCACAGTTGACTTTCAACGGATCTCTTGTCTTTTGGCTGCAATTCGTTACTCGATCCGGTTTACGAATCTCGGATCCGATGATGTGAATTGCGGCCTCGATGCATAATATGTTCGGTCTTCTTCCATTTTTGCCGTAGCCAAAGCCAACCTTTACTCTTCTTCCTTCGCCTTGGTCTTGCAGCTAAGCCTTTCGTTTGGGCTGATATCCTAACCCACTTTTCTTCCCTTTTGTCCTCCATGTGGAGTTTTGTTCTTCGGTACCTCTACCCTTAGCGTTTTATACCTACCACTAGGTAACTCGTTAGAAATGGCAGAAATAGATATACACCCCCTCTTCAGTGTTAAATGCAAAGTATTTTACCAGGACTTTTGCTTTAGCTAGACGCCACATGCTCGCACCATCAAGACTTGCGCTAGAAACAAGTCAGTCCGCACTCGCTAGGAGAATATAACTACGGGGACTTTCGTCGACCATTTGTTTATGTTGGACTTTACACAATTTGTCAATCGCTCAAAAAAAGTCTCACGTCGATTTGTTTAGAGAAATGTTATCAAAATAGCAGTACTTTGAAACACGTCTATGACATCGTGACAGGTGTGGAATCGTGGATTTACGCGTATGAGCCCGAAAGTAAACAGCAGTCGACTCGATGAGTGTTTTAAAACAAGCCGAATCCAACAAAGGTTGTTCGCGCACGAAACACTTGACATATCGCAACCATACCATTAGAAGAACGCAGAACAGTTAATTCTGGGTGAAATACAACCATTTTCTTGCCAGCTGACTTTCAATAAATCAGGAAAACCAACCACTGAAGTTGGTTCACTCTTCACCACAACAATGCTAGTGTGAGAGCTTAAACAATTGAATTGTTGAGCACTAAAAATATCGATATGATGAGTCATCCTCCCTATAGTCTTGACTTGATACCGTTTTAGTTTTCCCGTTCGTAAAAAAAACTAATAGATTAACGTTTTTGGACATCAGAAGAGGCGGTTGATGCGTCCATAATGCATATTTTGGAGATACCTCTATCATCGTGGCAAAAGTGCTTCGACAATTAATTCCAATGCATTTATGTATATGTGGGAAGTGGTCCTTCAGATTTTAAGATACCGATCTGAAATATTTTACACGTTCTCTTCTACTCAAGAAGCTCTTCACTTGTCGAAACCGATGTGGGATTTCGCCTTCTTTCAGCTTACGTGGTTACAGCCGAGTTTACAACAGCCAAGTCTTCATCTGGTCTTTTCAACGCAGTTTTCCACTTCCCCTACTTCTCCTGGCGGGTACTGCATGAAATAACCTCAGAGCTGAAGTGTTTGATCCATTCGGACGACATGACCTAGCCAACGTAAGCGCTGTCTCTTAATTCGCTGAACTATGTCAATGTCGTCATATATCTCGTACAGCTCATCTTGCCATCGACTGCGGCATTCGCCGTTGCCAATACTCAGAAACTCGTAACGCCGACGCCTCAGATTTTGTCATCATCCATGCTTTTGCACCACACAGCAGGACGGGGATGAAGAGTAACTTTAAGAATTTGGTCTTTGTTCGTCGAGAGACGACTTTACTTTTCAACTGCCTACTCAATCCGAAGTAGTACCCGTTGGCAAGAGTTAATCTGCGTTGAACTACTGGTGTTAATGCTGATTCCTAGATAGACGAAATTATCTACGACTTCGAAGTTATGCCTGTCAACAGTAACATGAGAGCCAAGTCACGCGTGCGACGACTGCTTGTTTGATGCCAGGAGATATTTCATCTTACCTCAAACCTGGAGAAACCAGAACTAGCGGTTGTTATGGCCAATGATATCGATGTCATCGGTGTACGCCAGCAGTTGTGCTCCCTTGTAGAAGATTGTACCTTCTGCAGCTCGAATTATTTTCTCCAGGAGTAGATTGAAGAAGTCGCACGATAGGTAGGTGGGACTCTCAGAGAGATCCTTCACGAACCAGACGAAGCTTTGAGCGTCACCAACGTCAGTTTAAACAGCCGTATTAGTTTTGCAGGCATACCAAATCGGACTAATATAGCATACAAACTGATCAATGAAGATCAAGCTCTGCTATGGATTTTTTTTTTTATTTGTCGAGGGTATTATAGTTTCGAAGCAATTGAAGTTAACAGTTTTTCTACAAATTTACAAATTTTGAAAGCGTATTAATTTTTTAAATAAAGCAATTTGTATTATAAATTTTAACAGCAATTCGACAACAATATTGATTGTCACTTCACATAAGGACGCCAACGCCGATCCTGTCTATCCCACCATGTCAGTACCGTTACGAAAATCTTTTCCCAATGTGCATGTCTTGCCCGATCCATCGATGATTGATTTAAATGGCATCGTTGTGGGAATGACCTCCACGGACATAATGCAGCATATAATCTCGAATGAGCTGGCCTTGTAAGTGCCATTACACTAATATTTTAATAAATTTACAGTTTAAGTTACATTTTCTTACAGCAATGCAGGCGATAAAGTAAAGCGCGTCGTCAATCATCTCTTCAATCAAGGTTCCTTTTACCCGCTGCATCCGCCAGCCTGCGATGAGATCAGCTTTGACAGTTTCTTGGCGGCAAGATACGCCAAAATTGAGCAAATACCGAACATACTTTTGTTGCCGAGTGATCAGAAGTGTTTCATACGGGTAAATTTAGTGAAGCAAATTTGTTGCAGTCTCGAGTTTGATTAAATTTTTACTTAATTGCAGGTGGTAAACGGCTGTTTGGCTATAAATCCCGGTCGTTTGGCTGACAGCAATGGCGGCACTTTCGCGCGCTTCGTTATTACGCCGCCGGCCAACAAGGAGGAGACGAACATTTGCAACTTTGTGGCCTGTCAAATACGCAAGGTCTAGCACACATTTTATACAGCACACGCTAACTGTACAATGTTTTTTCTTAAGTAAAAAATGCATATTTATTTTTTTCATATATAATTTGTTGTATTACAAAAACAGCAATGTTCATGAAAATGTTTGTTTAACTAGAAATAAAACATACACATTCCTCATTATCGCTTCAATATGCTTATATATATTTATTATAAATTAACAGTTGTATTGGTTGTTAATTTCCAAAGGCACTTGGAAAGTATTTTTTCTCAGCTTCGACAATTTCCTCCAAAATGTCATCGATTTCCGTGTCCGGGTAACGTTCCACCCAGGACTTGATGTAACCCTCGTGCGTGGCGTCATACGTTTTCAGTTTCACTTTCTCACTCTCCACGTCCGTGTTGGCTTGCACCAAAATTATACGCGGTTTCTTATGCGCCAGACAAATGTCACGCCATTTCGCCCATGGATGCGAGCCGCCTTCACTGACCTCCGAGTAGTGTTCATACATTTCACTTGCCGCTGCGATATCAGCAGTCGATTTGTAAACTTGGAGTTTCTTTAGGAATTCTTCGATGGCCTTTCGGCCAACAGTCTGGATTTTTGTGCGGTCCACAGTGAGACGTAAATTTTTACCATCGTCTGTCTCCTCGACGGTGACAAAGCCTTCACCCGCCTCCAGCAGCACCTTCATAATAACGAAGCGTGCGCGCGAATGCGCTTGCATCCATTGTTTGGATTGTGGGTTGTACATTTCCAAAGCAACACCCATACCATTCCAAATTAAACTCAACCAATTAATGTAAATGATTTTCTCCTGCTCAACAGGGTCTTTGAAACCGAAAATCTCCAAGATATCTGCTTGTAGTGAAAGATACAAGCCGACTGCTTCGGCGCGACATTCCTCATAGGAAGAGCCGATCGCACCGAATTTCGTATCGTAAGTTTCGCCGGGTAAATACCAAGTCTTGATGGGCTCACCAGTAATGAGGTTTTTCGTGTTGTCTTTGTCAAAATTGAACTTGCCGTTCTCATCTATGCGGAAGAGTTTACCGCTACCATGACCGAGCAGCTCGTGCAAGCCAACTTGCACCTGAGGAGTAGATACGTGTAGATTAAATAATTCTATTTTAAACACGAAAACCAAGAAAGCTTACCTCGAAAGACTTCACTTTGTACTCTTTCATTAGCTCTTGATCTTCATCCGAAAGGAATGGAATGGGGTCTTTGCGGTTAATATTGGCCAACACGTTGCCAAGGGATACGTTTTTAAAACCTTCATCCTGACGGATCTCGTCATCTAAAAATCAGAAGCAAAGCAGAAAATTGTAAAGAAATTAGTTTTGAAATTTTGTTTGCAAAAACAAAGAACTACGTACAATTTGGAATGTTGATTCCTGCTGGTACACCACTACCAGCAAACGTCAGCACATCCAGCGAAGTGAAGTCTGGTTTCAAATACGTGTCTTTCTCGTAAGCTTCAGTCCAGGGCAAATATTCCAACAGCTTTTCTGCGCGTGCTACCAGTTCGGCGAACTTCGCAGAGCTTTCCTTGTTGACCATTGCCACAAAGCCCTCAAATTCGGCGCGTCCACCTGCTGGATCACGATATGTTTCAATGAAACCAATATAGGTTTCGATAACAGGTCCCTTATCCTTAATCCACCATCTACAATAATAAGCATTAATATATTTGTTTCGAGTAAAATATCACGAGTTTAATATGTACCTGGAGCCGTCCTTATGATCTGCTAATGAACCCTCTTGGAACGACTTTATATAGTGTTCAATCATTTTCTGCTCATTTTCATTTGCCGCATACTTTTTCGCTTTCTCCAGATTTTTATTAACACGCTGTAAGAGCTTTTGATAGTCACCACGTGTTACACGAAAACTATTGCCATTGTAGCTCTCCAAGGGCAGAGTTATGCCATCCTTGTCGGAATTATCCACCGAACCCAACTTAATATCGTAAACAGTTTGGCCATTTTCAACCACTTTAAATGTACGACACATATAAGGTTCAATACGCTTCGATGTTAACCACTCATTGACAATGTCGGCATCTTCTTTCGTACAGTTATCTGACCAATACGTCGTTATGCCGTTGGGTGCAAAACCCAAAACCTCATCGCGCGGTTTCAACGCGTAGATGAGCGGAGCGGCCTTTTCATAGGCGGCTGATACACGCTTATCACTTGAATAGGCAGTTGATGAGCGAACAATCGTCTCAAATTTTTTCGCGTCCAAATTCGGAATTATTTTGCTGTCGCCCATACCTTTGTAGTTACCGGCATTGGCAAAAATTCCACAAGCATAAACCAAGAAGGCCTAAAATAAAGCAGAAAGCTTTTTAGCAACACCACTCAACCACAATAAGCGCAAATTACATAACCTTGAATTTAAAAAATTATTAAAAATGGACTTACGGTGAACTCATCTTCAGTAATGCCATTAGACAAAGCCTTTGCTTTTAATTCCTCCAATGGTTCGGCAACAAAAATGCGGTGTAGAAATGAGAAAATTAACGGTGCTTCCGGACTAGACTGTATCAGCGCTATAAGACCACCGTCCCATGAAGCTTTACTGAAGTAGTGAGCGTAGAGTTTTTCCTTCTCAGTTAAGCCCATAAATGCATTTTTGCACTCCAAATCAGCAATCGGTTGTGTATTGGGCAAAACAAAATGTGCTGCGTTGGCAGAGGACATGGTGCGTATAAACGAAGTGTAGCTACTGAAATAACAAATTATGAATGCATAACAATCAAAATTTCTCGAATAAATGTTTGATATAAAATGTATAGAATAAATTGCGAATACCTTAAATTTAAATTATTTGTACTAATATTTGAAGTCTGAGATAATAGTAAGCTATTAAGTTTTCGAGCGTTCCCTGATTTTCCTACATCACCCAAATTTCTGCTAGGGATAGATAACTGAGTACCAATTCTGCGAATTGTTTTGTATGTCATTAAAGTTCTTCTAAAGCTAAGCATTTTTGAGTTTTTTGGATGTCTAATAATTTCAAATTTTTATACTGAAAATAGAGGTGTGAATTAAAACAAATTCAATTGTACATCGGATTATCGGAAGAAGTTTGTACTTACATTTGTACTCGTTTTAGAAAAATTTCTATATCTAATTGGGATTTGTGGAAAATTTTGAAGAGAGCATTAACTGAAATTAGCGAAAAAGTTCATGTTAGCAATTGTGAAAACATAACAAGAATTAGATTTAACGATACTTGTTCATTATGAATTGAATGCGAATAGCGAATGTAAGCAAATGTCTGTTCGTTAGTTAATTAGTTAATATTTTTGAACATATTTGGAATTATGAATTTAAAGTTTATTTTAAAACAGCTTTGAAAAGAACTACGTTTTGATACAAATCAAAAAACATACAACAATAAAACTTTAGTTTAACAACGAAGGTGTACGTAATTGTAGTACATCAGAATTTGTTTATCTTCTGTTATCAGTATTTTCGCTTGTTGAAATAAAACCTATACACAAGTGCATATATCTTTTAAGTTATCTAAAACGCCATATTTTTTCAAGAGATTTTATATTTATGTTGTATGTATGTATATATTTAGTAGACTATTGCAATTCATTTAAGGAACCGACAGATTGGAGAAGTGCATTGTTTATTTGCAGGTATTAACATATGTATGTATGTATATGCACTTTGTTAAAACATATCAATGGGTTATTTCTCATTAGCAAATCTCTATAATCATGCATATTTCAAAATGGGTATAAATTATTTTAGATTTTGCTCATACAGCATTAATATATTTCCTATAATTAATCAAAAAATAAAACGCTATGATACAGGAAAATACAATTCGGTTCATAATTTTGATATTATAAAAGCTTAAATTATAAATATGTACATATGTATTTATATTATGTATGCATATGTAACAAATACGTGTTGTGAGTTGCATTTTGAGTTTCTATAAGTGCCACGCGATACACATTAACCGGCTAATTATTGAATCGGCGAATATACAGATGTGTATCCACGTAAAAAGTGTTTATTCTTCAAAACTTTAACACATTTATAAAGTAAAAATCTTTTTTTCATTTTGTAAAATCAAAAGAGCGATTAACTAATTTATACAATAGTAATTTGCTCTAATTATTATATGCATAATTATATTATTTTTTAGAAATTATAAAAGTATATTACCTTTGTAATAATTATCAAAAATGCTTGGCAATTTAGCTTTTCTTTTAATTCGCGTTTAAAAATTATTCATTCACTTCCACAAATACTCAATTGAATAATAAAACAATGAGCGCGGTGACTCGGAATTTTACAATTAAATGAAAACAGCTGATTCAATTAATGATAGAGTTCCCGAGTTGCTATGAAATGTATAACAGTTTTGATAAACAAATTAGTATTACAGTACAGCATACTGAAATATTCTACTTAAACAAATGTATGTGAAGTAAAATTTTATTTTAATAACACGCTAATGTAAAAATTAATTTTCTTTTTATTTATTTATAATTCATTACATGCATAACCTACCTAACTATAGCACAAATTAAACTCATGGTGGAATCACAATTCATTTACAATATTTAAACATAAAAGCACAATATGGTTCATTCAATTACTACAATAAATTAGTTGATATACAAAAAAGGAATTTAAATGCAAAGAGGCATCTTGCGACATCATTAAGTATCATTAAGCATATTACATCTATAGGTGTATTTATCACAGAAATTATCTGCCTTTCTATTGCAACTGCTCCATGGCTCTAAGTGCAGACTCTTCATCAATGTCCGGAATTATGGATTCAAACATACTTTTTGGAAAAGCTACATTTCCGATCATGACAACTTCATTCGGATCTAATGTTGGTTCTAGGCCATCAATTACATCATTGTTTACAGATGGCATACTCATAAGAGTTGGTGTTACAGTTGGTATGCCACTCATACTTATTGAGGCATTATTGGCATGCTGCTGTTGAACTACTACTTGAGCTGCAGCGGCTGCTGCGGCTGCTTCCAACTGTAATTTTTGCATTTGCATCATTAAACGAGCGTTCGCATCCAAGTGCGAATGTCTAGCTCTTATATGCTTGTCTCGATCGCCGCGTTGACGAAAATTCTTTGTACAAAACAGACAACCAAATGGTTTTTCACCAGTATGGATTCGTTGGTGATTCTTAAGCGCATCTGCACGATAAAAACGTTTACCACACTCTTCACATTCATAACGTCGCTCGCCACGATGTATAAGACGATGCTGGTAGAAAACGGAGCCAGTTAAGAAGCGTTTGCCGCACACCAAGCAATGATAGGGACGTTCACCAGTATGACACTTGCGAATGTGATCATTCAAGTCGGGACGAATGGTAAATTTACGTGTACAACCGGGTTCCTTGCAAGCAAAGGGTTTTACCCCTGTAAAAATTTAGCATAATAGTTTTTAAGATCACGGTAAATTCATAGATATTTTATAGTACGCTTACCTTGATGAAAACGCAAATGCTGCCATAAGTGGCTGGATTGGGTATACGATTTCCCGCACATATCACATAAGTATTGACGTGTTTTACTGGATGAACCAGTTCCATCTTTATCGCGTTTATACTTCTTATAATGCTTTTCTTCATAATGGGCCACACATTCTTGAGCAAACTCAAATACTACATCGCAGTACTCACAAGGTAGCTGTAGTACACCAAGGCATTTATTCAAACGGGGAAAGAAATGATAAGCAGTGTATCTGTTAAAAACAAAAAACGAAATTTTTTTATAAATTGATACGCATTAGATTTAGTATTTACCTATGCTCATGTAACTGATCAAGGGATTGAAATTTATTCTCGCAAACGTTACAAACAAAGTAACGCTGTGTAGAAGCTTGATGCACCTTAAGATTCTCTCGCATAAATACACACTCAGCTTGCCAATGCGCACATATTTCTTTAGACGTGCGCATATGAATATCGCATGAAAAGCATTCAAAACGTCGTTCAGGCAAATGGCAAGCCGAATGTACAAATAAATAGGATACTTCTGAAAAAACGAAATCACAAAATTCACACTGCAAAATGCAACTTAAAATAACCATTTTGAGGTAAACAGGTGGTTTATCTCCATGAACTGTTAACGGCCCCGCACAACTATTAGTCTGTATTGAAATATTGATTTCATTTTTTATTCTTTATCTATATCTTATTCTTTAAAAATTACTTACCTCCATCTTCAAAAAATTCATAGCATCGTCTACATAGGATTCGTACGGAATTTCAGCACAATTATCGAATTCTTTTTCTTCCTGCATACTTCCGGGAAAGTGGGAACATAAATGTTTGAACGCTGCAAATGGCTCAAAGAAAACTCTTCCGCATAGTGTACACTTAATGACAACTCGCAGACCATTAACACTCTGTAAGGAGCTACTTTGTGATGAAGCCGTTTTACCACCTGACGAAGCGCCTGGTGTTGGTATAAGATCCATTGCATGTTTCTCCATATGCCGCAAAAGGCCTGATGCATGCACGAACTTACGTTCGCATAGTGTACACTCATGAGGACCATCTTGCTTTTTGGTAGCAGTATTCGATGAATTCGAGCCTGTCGATGTATTTGATGTATTACCTAAAATACTACTCGAATTACTTGTATTGTTATTTATGGACGCATTAACGTCATATTTAAGTTCATCTTTCAAGAAACGCCGAATGCGTATCTGATTTTCGCGCAATAACCGAATGCATGCTGGTTCCGGTGGCAATAGAGGTTCTTCCTTGATTGGTTTACTAATAGGTGTAGATGCAGCTGGGGGGACGATAAGATTGTGGTGTTCATCGTAATCACAAATGTGAGATTGAAAAGATATGATATCAAAGAGGCAGTTGCAATTGGAACACTTCACAATTCGATAAGCCGATGATGGAACATCGGGCGGAATATATAATTTAGTATCTGGAATTGAGAGTTTTTAAAAATTATTAATGAAGGTATGTATATTTTCGTAGATCTATATTATTAGTTTTTTATATTATGTGCACATACCAAGCGGACTACTTTGGGGTTGTGTCTCCAGAAATTTCAATAGTTTCAATTCTTCTTCTGTTGCATCGAATGACCCCGTTGTTTGTTTCACTGTTTCATTAACCACTACTGTAGGCTCGGGGATTGGTGTGGCAAATGGTGTTAATGGCACTGTGCCCACCAAATCCAAAAAAGCCGGTTCTGTGCCTCTACCAGTAATATTACTCAAATCGAGTACATCATTTATATCGAAAGGAGGAATGTTTGTTGTTGTTGGTAACTTGAAGACTGATTCATAATTTTCCAGCCTTGATTTGGTTAAATCTTGCGGTTCCTCCTCTGTTATGCAACTAAGACTTCCGGAAGGAAATGTAAACGTTGCCGATGAATCTATAACGGACTTTTCTCTGTAATCAGAATTAAATTCTTTTAATTGTGCAAAAAGTTGTTCCGACAGCCAGGCGTCAGAATTTGTAAATTCCTCTTCACTTGTATTCATCATAATTAATTTATTTCAAATTGCAACTCATTAAAATATATTCGATGTTTTATCGGCTAAACGCTGTTTCTAGATACGTATATTGTTTTTTCAAAAAAAAAAAAAATATGGCGTCTTGACAAATTTAGCAAGCCTACTATTTGTATGTTACTCGATACAGTTATTTTGAGTGAACAAATATATAACAGTGTTAATAATTTAAAATAATGAGAATGAAAAGTATTTTGTGTGCACATAAGTAAGTAATTGAAAGACTTTCAATCGTTATAAATTAAAATAATTTAGAAATACATAACAAAAACTAAATCGTCCATGCAAATGTTTAAAAAATCTGTGCACTACATCAAATCTTCGTTTCATAATAAACTTAATTGTAGTTAAATAAAATTACAAGTTAAAACTAATTTTTTAGTATTATTGTCTCAAAAATATATAGTTTTATGCTACATCCAATTGTAATAAGGAAAAATCAACCAAATTCTCAAACAAAGAGTGTTGATGAAAGAAAAATAATAATATTATGTTTATAATAAACTTCCAGAAAACTTCTACCAATTGATTTCAAAAATATGTTAACGAGCTATATATTTTAAAGTCGATGTATCTCATAAAGTGGATATGTGTAAACATGCCATTATCACGGAAAGCACAAAAGAAAATAGAA
Organism: Bactrocera correcta; assembly: GCA_027475135.1. Taxonomy (NCBI): domain Eukaryota; kingdom Metazoa; phylum Arthropoda; class Insecta; order Diptera; family Tephritidae; genus Bactrocera; species Bactrocera correcta. The sequence goes on from CM050325.1 coordinate 27,180,625, forward strand.
ACACCTACCAAGTAGGAATAATTTGCGTACTCCGCAAGAATATAGAATTTAGAATAAGTTCGTCCATCGTTCTGATAAAAATGTATACCTTTTGATTTTAAACTAATAATATTTCAACTTAATATGTAAGTATTTATTTAATTGGTTACTGCATATTTAGTTACACAATAATTAATTGATACACCAATGGTCATTTTCCAATTGGGATTCTCGAGGTAATTTTATTTGTTTATATCACTGACAAAACCAATTGGGTAGCAAATGTGTTTTTAAGCCGACATAGCGAAATAAATAAATGAGCTCTACGTGTGAAATGATTGAACATTACACTGCAAATTAACAACACACATTTCCTTTGCTGCCTTCTATATATACTGAATAGAACCGCGTTAGGTATCAAAGCTAAGGTACTATAGTATAAATGAAACCTGACATTTTTACTTAATTAATTTTGTTGATTCATTTTGATGCTTTACTGCAGTGGGCATGAAATCTGTTTAGTATTTGTGAATGTCATTTCAGACTGAACAGTGTACCTCTTAAACAATCGTTAGCGATTTGGTGTGTTATAAAGATAAGTAATTCTGCAATCTTATCTTTTGTAGTGCACTATTACTACTGTGGAAAGCTGTATAGTTAAACAAATATATTGCAATCCTTTCGTATTACATTGCCTTTGGAAGTGTACCTGTGAAAAATAGCACGTGCATTATGCAACGCATAGCTGTCATTGGTGGCACCGGCATGACCGGTCAATGTGTAGTTGATTACGCATTACAAAAAGGTAAATAAGTTTCGTGTGCAAGTTTGTCTAAATAATTTAAACTTTTTTACTTTCAGGATTGAAGGTCCGTCTTTTATATCGCAGTGAGAAAACTCTTCCCGATCGTTTTAAAGACAAAGTAGAATTAGTTAAAGGCGATGCCTTAAATTTAGAAGACTGTAAAAATGTTATTGACGGTGTTGACGGCGTTTGCATTATTTTGGGAACACGCAATAAGTTGGAGGCTACCACCGAATTATCAAGTGGCACGAAGAATTTGATTACAGCCATGAAAGAAAAAGGTGTTCGCCGTTTCTCCGTTGTAATGTCATCATTTTTATTCCGTCCACTCAATGAAGTGCCTGGAGTATTTCATAAACTAAACGAGGAGCACAAACGCATGCTGGATTTGACAAAGGAGTCTGGTTTAGATTATGTGGCTATATTGCCACCACACATATCCGATGAACCATCCACCGATTATACAGTGTTACATGACGATGCACCTGGTCGAGCTATTTCTAAGCATGATTTAGCAAAATTCGTTGTTGATTCATTGGAACAAGATGAACATATTGGCAAAGTATGTGGAGTAGCAAAGAAAATAACACAGTAACAGTATACGAACAAAGCTTCTATCTGTTCGCCGATATAATAATGTATCTGTTTAATTATACATTATTATGCAAACGAAACTGCACAAAAGCAATTAACATACACATATGTATCTTCATATATACATATATATTTACCGTTGTATATTTAAATTATTATGGATTTATGGTAAAGCGCAGCTATATGGAATTAAATAAATTACGTTCAACTTAAAAGCCCGTTCCTTATTTGGTCTCCTACCTAATTTGTCCGATAGGCGATAGTTATTATCGAACGTTTTTGGATTCAATTAAATTCGCACATTTATATTTACGATTAATTATTTTGATAAGATATAAAAATTATAAATATTTGTAGATAATTATATTTTACATTTTTATTTTCTTTTCTGGCGGAGGTTTCATATCGATACCCTCGACCTTTGGCTCAATGCCACCTTGCGCAGTGTTAGGTGAAGGACTTGCCTCTGAGGGAACCGCACCATTATTAGAGGTAGTAGGATTACCAGCGACATTATTTGCCTCATTTGGATTTACTTCTGTTGCTGTGTTCTGTAACTGATTTTGTTGTAACTGCTGTTGGTTTTGCATTTGTTGTTGATGTATCATTGGCGGTATTGGAGGTGGAAATTTGCGCAATAACTCTGCTAAAAGCATGTCAACCCTTTGCTTTTGAAATATTGTGCCGCTATCGTCTTTGTTCGATGAAGGGTCCTTTTTGTTACCTTTGGATTTATCTGAAACTGTAAATAAGACAAACTTTAATATATTTACAAATTTCTGTGTAAACATTAATGCGTTTACTGACGTGCTTTATTAGCAACGAAATCCCATGTGTAGCCTTTATTTGGATGATAACGAGAATAGCTGCTGGCTTCTTCGAAAGCTGATTGCAAATTCGTAACCGTAGCTAACTAAGATTTATTATATATTAGAACATTAATTACTCATTTTCAAATTTATTAGTTCTTACAATTCTTGAATTAATTACGCTTGCAAGATCAGGTGCTTTATAAACCATACCACCTATAATGTAGTAATCTGCCATTGGTGTCGCCTCTGTGGGACTATGCCGATGTTGCTTTCGTATAACATATAATATAGGTTCGGCAACGTGAAGCAGAATATATTCTACACCAACCATATTGCTATAAAGAACCATATTAAATGCAAATAAAAGTTAAATAATTTCAATATAATACTTAAGATGCTCCAGGCTCAACCGTTGCATACGAATAGTTTCATTATTGCAGACCCTGTCATAAAAGGGATTCGATTTGCGACAAAAGTAATCCATAACAGTGGCTGGACTCAGTGACGCCATCATTTGTGTATCGTGCCACGATACCCATAGCTGATTCTCTTGTGCTATGGGCTGGGGTATCTGTCGTCCTGGCAGCATTTTCAAATGTTATAATTTTAAATAGCACTTTCCACAATTGTTTCTGTTTTTTCGCCGGTTATGTCTTTGCTTTTTTATCACTTCTTCCTTAATGGCTAATTGCACCGCTTCAGGGTCAAAGTGATGAACTTGAACGACAAGTGTCACTTCCTTTTCTCTCTATTTGCACAGATGCAAATTGTTTATGTTTTATTTTTAGTTTATGTTGACTTATTTTTAATACAGATTTATTTATTGTTTGTTGTGTAATAAATCTATCGCAGTCGGTCAGTGAACGCTGGCACAAAACGTGAGGGCGTTATAGCAAATAAATTTATCAACAGGCACGCGACACAAATTCAGGTGAGTCACTACGATATACTTTCACTTTTGGCATTGTTGTATGTCTCTCTTGTGTATTGTGATAAACGTTCTTTTGTAATTTTTTATTTATAAACAAAATTCGTTGCAAGTACCAAAATTAACAAATCGAAAATTGTCAATAACAAATGCGCGAGTTGAAAATGTACTTGAAAACAGCTGTGAACTGGGTTGCATTGTCAACAAAAAAGTGTAGTAAAATAATAATGTGATAACGCAACTAAAGGTCGTGAGCAAGAATTTAATAAGCAGACTTTTTAGACGGTTACACCATGTTTATGAATTAATTTCTTAGTAGTAATCATGAAAAAATTTTATTGTGTTTTCTATTTTTGCTTAATTTGAATAAATAAGATTTTGACGCTCGGCAATACTGGTCAGTGTTGAGTTCAGCGAAATATGCAACCAATTGTTGATAGATTTTTAGAACAATAAAAATTTCACAATTTTTTAATTTTTTATTGTTAACAGAAACTAACTTTTCACTCATAAAATTGATTTGTACACAGTAGCTTTATGACGGCAGTATGTCTAAGATTTTCATTCTTTGGTTTAAAGTAAATATTATAATAATAATAATGCTTGGATTCTTTAATAATGTTCCACTGTACAGCTCTTTTTCACTTTTGGTTTTATGCTCCAAATTCGCTTGGTTTGACGAATCAGCAACTCAAAAGATAATAAGAAAAACATTTTTGACACTTCACTCCCGTTATTCTTTATATTACTTTACCTTCCTTTTGCAAAAATCTATTTATAAAAGTTTGTTTTTTATTATTAATTTGGTGATTTGGCGCCAGCTGAAATATATTTTTCAGCAAAACTTTTACCCAGATTTCTTAAATGCAAATTTGATTGAATTTGTTCAAAAAACATTGAATTAACATATCAACGAATATTAAATGTAAAGATATTATTATACAATACATAAATTGTGGGAAATATCTAAAATATTTATTAAAAACCACTAGTGGAAACATTGTTAAAATTAAAAAAAGAAACGAAAATAATAGAAAACAATTGTTGGCTATTCGCTAATTAATAACACACATAGGCATTGAGGCAGTACCAATTTGGGCAGTTCAATCAGTTCGTTCTTTACAGTCCGTCGTGGCGTTTCTAAAGAAGAGCAACAACGAAGAAATCACATTATGGTAAAAATCAATTTATTAATCGCTTTTGTGTTTCATATTTTGTGTTGGTAATTTAAAGTTAATTATTGTTGTGAATGTTTATTATAAATTGAGTGTCAAGTTTAAAGAAGTTTCGCCATTTCAAAATGTTCAGAATTTGTTGACTCATTGCCAGTTGATTGTAGCGTCTCCACCTATTTTGCCACAACCTTAATATTACGTCGGTGTGTTATCTCCACATGGAAGTTAAAAGTATGGGTTTAATTTCTTATAACATTTTTGGAATAGAAGAAATAATATTATGTAATGTAGCGGGTTTGGTTAAGCCACTTTAACTTGTTTACTTGATCTCTATTCAAGGCGGTTGAATAGAACCTTGAAATTCACGGACAACCGCCTTACGCTCCAACAGATTGCTCATATAAATATTTAATTCTAATGTGCTCGCAGAAAATGTTGGCATATATACATTTTGTACGAAATGGTTTTATTTTTGGAATTTTGAGTAAATATTACATATAGCATAGCTTATTGTTTAAACTGTTTGTTTTGGCAATAGGCAAATGAAACATTTTTATGTTTTAAAACTACATATTGAACGTTTAAAGAAATTTCAAAATTGTTATTTTCATACATTGTTTCTGTTAGGTGTGTGCCATTTGTTTTTGTCGTAAACGTGTTATTTATGTCCCTATCATATTTTATCTGCTTACAAAACTATTCGTATTATATGAATTGTAGAATTTTAGCAACGCTTCACTGCCTTCTACAGTGGTGGAGATTATCAAATTATATAGCCTCTCTACTTACACCACTATCAGACTATGCGCTTCATTAAGTCGGAACCGTACTATGAGGTATCCAATACACCTTTTTTATTTCATAGATTTTCTTATTTATTTTAGTATATTATTTAAAAATATGATAATTGCATAAAATTGCGATAATCAACAAATTTAATTGATTTCAGGGTCTTCCACCATTTAATGTGTCGGGCAGCCCCTTCAGTGTTGTTCCTATACACAACTATCCCGAGCTAATGAAGAAGACATGCGAGCTGATTAACTCTGAATGGCCGCGTAGTGAGACGGCTCGCATGCGATCGCTTGAAGCTTCCTGTGATACACTTCCCTGCAGCTTAGTTTTAACTACGGACGGGATGAATCGTGTTATAGCTCATTGTAAGTTAAGCCAGATACCGTCCAAAAAGATGGCCTGCTTTATTGAGTCGGTGGTGGTAGACAAAAGTTGTCGTGGACAAGGTTTTGGCAAATTAATTATGAAATTTGCGGAAGACTATTGTCGCATCGTATTGGATTTAAAAGCCATTTACTTATCAACCATCGATCAAGATGGGTTCTATGAACGTATCGGTTATGAGTACTGTGCGCCCATATCGATGTATGGGCCGCGTCATTGCGAACTGCCTAGTTTGGAGAATGCCAAAAAGAAATACATGAAGAAAGTCTTATAGATATCAATGCCAGTATTTTTGCGTCAAACAAAAGGAATTGCAAAAATTAATGATTGGGATATTGGCGAAATTACGAAGAGAATGGAGATCACTTCAAGAGGAGGCAAGGTTTACACGCTTTACAGCTTTTAAAAAGTTAAAAAGATAATATACATACATATAATTAGAAATAACGCTTTATCGAAGAAACGCACAAGCCTTTGTCGATATTAACAAATTAAATTTGTTATGATTAAAGGAAATGAACTACGGACTGTAATATAGAAATATTTAGTTGTTAAAAATAAGATATTGAAGTGAACGTTGCGCCAACTCGGTGAACTATCAGCTATCTCTTCGAATTTTTCGCTAATCTGCAGCTAAACGCTTTGATATACTACAAATAATTCCATTAATATGCATAATTACATATTTTTACTGATATTGATTTCCAAATATTGCTTTTTAATTGTATTTCTTTTTATTAAAGTTTCAGTTCATATGCTTTGATATGCTACCAAAAAAGCTTTTGTTATGCTAGCATTTCATCAGCATTATTCTTTCTGGTACTCGCTACATTTATTATTGACTTTTTTTTTTTTTTTTCTATTATTTTGAAATAGACGCATTTTTATATTCATCAAATTTAATCTTTTTTTTTACAAAATCGCAAGATTTTTAATAATAACTACAGCGCAGATGTGTTGTAAACGTATCAAAGCAATTATAAAATATATTGAGAGCGAATCAATCTGCCACATAATATCACACGTTAAAATCTTCCAACAATACTTAAACATAGTGTATGTATGTTTGTAGTTTATATATACAGTACATTCTTTTGTAGATATTGTTTAAGAATGTAATTGTTAACAATGCTTTGTAGGTTTAGTAATACTTAAGTATTTACATATAATAAAAATCCAAACTGAAAAGTGAAATGGACACAACGCCGCATACATACATGTATGATTATGTAGTCAACACAATGAGTTTATTAAATATAAAACACGAGTTGATGATAATTGACAACAATAAATAACATAGTATTTAAATACAAATTACTATTGTGGTTTTTCATCAAATTGATTGGTAAGCAAAAAAAATCTAACCAAAAAAAAAAAATAATAATTATGTTAATTAGATCTGACTCGTGGGAATGGTCAACTTATAAATATTCTAAATAATTACCGGGACACAGCATCCTGATCTTTGTGTCATTTATCAATATACAAGTTACTACAAATGAGACATGATTTGAGCCGCTTAAAGATCATATACAGCCAAAATTATACTTTTTCTGGCACTGAGCGAGATGACCTGAAAATAGCATACGAATTTCATCTATCAAGTTCAAGTTCGCGGCGACATAAAACACCAGCCATTGCCGATATTATTTATAATGTAACCTACACACACATATGTGAGTATGTATGTTTGACTTTCAGTTGCATGCCTTGCCACAAAGTAGACGACAAAAACAAAAAGCTGAAGAATATTTAGGTTTGGCGAAGCAGACGGTGTAAGACAATCAACAATTCAGATTAGAAATTTGGACGTTGATGAAATGGTTGTGTCTGGTTATTTTCATTCTCGTCTGCCTATTGCTGCAACAAACAATATGATGCAACAAAAGCACTAAAACCACTTACATATCTGAACGTAGCACTGGCGAGATGTGTAAATTACATACATATAGATTTGCTGACGCTTATACGCATACGTATGTATGATATAGTGATGCATCTGGCGTAGTTTCTGGCATGCTACATTAAGCGTTTAGAATATATAACGTGTACATGTAGGATAATGTGTACGCTTGTGTAGACTCGTGAAAACATTTTTAGTGCTCAAAATTTGCGGCACGTTTCATTTTTATGTTTACATGTCGAAACTTGTGTAAATTTGAATAGAAAATTTGCATTTGCATTTTTGGCAATGACCACCAATTTGCCACCGGAAGGGAAATGATCACAAAAATTTCCGCATTAGCGTTGTCATGTTTTTGGCAATTTTGATTGTGCGAGCATTCAAAAATCTGAATTTATTGTGAAGAAAAGGGAAGATCTCAGGCAATTAATAATTTTAATTGCTTTAAATAACATTTGTCAACGATTAATGCTTAGATTGTCAGACTTTCGAGTACAAAATTATTTTTTTAAATGCGGAAACAAAAACTGCATCTTTCAGAAAAAATATTAATCGGAATATCGTTAAACGTAGCCCTATTAAAAATAAATAAATGTTAACTTCGATTTCAGCTTCACAATTATAAAAGATTAAGACAAGATCTTGACTTGATAGGCCAGTTTGACAATATTCCACGACAAATTTCGAGAAGACATCTCGTCAAATAAAGAAGTTGTTTGACCAACGATTTTTTTGACCGATCAGTTTGTCTGGTTTGGTAATAATCCGTGCCCTATTTTGTGAAGATATCTTGTCAAATAAAAAAGTATTCCATAAAATAACATAATTTTGTTTGTTCAGTTTGTAAGACAAATACATATATGCTATAGTGGTCTGATAGCGGCGGTTCGACAAAGTAGCAGCTTCTGTGGAGAAATGGACGTGTGTAATGTTTCAGATCTATATCTAAATTGTTCATAATATAAGGGAAACGATTCGATTTTGAGTATTTATTAATATTTATGTAGATTTATTGATATGTATTGGAAGTTACAGTCAGATTAAAAAAAAATTAAAAATCTTCACGCCTTACAATACATATCAAATAATTTCACAGTGAAATTATGCACTAAAATTTAGTTCTTACATGTGAAGTTATGCACATAAATTAATGAAAATCATGAAGTGTGGCAATCTTAATTGCGTTGTTATGATTACGTTTAATTAAATTACTAATAAAAACAAAAAATTAAAAATCGAATAGACTAAAGTTTTGACATAAAAACTTCGTGGCCGTGGCGTCAAACACATAGCAATTGTTTATAAATAAAAAAAAAGAACGGAAATTAACTGCAGAAAAATTAACATAAAAAATAAATATTTAAAAATTGCGAAAGGCGCGTCTGATAAAAGAAAAAAATCGCATTACTGCGTTTACTTTGTAGCCGATGCATTCGCATTAGTAGTAATCTTCCGGGCATCGATTTCGTCGTTGCTTTTTGGAGTTTCAGTATTTTTAAAATGCACCGTCATATTATGCTGAATATGATCCATTATACATTTAAATGACATCTTACAGATGTGACATATAATGGCTTTATTCGGTGTACGATGTATACCAGCATGAGCTGTTGTTTTCTTTACCACTCTTGCTGCGGGTGGCGCCATCTCCGGCAATAAACCGTCTACTGCTGCAGCCGCGGTGTTCGCTATTATAGTAATTTCAGCAAGCGCTAAAACAAAAATATAAAACAATTTAATTTTTACTCATACTGTATTAAAAATATTTTTATTTTACCTTTTTTATCATTGGTGGAATCTGTAGAACTTACAGAAATGCTACTCAAATCCGAGTGAGAACGCTGTGGTGGTACATTCGTCAATGTATTTTGTATTTGTGAGTTTATTTTAGCACCAGAAGTGTTTACATGGAAGACCGAAGGCAATTGAGCCTTTTCAACATGATCCATTTCATGGAATTTTAACTTGCGCTTATCATTTGGTGGTATTTTTGGACAATTTTGCAGCAGGTGTATGTGTAAAGCACGAAGTAGTACAAACTTTTTATCGCAATATTTACATTTATTTCCATTATTTGAATTTGTAATTGATGAAGTTGTACTCGCAGCGTTTGTGGTAGTTTTCTTAACAAATGCTGGTATACCATCACCTTCATGAGAACGTTTATGTGCATCTAGGAGTGACTTAAGGCTAAATTTACAACCACAAACTTTGCAAACGAAAATGCTTTCGGGTTTTGCGGTTACAGTTGGCCGAGTTTTCGTATTCGGTGCAGTTAATGGTGGAACGGTAGCAGCTTTAGCCGACACTACGGGGTACATGGACTTTCGATTGGTCGGTCCTTGCTTAGTAGATTCATTGTTTGGCTTTTGTGTACATTTTGTATTTACCTCGGTTTGTACCGTTTTACCTATTGGCAACATACTTTTGCGATTGTTGTGCGATAGCCCTGTGGGTATGGTACTTTTTCTGTTTTGCTGCGTGTTGGGTAAAACAGATCGTCGAGCTAATTTACGTGCGGGACTGTTTAATGTGGTCTTTACCAATACCGACATACGTTGCGTAAATGCAAAAGGACGTTTTTCACCTTGTAATGCTACACTAGATGGTAGCATTGATGAGCGTCCTTTTGGATTATACGAAATAGACTTACGCGTATCCGATTGAGATGTTGTTTTAGATTTATCGTTCTCTGTGATTGTAGCTTCAGCGAACTTCAACACCTTGTTCATTAATTTAGGAATTTCCTTAATCTCTTTGTCAATATTTGATTTTGTACCAATATTGTTTAATGTATAACGATTATTTGGATTCATAGAAATTCTTGATGGACGATTAGCTTTGAGATCAGGTTCGCATAAAGGCTTCTTAATCAGAGATTTTCTTTTGTTTATATCTGAAACTATGTAAATGCCTATAGTAATTTTATCAAAATTATACAAGAGACTTGTAAATAAAATATAACAATTTTTACATACCTTTATTTTCTGGTTTTTCTGGATCCCGTGGTAGTTTGTCGGTTATTGATATCTTACTGTTGGTGGCCTTTGGTGTTGTTTCTTCAATGTTTGGCTCTTCCTTATGTTTATTAGTATTCATTTCGTCAATAACTGATGTTTCTTCTATTATTGTCCGTAGTGGGGCTTCGTCGTTTTTATTTGATATTGCTGTTACCTCTTTAGGAGGTAAAGCATTTTCCTTATCTGTGGGGTTATTAACTTTTTTGTCATCCATGTCCATAAAAGCAAACTTTAGATCCACACATCTTTCGGCGCAGGAGCCGCGAACAACTTCAACACTACGTAATAACTGTTCCTTGGTGGGTGTTGAGCTGACAACATTATATTCTTGCAAAATACGCTTTGGTAAAGCAGTGAGCTTTGAACACGCGTCCATATCCTTAACTGATTCTAGGTAATTCAAATGCGAATCTAACGCCTCCAGCGTGCTATTCTGATGAATTTCCTGAGAATTTTCAACAGTTGCCTCCTCATGGTCCATGTTTGACAACATTGAAAGATCACATGTAGTAGCTTCCAATGTTTTATAAGCTGCACTAGAAATGCTTGAATCAAACGACAAATACATAGACACTCCGGTAGTATTCGCTTCACTAAATGCTTGCCTAGATATATCCATTATGCCTTTTTTAATGTGCTTATTTATTATATTTTAAGTTTTAGCACGTCAGAGTCACAATTTTTTCAAAACAGATTCGTAAAACTATAAATTTTCGAAAACTCTCACAATATTAATAAACAACAATTTTTCCAAAGCCCGCTAAGAATGCATTTATTTTTTCTTCTTCTTCTTCAGTTTTATCAAGGCGTTACTTTTTAAAAGCGGCTACCTGTCAAATGCCTCTGCACCAGGGTTGCTTCGTTGATCCTTTTGCAGCTGCTTTAAAAGGTGTGTTGACATATATATTAATAGATAAAAGAAAAAATTAAACTATATTCACAGTAGTACCCTCATTTCGAATTATATTTAAAAAATTGATTCACAATATTTTCTTTTTTGTATGGTCTAAAATTGTTTCAAACTCGGTCATGCGCTATTGCATGTAAATTTGTTAATAGTAATGGAGCAAAAAGCTTTGAGATAAATAAATTTGTGTATTGAATATTTGAGTATTTCTGCATAATATGCGCAAAAAATTAGGAAATAAATTTGTGCGAAATGAATAAAAAGTGGAATGTATAAAAATTACAAAATGGCAACATTGTGTGCTGCCACTTTCGAAATATGTTTTAAAAGTTCACCACACCTTTTTCAACATTTCGAAGCTCGACGGCCATATTTCCTTTCTTTTGGATTCTTGAAGTGAAATAGCCAACATGGGTTTCGCAAATCTTTGGTATTCTCATCCACGTAAATACGGCCAAGGCTCAAGATGCTGGTAAATATTTTATAAATAATTTAATAAGCCAGGAAAATTTCATCACCGAGCCAAAATTCCAGCATGTCGCTAAATTTTAACTATGTGAAGTATTTGAGGTTATGTCAAAATACAGAGTCAATGTGCCTTTGGTGCTCGGGTTTTAATTTTTTACTTTGAGAATATGCTGGAGTTTTGGCAAAAGTGAAATATGCCCCCGGTTGAGTACGGAAATCTCGTAAAATTAATTATTTATGGTTTCCTTAATTGAGGGTGGCTAAAATAATTTGGTTACTAAACGATCTTTCTACTTGCTGTTTGCTTTCATGCAAAAGTAGAATTGGTACAGTAATCTACACAGAAACACTTGCACAAATAAAACATATATACATATATCTTTGAATAAAACAAAATCTTGTTATTAATACATATGTTTTAAATTTTTATAGCCGTTCCTGCTCTAACCGACATGGTTTGATCCGCAAATATGGTCTGAACATCTGCCGTCAGTGCTTCAGAGAGTATGCCAATGATATTGGCTTCAAGAAGGTAAGCACTAAAACCATTTGAAGGTGCTCAACAATAAATAAATTGTATTGTATTTATCCACTTACAGCTCGATTAAATTGAGATAAATCTCATCAGATGACACCAACAATATACGTATTGGGTCATCGAAATATTTTCACATATTAATACAAGTAGTTTGTTGGAAAGACAAACTACATGAATTAATATGTGGGCAACAACAGCAACAGCAGCAACAACAACATCATTTGAAAGTTTGAATAAGAGGCAATGGAATTGAAAAACTAAATGGTTTTTCAAGGAAGTGAGCGCGAGTACAAATAGTTATTTACTGTGAAAGTGAAATCACTTATTTGAGCTTTCCGATGAAAATAAAACATAACAAGAAGAATTATTTATACCATTTTTTATTTCAATACAAGTTATAATGCCAGCAACAAAGTATGATGCTTGAAAAAGAAGCATGTAAAATAAGATATTCAATGTCACACATTTGTGTAGCTTTCCGTAATTCTTTGAAGGGTGATGTCCTAAGAGACAGTTTTATGAAAATCTCGGCATTTATTAGTTGAGTTACAGCTACATAGGTATCCCATGAGGTCATCGCAATATTTTTATTTATTGGTCCTAATTTAAGTGAGTTCTCCAAGTTTTTTGAATTGATTGATGCGGCAAAACTGCCATTACAGATAAGAATATTTAATTTACGTAGTCAGCTGGAGAAAATAAAACTTGGAATTTACATATTTGCTCGTATTCCACCATTAGTTCAGAACATAAACTACAATTCCAACGACTCGTTTGGATCGCTGAGTTTTAGAATAAGAACATGAACAATGTCAGATGGTTATAATAACCGGCATAGACTTGGGCTTGGTAATGTGTAGGACACTTGTTATAATAACAAGAGATTGCACATAAATTTAAATGTACTTCACCTTTTTAAAACATTAAAAACATAACCGAATTACATTGTATTGAAATTGATTTTTCACTTGCATCATTTATGCTTAGAGATCTCTATGGGTAAAATGAAATGAACTGGTCTACAAAAATTAAAAGGAAAATTTAATTAAATAGAGGATTTTACAAACTTTTAGCATCTCATATTTTCATAAAGACTTATCTATACTTATCATGGGCACCGATGTATGTAATTGCTATTAGTATGTAAACATATTCTGCACCCGTTTATAGTGCTATTTTTAACAGTGATATAAACAAAGTAAGACAACTTTTAACTAATCTTCCTTCCGCACCACCGTTTTCCGATCAAATTGACCGAATTCGGCAGGTGTTGAGCGAGTACTCAGAGAGTTGACGTCGCCCGTATGATCTCAAAATTAAATGTACATATGTATGTATGAATAAATTATAGTGGTTTGGTATGTCCAAAAAGTTTGAAGTTAAGTCAAGTTTAGTTTATAATTTCAGTTGCAAACGAACCGCGACCACGAAGCAACGATTTCTGCGCATGCGCACCGATCATTTTATAAAAGCGAGTCACTAAAGCGAAAGATATTGCAGTCGACGGTCATATGAACATTTACAAGAAATGACTGCATCACAAAACATATCAACAGGTGCTAAAAAGATATAACAATGAAAATATACACATACATAGTTGTATGAATCAAGTTAATAGATAATCAGCCATTGTATTGCGAGCAGCAGTGCAACGCTCACGACAAAGTAACAAAAGTGTCGGTTAACGTGTTTAATATTTGACGTCAATTTGGTTTAATTTAATCCTAATTTTTCACGTTTGGCTATTCGATTTGAAATGACTCGCTAATTGTAGTTGAGGTCAGTGCGACCTTAGTTGGGTCTTTGGGCCAGATACGTTTAAGAAAACCAAAACCAAAACAAAAGCAATTATATGTACATATGTATGTGAAAAAGTAAACAAAAAAAAGTAGTCGCTACACTGTTGACTTACTTACGGGCGAACATAAAATAAACCATAAAGCAACAAAACACACAAACAACAACATACGGCAAGTCGACTGTTGAATGGGAAAATGAAAGTACTACCGATATTGCAGCCAAATCGGCTATTGTACCTCTACTTGACAGTCATTGTTGTTATCGTTGTTGGGGATTATGCAAGTGCGCTGCAACAGCAACAGTCAGAGCCACAGACACGGCGAGAGCAAGATCGGCCAACAACTACGCCCAGTAAACAGCAACAACCTGCACATGCGGAAGTAAACCAAAACCCCAATAAACCGTTGAAATTCGGTACAAAAATTGTTGATTATCCTGTTGCTGAATTGAATGCTAACATCACAACTTTTAATGCTACAGATCGCCAACAATCCGCCGATACCAGAAATAACAAGCAAGAAAACGAAAAACTACAAACGGACATACAGTTAAACAATGCAGCAGACATTGCACCATCATCAAGGGTAGCACGTCGCTTTGATGCGTCCATAGCGCCGGCCACACAAATGATTGGTGAAAATGACGTGCCACCGGTGAAGAAAACTCAGCGCACTGGCAACACATCGGCAAATGCACCATCGGTCACGGTACCAATTGCCACAACGACGTCCAAGTCAAAGCGTCGAGATGGCAATAGTTCGCGTTCGAGCTCACGCGATGGCAAATCCGCTGCGGTTGCAGCAAGTCAACGTTCCAATTCTTTTGATTCCCAGGCGCAAAGTGCACGGCAGTTGGCAACTAACCGTGCTCGCAATTCGAATGCAGCCAATGTAGCAAGCCAGCAAACGAACAGGGGGTCTGGTAAGAAAAGCAAAGTTGCATCACAGCCAACGTTGACGCAGCGGTTGCAGCTAACAGCCGGCGGGAGACAAATAAATCGCACAAGGCCTTAAGTGCAACAACGGTATCAGCGCCAATATCCTCGTCCACACCTGCGGCCACGACTGGTAAGTTAAAGACTTGAAATTTGAGGTTTGGAGTTGAAGTTGTCTTCCGCTTTGCTGCGTTGTTGTACAATTAAAATTAGGTTTTTTCCAATAAAATGCAATCCTGTGTCGAAAATGTCTTTCAAATCAGTCTAAATTGATCCAAAATAATTTTCAAAGGTCCTATAATAAACAGTTATATACGTATGTATATGTCCTGAGCCCATTCTAAATTTTATCAATTTTTCATTAGTTTTTAATAATTTTTTTTTAATCAAAATTACTGTTAAGTGCACTCATAAATATTCATGTAGCACATTTAACTACTTTGTTGTTCTTAAAAAAATTTATGATTGTTAAATCGTTTATATCTATTATTAAATATTTTTATGACCTTGCAGAATCTTGTGAATTGGCACAAAGACCTTGCAAAACTGGTACAATAAATATGTTTCACACATTTTCCATTTAACCTTCAACAGGTTTTGGTTTTTGACATGCAACGAACTCTTCGAGAATCCCAAAAGGCAGTCACAGTTTGCGGCAAGTTACAGTGGTCGATTCTTGCAGAATATTTTATATATTTTTATAGGAGTAAATATTTCAAACGAAAAACCATGAATTTTTGAAAAGAAGTTAAGGCATACTTTCTTTTTTGCAAAAAATAATGAAACCAGAAATCAAGATAAAACATTAATTTCGATTGTCCCGAAGCCATAATACCCCTAAAAAAAAAAGAAAACACTCCATACAGCACTTGATTTTGATCGATCATATAGGAGCTATGCTATAGAGGTCTCAAACATTCATTCAGTTTTTCGCGAATATACAGACAGACAGATAAATCAAATCAGCTCGTTATGCTGATCATTTATAGAGAATATCCAGCGATTCCCTCTGGGTATTACAAAGTTAATACATCCTGTCCCGGTTATGAAATCAGATACATATCCATTTTGTGGCTTTTACAAGCTTTTAAGTTCTAATATTGTTCGAAAGAACTACTTTCCAAATGATAGTTAAAGCCAGAATGGCTTCTTGAAAAGTTTCGCAAGCAATCTTCAAATTCGGCAAAATGCTGAAAGTTTGAAATGTTTTCAAAAAAGAAAATCATTCACATCGTTATATGTTGACCACTTAGTGCAAACAATCCTACACGTCTTATTTTTTCTATCCTGGTTATAAATAACTTCTGTTAGTGCCATATTATCTCAGTCAAGCAAAGTGTCGAGACATTAAACTCTATACTGTGACGAGTTATTAGTTTTACCCCTCTTGAGTTGAAGAGCCCAAGATCTCGGCTCACCACTGACAACAGGGAGCTGCTAATATTTTTTCATTTTTTGTCGACATATTTAAGAGGCGTTGTAGCTGGTATTGTTTCTTCAAGAGTGACATTTATTTTGTGATTTTGATGTATTCATAGACAGATTGAAATTTGAGCCATGTACTGCCACGTAAGGTCTTTTGTGTCCTCTGATGTTGTAATAACACTTTGTTTAACTCAGTCAAATCGAAAAGGCTTACAAACACTCCTGTATTAATAGTTGTAATGTGTTCTTTCACCTGATTTAATTCCCCGATAATTGTAATCCTTTTCCTTGTGATTGTCCAGCAATCCAAGAGTATGTACTCTGGTGTCTCTGCTCTTCGGTCTTAAAAGCATAAATGGTAGAAGGAGATTAATTTATTTCAAAGAAGAGCGATTCGTTTAATGAAAAGTTTTGTATCGAACTCTCCCAGAAAAAGCGTAGCTTGTCGAGGCACTGTTAGATCAAGGCGTTTCCATCCTTATCGGATGGGTTGCTGTAGCTTCTATCGACAGGAGATCGGTTTGTTCATTTGCAATGACGCCTTCATGCTTATGATAATACCTTCACTATTGTAGTTTTTCTCAAGAATCATGAAATTTTAAATTGAGGTAGTAGTCTGGTAACTTATGCCTATTTTCATGACTTCATTGGAGGGTGGTTTTTATAGGAAAATAAAAATGAATTATCTTGAATATTTAGAGTGTTTTTATTTACATATTGAAAATAAACAAAAAAAATTATTTGAAAAAATGTAATACTTATGACTATTATAATTGTCACTCGAAGTTGGAACCTCAAAAAAAAAAAGTGCACGTGGGTCGCCCGGGTGATTTTGGCTCTTGATGTTATCTGAAATCAAATATTCTTGTTTATTATTAATCTATAGACATGTCATTCTGGTCGGAACAACTGAAGTTAAATTTTAAGGGTAAATAACAAAATGGCGGACTTTGAAAAAATAGTCCTTTTATTTTAGCAAAGAAAGGGTTGTAAAACAAAAAGTTAGGGATGAAAAAAATTCTCATTCGACGAGAACCATAAGTGTGTAGAACAGCCTGTTAAAATTTGAAAGCAATCGGTTCAGTAGAAAAAAAGTTAGGACCCAGGCCGACCAGAAAAACAATGTTTTGAGAAAAACGCGCATAAGTTCAACAACTCCGAGAGAGAGGACTCCGAGACGCTCTAGAAACTCGTTATAACTCCCGAAATATTTCGAATTTCTTCTTTTTTTTTTTCACAGTACATTCTCAAGACAATTTTACTTTTTAAATTAAAATTTCGATTTTTTGAACCCAAGTTACCAGACTCTTACCATAAACTTGATTCTTTCACTTTCCAGTATATAAATCAAGAAGCAATTAATATAACGAGATAAACTTTACAATAATGATTCCTTTAAGGTATGCTACCTTATGACCAAAAACTGCCAAATCCAAGCAAAACTGTTGAAACTACTAGATATCGAATATGTGGACCTCAGTATTTACAGTTGACCGTAAATATCGGTCAATATGTGAGGTATACAATTGAAATTCTGAGGGAATCCTTTGCTGATAATAATATCTCAGTGTATCAAAAATGGGTTAAATTGGGTCAATACTTTTCTGAGCCCTTATATACCTAAATGTTTTCGAACTTCTGGGTGACTTTATACTGCATATGACGGCCAATATTTCAGTTGTCTCAATGAATATTACAGAACGTGTTTTTCTCATGATAGTGTATCTCTGTGCCTAAAATAGATAAGATTGGACAAAAATTATAACTGGCCCCCACATAACTAGTACCAGGATTTTCGAACATACGGCTAATTTTGGTCCATATGATTGGTGATTGTATATGAGGTACCTTAATGAAACCCAGGGAACATAGTTTTAGGTTGTGACTTTTAATAGTTAATAGATAAAATTCGGTCACTGCTACCCCGAAGTTTTTTCCTGAAGCAATTGCTCGGCCTTTGGTTTTCTTACATGTTTTATTATAAACTTTATGTTAAATTTCTCTTCAATCTGTTATTTGAGTTTAGAAATTTAAATAAAGTTTCTAACTAAGATTTTCGAATTATATGTAGTCCACTATTTCCCACCTTTTTACTGGCATTATTTTTGACTATCGAATATTGTATTATTACCCACAATGCCTTAGTATTTTTCATAAGATAATTTCTCGCAGAACAGGTTCTGTAATAAACAAAAATGCAAATATGAAAACTCTTAATGGAGCTAAGCCACCTAGAGGCAAACTTGCATGCAACGAAAAGAACAAATCATTAGACTTTGTTAAGAAATTTACATATTTACATACACACGCAAAAGAATGCTTGGCAATATTCACACTGTGAGGCTAATAACGAATTGACATAGTTCAACAATTGCACCGCCCACAGAAGCGCAAGGTGAAGAAACGCAAAATGCAAGAAAAAGCAGCATTCTGCGGCGAGATCTGCGCTTTTTGCTCAGCGATCGCGCTTTGGGTGCAGCTGCCGGCGCTGTGACGGCCATTAAACGGCTGTATATGTGTATGTATGTATTGACGTATGTGTGTTTGAGCGCTGACAAGTTACCGTGTGAGCTAAGGTTGGCCTGCATTTGCTAAACGAGCGTACAAACACACACGCACACACCGGCGACTGACACTGACCTAGCTGAAATGCTAAAATTGGTATTAAAGATTTAAGTTTGATTCAGTTAGTTTTATTTTTCCTTTCCATTGCGCTTGTTTCTTTACTAAAGCACTTGTATTCAGCATTCGGTATGGTCTATATAAATAGCTATGTGTGTTTGTGTGTTGATGTGACTTGTGGTGCGCATGGGCAAGATCGCAACTGAACTGTTTTGGTAAGGTAAATGCTTTGTTAAGGCGTTAAATGTGTGTACGCGTTTGTTGTTTTCGTTTCACAGCATGTTTGAAAGCAATGTCCATTGCGCATGCGCAGCGGTGCGAGTGCGAGTGCCATTTTCCATTATTGTTTGCCACAATTGCTGTTTTGGTCTTTACACATATTTTATAGCTATCACCAGTAATATAAAGTGTATATGTACATACATATATACATACAAATATGTATGTACATATGCAGTATATTATGTTACAATTATATTGCAAATCCACTGCACCCAAGCTTACTTACCGATGTTTTACGAGCATTTAAAATTGTTAAATGCGACTGCGCATGTGCCCCAATTGTGTGTAATTAAATTATCTGCCCGCTTTCAAAACTCATGCCATTATACACAGGTATATACATACATATATGTATATAAAAATATATGCCTGCACATCCCGTGTGCCATTATATGCAATGCATGACTCTCATACATATTTATGCCATAGTGTGCCTCTTCACAAACGAAATTCGCCAGCACTCCGTTGCTAAACAGAACGTGAAGTTTGCTATTTATTTTTGATTCAGCGAAAAGCTCTTTTGTTTGCTGCAAAAAAGTAGTGCAACAGATTGTGTTGCAAAAAGTGAGTGGAATATATTATACATAGCAATTTCGAAAAGTGTTGGAAATTGTTGTTTGGAAATTCGAAATTTACCATAAACAACTCATTAATTGGTACAAAATAGTTAAAAGTGGGAAATAATGCTTCAAACGCCTAATTGCAACTTTGTATAAATATTTCAATAATACGCCGTGGCGCACCTCAAGGCATTGTGATATTGCTTCTACATACAAAATTAGCAACATACATACATACATAGTATGTATTACTCATATGTATATCGTTTATGGCGTATTTTACATCTTCTCAGTTGTTTTTAGATCCGACCACAAAATGTTGCACAAAGTATTATTGTTTTGAACACATCACAATTGCTTGATATGGCATAACTGGCTGAGATGTGTGTATAAATCAAGTAAGGCTGAGCTAAGTTCGGGAATAAATGAACATTTTATAATCTTATAGCTTGCAAAGATTGAGCCAGGGAAGTATCTTCAGGTACATAAGCCGTGTTATTTTATGGGCCTATCTTTTCCCATTCATTCCAAGCATAAATATGCACCTTATAAGAAAAACACGTTCCCAAATTTATTAAGATAACTCACATATAACTGCTATATGTAGTTTAAAGTCACCCGAGGCTTTTTAGCACACAGACATACTACTATCAGGAAAGGATTCTCTCTGAGTTTCAATTATAAATCTGACACATTGACCAATATATTCGGTAAAAAGCCAACTACGGGTACTGGGTCCGAATATACGGGATAACTTCAGAAATAATTTAAAAACTTGTTTGAGAGAGTTGTTTTAGATTATCTAAACTATCGAACTAGGGAAGAATTATTAGATTTGTTAAAATTGATAGGTATCGATGCGGATTCAAAGCTTTGCCGTACAAATTAGAGTTTTGAAGTATAAATCGTAAACATTTTTTGTGCTACTGGAGTTATCACTGTTGTTTTATAGATGTGTGGTGTTGAATAAGGCGAATCGTGTAAATTTATGATCAAAATAATGGTTCGTTTTCCGAGCAACTATGGAAAGGCTTCGCACTACGTTTACTCTAGGGGATAATGTGCATTTTCAAAAATTTCAGTTTGCGGCGAAGACTTTATTGCTGCTGGGGAGCACTTTACTCGAAGAAGATACGAATGAGTCCATCCGCTACCGCGCGCAACAATTGGAGCTGTAGCTATTCACTTTTTGAAAGCTTGTGCGTAATGATATTGGTTTGCAGGCTTACGAAATCCAACTCCTGCATGAATTGAAGTCGAACGACCATCAGGCGCGTCGCACGTTCGTTGAATGAGACCAAAATAAATTGGCCACTGGTTCCGAGAAGGTCCACTTTGGTTGAATGGTACGTCAATAAACAAAATTGTCGCATTTAGAGTGATGATCATTCACAAGCCATTGGCTAAATCCTCAAAACGTCAGTGTTTAGTGTGCTCCATATTTCTTCAAAAATAAAATCGGCCATAATGTTATGGTTAATGGGAAACGCTATACTGACCTTTGGGTCCGACAAGACGGCGCTATATATCATAAAGCCAATGAAACAATCAAACTTTTGGTGAACGCATTATCTCGCGTTGTGGGCCTGTGGTGTGGCTTCCAAGATCATGCTGGAAGAGGACATTCGGCGCGTTACTGCTGACATACGGCCTCAATTGGTGCGAAAGGTGTTTGAAAATTTGTTCTCTCGTAATGAAAAAAATCGTATTAAAAAAAAATCGAAAAAGTATATTTTTTTGAGATTAATGCTTCATAATACTTATTATGAACACCGCAATGTGTATAAGAAAAGAAATGTATCAGCTCAACAGCTGCAGGGACACGCCTAGCATATGTGTACATGTTTCGAGAAGAAAAATTGGGTTAAGCGAGATTGCCGACGGCGCTAAAAAAGATCTCCCACTGTTGCAGTAATTGCGGCCTTTTTCGTGGATGAAACTTAAAAAATAACAAATTTTCGTTAAATCTGTAGGCCGGTTTTGGCCTGCCAAAACTCAATTGAGTTTTGAAACCGATTCTGCCATTGAATGTAGAATTATATGAAGAACAGGCAGAAAATTTGTCATTTGACTTCGAGTTATCTTCTTTTTATTGGAGTTTACAGTAGCGCGCCAGTCGTTCTTCCTTTTTCTTCTCTACTTGGGCTTTCAAATGGAGCAGAGGTTTTACTCTTCCACTGCTTCCCCAGGGAGGCACTGCGTCGAATACTCTCAGAACTAGAGTGTTTTCATCCACTCGGACGACATGACTTAGCCAGCGTAGCCGCTGTCTCTTAATTCCCCGAATTATGTTAATGACGTCGTATGTCTCGTACAGCTTATCGTTCCATCGACTGCGGTATTCGCCGTTGTCAATGCGCAAAGGACCATAAATCTTCCGCAGAACTTTTCTTTCGAAAACTCGTTAAGCCGACTCATCAGATGTTTTCATAGTTCTCAATTGCCTTGCACCTGTCGGCAAGAGTTTTTCTGGTGTTAATAAGTTAATAAGATAATAAGGAGTTAATGGAAAAATATTTTTTAAAAATTTCGGTGGGTGTGAATAAGGAATAATGAAGATACAAAACGATTGCTCGTGAATCAGACAAATAGCCTTTTGGCTGAAATTTTATATCTCAGCAACCAATTCACCAATACGATATACAATTTTCTGTTTTTTTATTTTTATTTTATTATTATTATTATTAAAAATTAGTGAAATCGTATAGCAAGTACTTCTACTCCCCATATCTCAGCCACTTTAAATTCCATTAGTTTATGCAACTATATAACATTATTAGATTAAGCACCAATGCAGTTATCTTAATAAATTTTGACACAATTAGTATCTTCAGTAGTGTCGTTTCATAAATAATTCAAAAATCGAAACCAAGCAATGCCTTCCCAATAGTCTCCTTGCCTGCTTTGTTTCTTACTTGTGTTCCAAAATTTAGAAAGTATTGCATACAATTTCAATATGAAAAGCCTTGAACCGTTATATATAATTCATAACAATTACATAATTATTATCATAGCCTTTGCCTTCTGCAACAAAATGCTCAAAGAAAATCAATTAGATACCGGTTTTTAGATAAATTTTTAAGTACTCGTAGCAACTATTGTATTTTTCTTGGTATGAAAAAATTTGCTTGCCTATACAACGCACATAACAAAGTGTGTAAATATGTATGTATAACAATACTACATTTACAGACATTATGCTATACATATATACTGACGATAGTTATGCTATTGAACTTGACATTTGCTCATTAAGCTGCAATGCATTTGCACTAATTTACTTAATTATCGTCTTTAAGAGTCATAAATTTAAGTGGATCATATGCTTATGTCCATAGCTATATGGATTCATATATATTATATACAGGCGCGCAAACAACGATAAGTAATTATTTGCATAAACGAGAGCGGTCCAATGATTACTCGACTTATGATAGTAAATATATGAGGAAGGTCCAATAAGTCTTATCCTACAAAAGAAATACGAAAAATTTTGGAAAGTTTCGTTTTACATCTCAACACGGTCCTCATTTAGCTCGATACGATTTGACCCAGCGATTCTCGAACTTCTTTCAGCTCAAATTTTTTAGAGGTGATCAAACTAGACCTCTGTCGCGGCGACATTCAATATGAATTTATATCGGACGATGAATATGGAGAGTTGGGGTGGTATCGAACCGATTTTATCTATCAAGTTTGCCAGTTATTACTAGTATTTTAAGTACAAGGATACACTGATAATTTTCATTGAGATAACTCAAATATTGGCCGATATGTATATGTGAGTAGTAAAGAATAAATTTAGTCGAAATCGGACGAGAGGGTCCCCAGATATGTGATTTCACCAAAAAGTGGGCAGTGCCACGGCCATCGTTCAACACCGGCTCTTTGGCGTGTTGATTTATTGCGCTTTTAGTAGTTTTGAACAGTACCGTTATATGGGGAGTGACCAGATTTATGGTCCGATTTGATCAATTTTCACACTATCGGTTATTTTAGCTTGAATAGCTTAGGAGACATAGCATACATTAAACCTATTAAGGGGCAGGAACAAGCCCTAACATATTTAGCCCACAGGTGTCCCTTGCACAGATGCTATAATACCCTTTACACATACGAAAGATTCATTAGAAGAACTTGATTTTCAATTTCTTCGGAGATTGCATCGCTGCTTTGGACAATAACCCAAACCAAATATCTCCACGAATGAAAAAATTAGTAGCTCCATATCTCAAAAACTCAGTTCGAGTATGTACAGATAGAATAACAAGCGAACAGACGGATGATGCTAATTCTATTCAACTCATCACGCTGGTCAATTATACATATGAAATATGTATATAAAATCCTTATAAAAAATGGGGTCTTCCTTCCTGTCTGGTAAACTTATTATACCCTTTTCAAAGTATAAATACGATATAAACAGAAAATTCACGGAATACGGACGGAGAAATCTTGACGGTGGTGGATCACCTTCTCTACGTCAAATGAAGGCAGATACAACCTTTTTTTGACGTAGTCAAAACAAAAATAGTGGTCTGACTCGGTTGAAATTTGACAGTAATCGTCTACGAGAGCATACGATAGTAAATTTCTGAAAGAATTTTTCTTGGGAATTTCCTTTTACCATAATCCGTACATATGACTTTAAATCAAATATGGCGCTCATTAAGTGATAGATATTAAAAGCTTAAGTGTCACATCTAACCTGTTTGAAGATTTTCTGACTTGTTTACTTTATTTTTGAAATTTATAATATTCTATCCACTCATAAAATATTCAATTATTTTCCATTTCCGTTGCAGTCCGCGCTCCAGCTGTTGCCAACAATCCACTCAGTAATCCTTTCAGTTTTTTCTCTCCCTCTCTTTGGGCTCTGTCCAGTCCACCGAAAGCATCGTCAACAAAAAAGCCACCCAAAAAGTATACACCGCCACCAGTAACAACTACAACAGCTGCATCAGTTAAAGACAAGAAAATCACTCTTCAAAAAGAAAAACCGACGACGTTAACACCGTTAGCTTCTAATCAAATTACGACGACTACGCTGCCACCCAAAAAAAGCACCACCGATGGACCATTTCGTATAGCATTGCCAACATTTAACTTTTTCGGCAATCAAGCTCAAAGGTCCCCCGAAGCGGTTGGCGAGAAGGATAAACGCAATACAGCACAAAATCTGCGTAATCTATTCGATTGTCCACGCGAGAGTGAGGTGCGCTTCCAGCTATTTCCCAAAATTTGTAAAGTCGACGGAGATTGTGCCGTTTGGAATCGCGATGAATTGTGTTGTGAAATATTTGGCGCAAAAAGTTGTGTCTCGGGCATAGCCAAACCGCTTGAAGAGACTTCACATACCCGTAAGTAATGCTCTCAAATGACTACAAACTTTTTGAGATACATTTTTCAAGCAAAATATTTTTTATAGCCATATTGGGATTGATACCACGCAAATGTCCGACCCGCCCATTAGCCGAACTATGGTGGCAAGTTCAAGAATGTGAAACCGACACGGACTGTTGGCCTAGAGTTTGCTGTCCTGATGGAAATAAGCGCTATTGCAGAACTTCACAGCCGGAACTGGAGACAGTACCAGTACCGGTGAAACGTTCCTTCAATTATCGTAAGACTTTCGTTGAAACTAATACATTTGAAATAATAAAATTTTAACTCTTCTCCATAGTATCCGAGTATATCGAGTGTACACCACCGCCGCCACCCATCTTCGATTTACATCCAAAAACTTGCGCTTCTACTTTGGACTGCTTCCCGAATGTTTGTTGTCAAGAGGCGGGTTTGCGACACTGTCGTCCGCCAAAAAAATCTCTTCTTACTTGGATGGCGAATTTTCTGAATGTGGACTTCGTTAAGCGGCTGGCCCAAAATATTGTTATAAAGTGATGCGGTGTGTTCAAGGGTTGCTCTTATTTATTAGTGTTGGTTTAAATTTAGCGGAAAGGTTCTCAAAGGATACATACATACATACATATACGTACCTTATTCGCGGTCAAGTGTGAATACACATAAAAACATACTTACATGTAAATACATCACATACATACATATGTACATAAAATATAATAAGAAAGTCGTGATTACATACATATACATATTTATAATTGTTTGTTGTATTATATAAAACATGTTAGTGTATACATATATGAACATGATTCCATGCTAATGTTGCTGTTGTTGTACGTTTTGGTGATATTATTTGTTTTGTAATAAAAGTGTTTTAAAATATACGATATTTTGTTCTAAAAGTAAAAGTTAAGCTAATCTACTAATAGGTTCTGATCGGTTTCTCAAAAAAACGTATATTATTTAAGGGGGTATTCTACTCTAGAATTTTGAAAAATTCGATTCTTTTTTCATATATTTAAAGTTTATACCCTTAAGAACGTATCCTCCAAAGGATTTTTAAAAATTAAAATTATTTTAAGAGCTAAAGATACTTTATTGACTCAGTACCTAGCCCGGTAGGTAGGTAGACTCACTTTTTTAAACGCGTTTTTCTCGAATTTCAAAAAAAAACGTAAAAAATTATTTTTATTTTCAGGCAGTCGCCATTTTTCAAAAAAAAATTTTTGATCTTTTTTTCGTATTCCCTGTTTTAGGGACTATAACAGCATCCTTACTGATTAAGCATTTCTTTTAATTTTTTTTTTTCAGACGACCATGAGAGTCAGGATCAATGTCACCAGAATGCGCCATTTTTTTACACCTGTCTAACCCCCTCTAATTATTTTAATTTTTAATATTTTTTTGTAAATTTTTTTTCTGTATTCTTAAGATATCAATAAAAACACCATAAAAAATGGATAGTAAAAATATTTTTGGTTTTTTTTTTTTAAATAAAATTCAAAAAACTGCCAAAACTTGATTTCTAGAGTAGGTTCCCTTAAGGTTCCTAAAGCGTACGTACATCTCATCCTTATTGCATTCTCTGCACTTTTCTTTCAAAGCTTTAGTTAGTAACACCTGTGGCCAATCTATTTTTAATAAGTACAAAACAAAAGCGATCAGATAAGTAGACTAGAATGACACTTGTTTCCACTCCCATCACAGTGGCTATCACCTTTCAATTCGGTACGACTGTCTTAGCCTTCTTCGGAGCAGGTTGGTAAGGTGAATACCTCTATTTGGTTGCCCTTTGGATCTACTGTTTCTGTAATTTCATTGACGGTCACGAAACGATACAAAACTCCTTGGTATTGCGCTTAAATAGCGTCAAAAACCGCTGTGAATGGGTCTCCCAGTTGTCTTTGTGGTCCGGTCGACTGTCAGTCTTCTTCCGTGGTAGCTGTTTTCGGGGCAATGAGATGCACGGCGCATGGGGTATTAAAAACCGACGTATGGCATTGAAATTCTCGAAATTAATTTTTGACGGTCGCCATAGAAGAAGAATAATCACAGTCAATGCCGTCTAAGCGCTATTTGATTTGATTTTTCGATTTCCTGTCCAAAAACAAGAGCCTGCTCTAAACTGCGTCGAAATGGTAAAACAAAACTACTAGTCCGATTAGGTAGACAGCAATTATAAATATATGAAATTAAATTTGGATTTAAACTGGATTTTGACGATCTGGTCTTCTAGCAAAATGCAGTATTCCTATGTAGTAGGGTGTTTTTTTTGTGAACTATTCATTTTTTTTTTCAGTCCTAACATGGATTGATGGAAATACCCTAAAAAAATCGGTGAAAATTTGAGCCCTTAAATTAATATTAAGGACTGGACCGAGGCATGTAAAAATTTTCCATTGAAAGCTCTATCCATCTATAGCTCAGAGGCATTTTATGGCATCGCTATGACTTTGACACATATTCCTCAGAATTGAACATTCTACAATAGTGTTCATTTTGACAAAGTCGAAACTCACCTGATTTTTCCACGAAATTCGTATTTGTTTTTTTTTTTTTTTGTTTATATCTCGTAAATGACAACAGCTATAGAAAAAATGTACAAGACAAACTTGTAGGAAATTTTATTTGCTACAAAAAACCAAGGTCAAAATAGCTATAATTAATACTTCTCGAGATATTCGGCTTTTTAAGTAAGGCTTAAGGGTAATAGGACTGAGTCGATTTTGAAAAAAATATTGAACCAATCGTTACATTTTTTTGAAAATTTTCAGAATACATAGGCTCCTTCTGCATCGATGCGGCCTTTTCAGGCAAGGAAACAAAAAAAAAATGTCCGGCGGACCATATCTGGGCTGTAGGGCGGCTTCGGAAGCGTTGGGATGGCGGCCTTGGTGACGTAGCTGTTTACAATAAAGGCAGTGTGAACCGTGGCATTGTCATAGTGCAACTTCCAATCGGCTGCGATGTCTTGTCTGACCCGATTGAGGACTTCCTCGTAAAACTTGGCGATGACGGTTTGTTCAGGAGAAACAAATTCATAGTGGACGATGTCTTTGATGTCAAAAAAGATAATTAACATCATTTTCACTTTGGATTTGCTCATTCATTAGCGACCTCTTCTCGGCTTTTCAAAAATGCTTGGTACCACCAAAACAGCAACATCTGGGTAGGCCTGCTTAATCATAACAAACGTCTCTGTTGCAGATTTACCGAGTTCCACACGAACGCTGCATTTTCGGATCGCACCACTTACGAATTATGTCGCACGAAAACGATACCAAATTCAGTCGGTGCGCGCATGCTCCGAAGTACAGTCTCGGTCTCAGTCCTATTACTTTCCGGACAAACTCTGTAGATGTTCGAAAATCCTGTCATTAGTTATATAGAGTTGAACGCAAGTTCTTACTCAATTTAATTAAGGTAACTTACATATTTGCCGATAAATGCGGTGTGGACATCTTCGGTTGTTGTGGACTTGATTTAATTACTGGAAAGTGAAAAAATCAGATGCATTTTAAATTTTTTATATGAAAAGTTGGAGTGTTTTTTACCCGATTTCGTCCATTTTTGCATTATAATAAATAAGACAGGAATTTGGTTAGCCAGCTTGAAAGTTTTAGAAGATATACATTAATCTTATTAGAGAGCAAGGCTACGTCCATTTAATAAAAAAATCAACAATATATAGTATGCCTCTGTTAACTAAGTCTACCAAGATTCATGAAGATATCTCAATTTTTACTCAATTACAGCTTGCACGGACGGGCGGATGGACGGGCAGACAAACATTGCCTTGGAATTCAACTCGTCTCGTCATCTCGACCATTTGTATACTATTCCATACATGTACGTATATAACTCCACATCAATTGCTATGAACAAAACGTTTATGTATATGTAATGTGCAGCAACATGTTGCAAGAGTATACAAATTAGCACAGGAAGAATTTTTTATTAACATAATATTGCTTTCCATAAATTGAAAGTGACTTTCAACAGCACTTCTGGTGTTATAAAAATCAAAACCTTCAGCCACCAGCTTAAAATATTGTTTAAAGTATTTTTTTCCGATATAAAACCATTATTCCTTATGAAAAATACAAATTTTCAAAATAAACATTTATTGTGGCCAAATATGCGGCGCATACGCACTCTTAATTGAAATATCTAATGTGTAAGCTATAATTTAATTTACATTACTAAAAAATGTGGTGCATTTAATACTAATAATTTTCTGTTGAATGTTTAACAAATGGATATGGATTCGATAATTCATGGTTATTAGCAACACATTCCACTCTGCGCAACATAGTGCAAGTAGCACTCAATACTGCCACACCACTTTATTTGCCGCAACAACCTTTGCCACTGCCACATTGGCAGGATCCGCTGCCGCAACCGCAACTGCCTTGGCCTTGAGTGCCACATTTACAACCTGAGAAAAAAAAATTATTAAAAATTTCGAACACTTATGTATTTACATTAAGAGTGTAAGATTTTACAAATATCAACTGTTTATAAAATTTCCTTGATTGGTCACTCACCAGTTCCACAGGGGCACGGCATTTTCGCTGTATTTTATAATTTTGTTTTTGTTATTGGAAAAACTCTTCAGCACTGAATTGCGATAAGAAAACGCTTTGTACTTTGTTTAACGCAAACGTTCGCTCACTGTTCACCAAAGCCGGTTGTGTTATGCTTTTATAGAGGCTCGTTTTCTACCTTCTCAGAACTTACTCTTCTTTCTGGTTGATTCGAGATATGTCGTCGTTTCGACTTCGTCTTTCACATCTTACCGTTCGATAACACTTTAGTGCAGTGTGCAAAGTGACAATTGAGTATGTACATGTATACATGCAAAGATACTTGTCTGATAGCAACTGAGTAGTCTGCGGCTTATTAGTTCGTGACGTCGTAGTTAATTGATATACGCTCTCGAAATCAGGTATTTCGCGAGACTGAGTCAGCGTTTCTCAAACACATGTGCTGAAATGACGCATTGACTTTGGAAAACAGCTGTTAATTTCAGTAATATAAAAATAATAGCATTGATTTGCTATAATCTTGGCAGATAGCATTATTATTTTATGACTAATTATTGTATCAACCTTGAAACAAAGCTCAGATTACCTTCGAAACTTTATTATTTTATAATTCTACTTCGTTGATTTGGTAAAATAAGGAAATCAACTCAGAGTTGATGTGATCAGCCTGGTCCAAACGATTATAATTTTAATCTCATATTTACTTTACTGGTGTTAAATAATAGTCATGGCTTCGAAATCGTCAAACTTACTAATTACTCTAAATTAAGTACATATTATATCAAATAATTTTATACATTTGGTCCAGCCGAACAAGTCGAACTCTACCGTATAGATTGAGTTAAAATCACAATTGGTTGGGATTAAGAACTTTTGGCCTACAAATTATAATAACATATCTGAATTTCAGTCAAGCTTGAGCATTTTCAAATACCAGATTAACGGCTCTAAGTCTTATAAATAGCCGACTTAGTTTGAAAGCTTTTCAACGACTTTGTACCTAAGCCTAAAAATTGTTTGTGTTTTATAAACATCAATTACAAGTAAGTGACCATAAGAATAGAAAGCTTTTTGCTGCAAGTTATGGAGATAGTTTGAAATATTAAGTTTAAATGTATTTATAGAGGCAGTCTAAAAAATTACATGTATATTATTTTTATCACACGTTTAGGGACCGCTGTCGTTTGGTTTGCACTCTCTCTTCAATAGAGCTTAATATAGTACTACATGTCGTAGATCATGTCTACGATTTGTGCTGCACTATCACTCAAGTATATAATATGTATGTACATATGTATGTGTGTCAATATGAATAAACGTACACTAAGGGACAAAAGTTTTGGCATAGTGGGTTTGAATATCTTGAGTTCTCTGTAGTTTAGTTAATGTTAAATAAAGTACTTATGTCTGTCTGTCATTGTAGACACATATACACAGATAAGTATGTATGTATGGAATATGTAAGATGCAAAAAAGACTGTCATTTTGCTGAGGGAAATTTTTTATACGAAAGCCTAAGAGTTGCATCAATCAAGATCTTTTACATAAAAAAATATGGGTACATACATATAACGGGTGATCCATTTCGAGGTCCTTTAATTTTTAAAGAAAAAACACAGAAACTTCTAATTTAATGGGGAATGTTTATTAGGATTCGAAAGAACATTCTTTGGCGTTTAGTGTTTGAAGATTTGTCATCCGTTGAGGCCAATTTTTAATGACTCGTTCGAGCATTTCCACAGATAACTCGGGCGGTTTTGCTTCAAGGGCTGAATCGAAGTGATCTTATTCGCATAGATTTTAGACTTTACATCTCCCCATAGGAAAAATCATAACGGTGTGATAACAGACGATCGCGGTGGTCAATCGTCCGACCTTAAACGTGAAATTACCTGTTCACCGAAGCGTTCTCTCAAAAATGCATTGATTGATGCAATGTGTGGAAAGTGGCGCCGTCTTGTTGAAATCAAATGTCGCCGAGCTCACATTCTTCAATTTCTGGCATCAAATAGTCGGTGATCATGGGCGATAACGGTCGCCATTGACTGTTACGTTCTCACCGGCATCATTTTTGAAGAAATATGGACCGATGATTCCACTGATCCGCAAACCACACCAAACCGTTGTATTTTTTGGATGCTATGGCAGTTCTTCAATCTCTTCTGGTTGCTCTTCATTCCAAATGCGACAATTTTGCTTGCTTACGTACCCATTGAGTTAAAAATGGGCCTCATCGCTTCTTCTTGGAACTTTTCAAGAGCCCATTGACTGTTACGTTCTCACCGGCATCATTTTTGAAGAAATATGGACCGATGATTCCACCGGCCCGCAAACCACACCAAACTGTTGTATTTTTTGGATGCTATGGCAGTTCTTCAATCTCTTCAGGTTGCTCTTTATTCCAAATGCGACAATTTTGCTTGTTTACGTACCCATTGAGTTAAAAATGGGCCTCATCGCTTCTTCTTGGAACTTTTCAAGAGCCCTTAGAGCGAAGCAGTTCTTGCACTAGCTGTATTTTGTACGCTTTCAATTTAAGATCTCGAAGTAAAATGCGCCAAGTCTTTTTCCATACGTTAGTTCGATCGGACGGCGCACAATCGATTCTCCTTGATCTTCGTGTACCCTCTCAGCTACGGTGGTCTATTCAGTCGAATATTATCCAATAATGAATGCTCAAGATGGGTGAGCTACGCTCAGTAGGCCGGTTTTTGTAATAAAGTTGAACGATTTGTAACCGTTATTTAGGCGTAAGTCTTTCAATAGTGAAATGCCAAACTATACTGAACAAAAAAACCTGACAGCTTGACACGACTCATGCGTGATCTGTCAAATGGAGGATATTGAAAAAAGTATCTCTATTTGGATCACCCGTTATATGTAGTATGTTATTTATGTCAAAGAGCCCGAATAGAACATTCTACATAAGCTTACAAGAAAATATACGAACTCGAGCAGTTCTCTATGATAACGAATACCCTTCGCTGCCTTAAGACTTGCAACATTTAAATACCGCGAGCAAGAAGACATAAAATGCATTTCAACAATGCACAGACATACATATATAAGTACTATGTATTTATCCTATGTATATTTATATATATATGTATGTACATACACATAGTATGTAAGAATGAGTTGTGTATTTACATTCCCTGAGATTCAATTGAAAGAGTTTTCTTCAATTAAACATGCACATTTTTTTCTTAGAGGTCAATGAAGTTTATTTTCATCGCTTTTTGTTTATGTAAAGATAAATTGACATACATAGGTTGATATCGTGTATAGTATATACGTAAATAAACAATTGATTTGATGCATAATACTATTGTTTGTCTGCCATGATTCTTATTTTGTTTCTGCTTTATTTCAGTTGGACATTACTTTTTGTTCGTGGCACATTTGCATGACGGTCCGCAAGCACAGCGTCCACTCTGGGATTGTGTGGCACATTTGCAACCTGTAAATTAATTGATTATTTCCATTAAATTGTACGGATAATGGATTCTTATGGGAAAGTTTAGAACGGCAATAAGCCTTATAAAATAGTATTTGTGTAACGGGAAGTTATGGGTAAAAAAAGAACTTTTTATGAACTTAGATGTCAACCCGTCTGAGATTTCTTATAGATGTACATATGCACATTATTCTTCAATAGCCACAAAATATATACTACATGCATATGTACATATGTATGTACATACAGTTTCTCAATTTAGCGATCGAGTGTTTACAGCTTTTTAAATAATTCTTTGCTGCTGATAAATACATTTTTGTGCTGCCCTAAGAGTGCTGTTAATCAGTGGTGGATTCAGAGGGGGAACATTTCAAGAACACGTATCCCAAGCGTACGATCGCATTAGGAAAACTAGTTGGGTTCAACGGCACGATGTTAAAGCTCTGAAAAAATTAGTAATTGAAAAAATAAGGAAACAGCGGGAAAATAAATTTTTTTCTTATGCAATATTCTATCTCTAACTCATTCACTCAGTGTGATTCTTCGGAGAGAATCCAACGATCTGGAAAAGGCATCAAATGATAGCGAAGCAATGTGATCCCTATTTCCAAACATGGATCCAAGGGCCTTTAACCTGCTCTGCAGTCAATTAGCAGGTGTTCTGGTGTTTCAGGCTCCCTGTTGCAGAACCGGCAATTTTCGCAAGAAACTAAGCCACTGTTACGTAACTTCTTCTTCAGCTTGCAGTGCCCAGTGTAAAATGCGACCAGTAGTCTGAGTTTATCCCTGAGGAAGTTGCTTTGCATATTTAAACTTGCTGAGGTTATAACCGCCCATTACCAACTTGGCGTGCCGCTTGCCATGTAGTTGTTGCCAATAACTTCTTCCTTACGAAGCAAGCGCTATTCGAGTGTTCAAGTGCAAGTGCTTTAGTCATCGTCTTCTGTCAATGACAGCAAAAATAATTAGGCAAATCAGGGCAGGTGTATGTGATAATGCGTAGACATCAATAAGCAGTTTCGGAAAATTGTTATACGCGAAAATGGCTTAAAGAGTCCTTATAAGGTCCAAGGTCTCTTTTAACAAAACGTAAAAAAAAAAAAAATACAATGCGGCTGAATTTTGCAAAATAGCACAAAATTTTCACAATTGAGATTTGGAAGAGAGTGATCTGGTCTAACGAGACTAAACCTAAAATGTGTTGGCGGTTCATTGATACTATAGGGTTGTGCTGTATTCATATTTTGAAGCATAGCCTTTTAGGAATCTTGGGAAATTATTCCAAGCAATGGAAGTTGGTTCCAAAATAAACAAATTAAAGTTCTCGATTGGGCCTCGCAGTCACCTGACGTCGACCCAAAAGAGCACCTTTCGGGAGAACCCGAAATGTCCTAGTCAAAATCCTAGAAGCCTGCTCTGTAAGCATGGGGTAGCTATACTAAATATTTATGTAGGTTAAAATTAAAGTCATGTTCGAATGGCTTTATCCTTGTTTTGTTTCACTTTCACTTTTTGAATGAAATACGTATTAGTTTTTGAAAATGTTAACCTCGTGTTTTGTTTATAAAAAATGTTTCGATTTGATTTTGGTTTTGTTTTGGCTTTTATCCATGAATAAGTCAACACACCGCAAAAATTCGATCAACTGTTTGAAGAACTGTATGTGATCATATAAGTATGTACTCACCACTTCCACAAGGACAGTTCATTTTAAAAACTTTCTTAAATTTAAACTTGGCTTAACTTAATATTTTATCCTGACCAACTCACTTGAGAAGTAATCGTGTACTGATTCGAGTTGTTAAATCCAATGTTAAAAAATAATCTATAATGACTTTATTTTGTTTATTTATGATCTAATAAACAAACAGTTATTTGTACTTAAGTTACACTTTTTTACATTAGAACATAAGAACCCAGTTAGCACTTAGGATATTGTTGGAAGAGATGATACATTATAGGAGTAGGTTTGGATGGAAATGGTCGAAACAGAAAAACCAAAATTAAAATAAAGCAAGGGTTAAATAGTTCTAAAAACAAAGCTTGGACTGAATCACACGGAATTCGACACGACCTTATTTTTTCTTGAAACTGTTTTATGAAAAAGTATATTAAAATTAAATTTCGATAAAAAATTCTGAAATTCAGGCATGTTCTTATTTATAGAAGATGAGATCAAAATTGTTATCCCACAATAGTTGTAATCCCAAAACATCTATTTTTTTTTTGGTATGACCTTAATTCTTTCAGCGGTACTCAACTATTATATGCACCAGTTATGATCATTTTGAGCAATGATGAATAATATTTTCTAGTTAGATCTAACCTTCAGAAGACACATATACGAAAATCAGTTCTTGTGATATGGTGTTCTGAGCGAAGCAAAGCTTGTATTTGATAAAAAATCGAAACTTGCGGAGCAACAATTCGAACATGTTATAGGAGCACCGAAAATGATAAGCTGCATTGTACGAAAACGGTAGAAAATCCAAGATTACGGGCAACCATAAAACTAGGTTGATTGAGACTCCAAAAATAATATGGGAACGTGTTGCATATATTGTTGATGAAAAATTTGGATATGAGAAAGCTCTGTGCCAAAGAATATCCGTTTGAAAGTAAGCTAAAGTGAGGAGGCGAACAATCCCTCCCCAGGGTTCTGCGCTGGGTTTGAGACCCGTCACGTTAAACACACCACCCATGAAAAAGATACAACAACTTCGGATAAGACGACGCCCATGACAAACGCTGTTGTTAACACGCTCTATGCAAGATGGATGTTGTGAGCTCACCTTAAACCATATGAATTGGACCGCGTTTACTGATTTGAGCCCCAGCAATCTTTCCTATCCCCCGATCTGAAGAGATCTTATTTCGAAGTAAAAGAACGATCGTGTTACAAAAGTATCGAAAATTTGAAAGACCACTGTATTCGGTGTATCCGCCTTGATTTTGCTTAAACAGTTGATTCACTTTAAAATAACACGAATTTTTAGTCTGCCTATTAAGGTAAGTAATTGTAGGTCCACTATCTTCCTGTACTTCTGTCTTAAGAGACTAGAAGATTCCACTTGATAAACTTATCTTGAATGCCTAATAATAGACAGTTTAACAGATAATAGGCTTTGCGACGAAATCCATACTATTTGCAGCTTTACTGTTGATACTCTTCACTGGAGTCGTAGAGCGAAAATCGGGTCCCGGGGAAGATTGCGTGAATTGTGAAAGAAATATCTGCAAACCGTTGACGCAGAGCACCGGACCGCTTTGGAACTCCGGGACTGGGAGGAATTGTCGACAATCTCCTCTCCCTCACTCTACCTTTCCACCAGTATTTCAATTCTTTGTATAAGTAAATGAGTTGTAAGCAATTAAATATTTTCGGATTTTATAAATACACGGTCTAACTATTTTTGGTAACAAATTTTAAGTAAATTTACACTTATATTTGGAGGAACACATAAGTACATACATACTTATGTATATGAATGCATAACTTTGTAATCATTTGTATTAGCACTTGCTCTCACCAACTAAGTTTGAGAGTTGCACAATAATTCACTATCAACTCTCATTTCCCGACTACTACCGAAAGCATAGTGTTTACAGCGAAAGAGAAATATTATGGGAATTTGTTTTTTTGTTATTTATTGATAAAGAAATGTGATAGGTTTATTTTGGTATCAAGCACGCAAGCCGCACATTAATGTATGTATGTATGTATAAACAACTGTTTCTCATTATATGTAATAACTAAATAAACGATTAAATTATGAAAATAAATTAAAAGTAACATTCATATGTATGTGCATACATATGTAGCTTAAACATAATAAGGTACGGCTACTTCAGCGAATGTTATTGGATATTTGCACTCCTCTACTGGCCACATTTGCAGCTTGAACCGCAACCGCAGCTGCCACTTTGAGATTGTGAGCCGCATTTGCAAGCTGAAAGTGAAATAATTATATTTAAAAAAATATTTCAACATCTAATTGATTTATGAGTTTTTACTTAATGCAACATACATATAAATATATGTAAATGGGTCACTTACCGCTTCCACAGGGACAGCATTTGCACGCCGCACCACAACCGCAATTGCCAGTCTTAGGCTCGGAACCGCATTTGCAACCTAATGTAGAAGAAAGCGCGTTAAATAGTAAACAACAAATAAGAAAGTCATTAAATAATAAAGCAGAAAATATGAAATGAAAAAGTTGCAATAATTAAACCATTATCTGCTTTAATATTCACTTACCGCTTCCACATGGGCAAGGCATTTTGTTGTTTTAATTTGTTTATATTTTTCCTACACTTGAAAAAATTCCAATTTTTTAGCTACTATCAGCTAGTCACTCTGTTTTGTTTATCACTCAAGTTTAACTTTGTAAACGAAAAATGTTGTTACACTGATCGACTCGCTGCTGCTCCTCTCGGTTTTATACACATCAAAACACTCGAACCACGGCTCGTCTGTGGGAGTTATGTGGTGTCGTGTGCAAAAGCTGGCCCGAAGTCTAGAGCTGAAGTGCGGTGCGCAATATGTTTGCCTACAGTGAGGGGTATGTGCGTGTGTATATACATATGTATGAGTCAAATATACGTTAGAGCGTACATAACTGTATGTGTATGTGTGTGGATTACGGGCAAGTATGTAGCTTTTGGTTTGGCTGGGCGGTGTGCACCGGCGGGAGCGTAATTGTATCAATTGAACATTGTATTTATGCCTGACCAGTAGGAATTTTTCGTAAATTTAAATTTGTAATTTGTAATATTGATGAGATATAAATATATAATTAATTATGGCAAGCTCCTCGGTATGCCCTGTAGTTGCAAATGTCCCTTGTTATGTTGTACGGTTTATAATAAGTATGTCACTTTAATGGCTAATTTTCTGAAAAACAAAAGTGTAAAGAAGTCAACTTCGCCTTCATCCCCAAAAGTCATCAAGTTTTTACTGGGTCAGTGCACTTAAAGTGGCAATAACACAAATACATATGTACACTTGCATATCTTGAGTATGTATGTATGTATGTAAAGATCGTAAAGAGGACACACTTTGGGTCAAACCGTGTGAAAAGCCATCAGAAAATCATTTGCACACGACACCAAAGAATTTCCTTGGTTCTTAACCAACAATGCAGTTTTGCGCGCAACACCAACAAAATACATACTATGTGCATAAGTATGTATGTATGTATATGAAGACACTTAGGCGTCTTTTGGACAATAAACCTTTTATTGCTCTTCATTACCGTTCAAATACTTTTTGACTATAAAATAGACACATTAGTTAACCACAACAACAGTCTTCATTTAAGGTTATAACATCTGCTTTCAAAGTGTTAAACTTACAAAAACAATAAAAGTAAACAAAAAAATGCCTTGCCCATGTGGAACCGGTAAGTGCAATCAGCCTACATACATAAGTATATATGTTTGTACATCTATACATATGTAGTATACATAAAGGAAATATATATTTTTAGGCGTCTTAGTAATCCTTTAAGGTTGCTTCTAATATAAAAAAAAATCTTAAGAAAAATTTTATTTGAAAATTGCACGTTTTAGTCAATAATTATTTTTTATTCTCAGGTTGTCAATGTGGCACTCAGCCAAAGAGCGGTAATTGTGGCTGTGGCGCGGCTTGCAAATGCTGTCCCTGCGGAAGCGGTGAGTCTTAGTTTCCATTTAGTTAGGAAATGTGAAAAATCAATAACATAAAAATGTATATATTTAAGTTTGTTGTAATTAATAAATGATTTATGTCTGTTTTGTATGATTTCAGGTTGCAAGTGCGGTTTACAAACTCAGAGTGGCAGCTGTGGTTGCGGTAGTGGCTGCAAATGTGGACAATAAAGAACACACAGTAATCAATTTCTAATAATGTACCGTAATGTTTCACATTAAAAATAAATTTACTTATGTCGAGATAAATATTTATTAGTTTTAAATGCTGTTTACATACATACATACGAGTAAATAAATTCATAAATATTTTTGAATGTAAACGAATTGTTTAAGAGCTTTTAGATAGCGAATTGCCTCTTTGAGAAGCTTTTACATGTTTGACATAATCCTGAAAGTTCGATAATACAGAGGAGTTTCGAATATCACAAATTAGGGCAGTCTAGACTGAAATGTAAGAAAAATGAATATTAAACGCATCTGGGTGTATACAAATTTTTATAAAAAACTTTTTTCAGAATCATCATTTTTAACAAAGGTTACCTACACTTGAAAGCCAGAAAAAACTAACGTTTAGTGAATTCGTTATTTTGAAGAAGTATTTTGCTAAATAAATAAACGAAAAATATGTACATATGTATGTATGTACATTTACAGAATTTAATAGAATTTAATAATAGTCGATTCAATTTGAAAATTTTTTATTCTTTTTATTCCGTAGCCGATCGCCAGAACCACAAAAAAGGTGTCTGGCGGTGATGAGGATTTTTCTGCTTAAAATTATCGACAATTTAGGGACCAAAAACTTTTGTTGTTACTAAATAGTATATATGCATAAGTAATGATCGAAGAAAAGTGGAAATTATTATAAAGTATCATATTCCATCGTTCATTACGTGACAAGTTTATTTAAAAAGGTCATTTAAAACTTTCAAGTCCTTCGTTGCAGCCATTAAGCATATATAACCCTTACATTAACCGATAAATCCGGCAAAAGGTTTGTATGAAAAACGAAAATCCTTCTATAAATTATATAGGAGTTAGGGTAATATCGACACACACTAAAAAATGTTACATGGGCTTCATTAGGTTACCTCGGTTTTATAGTCGGATGTTCGAACATCCTGGTTGTATGGCGGCCAGGTCAAGTTTTCGACCATTTGTATCTATTTTAATCAAAAAGATACACTGTTGTGGGTAAAGCACGTTCTGTAGTTTTCATAAGGGTTACCCCAAATATTGGCCGATATATGCAGTATAAACTTACCCGGAAGTTCGGAAATCTTTATATTAGGTATTTGGTGACTCAGAGAAATATTGACCCGATTAAACCAATTTTTGATATACAGAGATATTATTAACAGGAAAATATACTCTTTGAGTTTCAATTGTATATTCCATATGATGACAATTAGTTTCAAGTGGCTTGAACAGTTTTGGTTTTAGACAACTTTTGGTCATAAGGTGATTTACTTTAAAGGAATTATTAGTGCCGAACTTTATCCCGTTATTTTAATTACTTCTTGATTTCTGTACTGGAATATGAAAGAATCCAATGGAATTTAAAATTATGCTATGTAGGAAGTAGGCGTGGTTGTGGTAAGATTTCGCCCATTTTCGCACTATGATATAATAATATGAAAGGAATGTCACATACTGAATTTAGGCGGATCGGTTGATCGGGTGCCAAGATATGTATGTATGTATGTATGTAAAACAAAGCCCTCTCACAGCATAGGTAAAATTTAATGTCTCAGACGTAATCAGTTATTGATTTATTGCGATTTTAGTAGCTCAAAGCTCCAAACAGTTCCGTTATATGTATGTGGAAGGAGCGGGTTTATCTTCCAATTTCTGAAAGACGGGGCACACATGAAAGGAAAAACAAAAGCATCTGAGCTTTTCTATGTTTATTCACCTTTTAAATCTTCACTGGACTTACACTTTTTCAAGACCAAATTTAGCTAATCGGTCCAGCCGTTCTCGAACTTTGGCGAGACTAACCAACAACAATAAATTTTTATATATATGTGACCTGGTCTACGAAAAGGGGGCTTAGGTGTCAAAGAATCAATTTTTTTATTTTTTTTTTCAATTTTTTTTTTTTTTAAATTTTTTATTTTTTTTTTTTGACACCTAAGCCCTTTTTTCGTAGACCAGGTCACATATAGTTTTTGAAATATTCCATATTTTCTTACTTTTTAAACCTTTCTGGACTTCAAAAAACACTTTAAAATTAAAATCAGCTATAACGATTTGGCGATTTTGTTGAGTCTTAGCGAGAAAAATGAACATCAAACTTTATATATTGCAGGTTATTCCAAAAATATTGAAACGGTTTTAGTATTCTCGCTTCAATTTTTCCCAACAAAAAGCGGACCGAGTATTTTAACATTTTTGTACAACTTTTAAACGATATACTATATGTACATACTTACATACATATGTATATAAACATAACTTCATACATACATATATTATCAGAAATACCATTATTCTAAAGTTTGGTTTAAAAATGTCCAGCGGTCTTATCTAAGACATCAGATAAGAGATTAAGAAAATAAATTTGAGGAAAATTATTACAATTATTATACTATGTATACGGTATTTTTGTAATCATTGTGCTATTATGTAGCACACGATCTTACCAAGTTGCACAATAATTCGCTATCAACTCTCATTTTCCGATTACTACCGAAAATGTAGTGTATAAAGTGAAAGAGACGAATTAGAGGAATTTGATTTCTTTTTGGTATTTATTAATAAAAATATGTGATATCAAGCACATAAGCTTTACATTAATGTCTGTATGTTTGTATAAACAACTGTTTGTAATTATATGTACTTATGTATGGATATATGTAATTACATGATTAAATTATGAAAATAAATTAAAAGCTTAAACATAATAAGGTACGGTTATTGGATATTTGCACTTCTTTACTGGCCACATTTGCAGCTTGAACCGCAACCGCAGCTGCCACTTTGTGATTGTGAGCCGCATTTGCAAGCTGAAAGTGAAATAATTATGTATATTTAAAAAAATATTTCAACATCTAATTGATTTATGAGTTTTTACTTAATGTTACATACATATACATATGTATAAATATATGTAAATGGGTCACTTACCGCTTCCACAGGGACAGCATTTGCACGCCGCACCACAACCGCAATTGCCAGTCTTAGGCTCGGAACCGCATTTGCAACCTAATGTAGAAGAAAGCGCGTTAAATAGTAAACAACAAACAAAAAGTCATTGAAAAATAAAGCAGAAAATGTGAAATGAAAAAGTTGCAATAATTAAAGCGTTATCTGCTTTAATATTAACTTACCGCTTCCACATGGGCAAGGCATTTTGTTGTTTTAATTTGTTTATACTTTTCCTACACTTGAAAAAATTCCAATTTTTTAGCTATTATCAGCTAGTCACTATGTTTTGTTTATCACTCAAGTTTAACTTTGTAAACGCCAAATGTTGTTACACTGATCGACTCGTTGCTGCTCCTCTCGGTTTTATACACATCAAAACACTCGAACCACGGCTCGTCTGTGGGAGTTATGTGGTGTCGTGTGCAAAAGCTGGCCCGAAGTCTGGAGCTGAAGTGCGGTGCGCAATATGTTTGCCTACAGTGAGGGGTATGTGCGTGTGTATATACATATGTATGAGTCAAATATACGTTAGAGCGTACATAACTGTATGTGTATGTGTGTGGATTACGGGCAAGTATGTAGCTTTTGGTTTGGCTGGGTGGTGTGCACAAGCGGGAGCGAAATTGTATCAATTGAACATTGTATGTATGCGTTGCCAGTAGGAATTGTTCGTAATTAATTCGAAATTTGTAATATTAACGATGTATAAATTTATAATTAATTATTGTCAATTGAATATGGGATACTTAAATGTAACGATGAATGATAATAAAGGTAAAGCTGGGTGGGGCTCTTAGGTACGCAAATGTGTTTAGTATATTCGACTTTTAAGGGGTTAGGCCAATATAAAAATAAGTTTTGGTTTAAAGTGTATTTAATTTACCTTGTCTTTCCGATGTAGTGAAAAGTGTAAGGGTCAATTAGCTCCAGCATATAAAATTTAAAACACGACTTTCTCCAAACATTAAAGAAAAGCCCTGGCTCCAAGATACACTCTGGGCTCCCAATGTAGGCTTACTTAAGTTTGAAATAGATAAATTAAAGCATATTTTCCTTATTTCGAGAATAAATTGTCAAAATCAATGAAGGTTATTAAATTTACATAGAAATATTGATGTGTGTGTTATATGGTTTACATATGCCTCTTTAAACACTAACCTTCTGCCGTTCCGAAAATAAAAACTTCGCTTTCTTCCCCAAAAGTCATCAAGTTCTTACTGGGTCAGTGCACTTAAAGTGGTAATAACACAAATACATACGTACACTTGCATATCTTGATGTACATATGTATGTAAAGATCGTAAAGAGGGCACACTTTGGGTCAAACCGTGTGAAAAGCCATCAGAAAATCATTTGCACGCGACACCAAAGAATTTCCTTGGTTCTTAACCCACAATGCACTTTTGCGCGCAACACCAACAAAATACAGTTAGGTGGCTTTTGGACAATAAACCTATAATTGCTCTTCATTATGGTTCAAATACCTTAAGACTATATAATAGACATATTAGTTAACCACAACAACAGTCTTCATTTGAAGTTATAACGTCTGCTTTCAGAGTGTTAAACTTACAATAACAGTAAAAATTATATTAAATTTCTGATTCCAAACAAAGAGGAAAGAAGCATCAATAATAAAGCAACATGCCTTGCCCATGTGGAACCGGTAAGTGCAATCGGTTTAAATACATACATACAGCTATACTTATTTATATAAAAAGAAAATAATATATATATTTAGGCGCCTTAATAGTCCTTTAAGACTACTTATAAAAAAAAAAAACATAAGAAATATTTTATTTGAAAATTCCATGTTTTAGTCAATAATTATTTTTTATTCCCAGGTTGTCAATGTGGCACTCAGCCAAAGAGCGGTAATTGTGGCTGTGGCGCGGCTTGCAAGTGCTGTCCCTGCGGAAGCGGTGAGTTTTAGTTTCCATTTAGTTAGGAAAAGTGAAAAATTAAAATTGTTTGTTTAACAATAACATACATATTTGAGTTTGTTGTAATTAATAAATGATTTAATGTCTGTTTTGTATGGTTTTAGGTTGCAAGTGCGGTTCACAAACTCAGAGTGGCAGCTGTGGTTGCGGCAGTGGCTGCAAATGTGGACAATAAAGAACACAATTCAATTCAATATTAAAGTTTTAATAATGTACCGTACTGTTTCGCAATAAAAATGTAATATTTGATAATAAGAATAAAATTTAATTAAATCGAGATAAATTTTGCTTAGTTTTAAATGGAAATCAAACATATATTGAACCTAACTTAAACTGAGGACTCCCTGTGAAAAACGGTTTGGTAGGCAATTTTTTAATGTATCAGATATATTGCCTATGGATAGTCATGA
Source organism: Bactrocera correcta (assembly GCA_027475135.1). Lineage (NCBI taxonomy): Eukaryota > Metazoa > Arthropoda > Insecta > Diptera > Tephritidae > Bactrocera > Bactrocera correcta. Next base: position 27,225,118 of record CM050325.1, read on the forward strand.
TCGGGAAACTGTTCAATGTGTAGAAATGAGAGGTCTAACTATAATTGAAACTGAGAAAAAAATTTTCAGATTATGAGGAATTTGATCGAAGGGACCTAACGATCGGCCCTGGAGACGTTCTTTTTTGACGGGATCGGACATCGGGTATGAATCCGGATAATTAGAATTTTAACCCGCAATAGTATTCAGTACGATGTTGGGTAGCGGTCACTCTAGATAATCGAAGCAACTCGTGCTCTTCGTCTACAATGAGTGATGGCTTGACTCCAGCTAAGGTCTCTATGAAATCATGTCAGCAGAAACTGGTTGGAGAGGAGTGTATTATGTTCCCTGACCGGAAGCGTCACTATGTAGGTGTTTGTCAGGAGAGATGATGAGGCATCCTGTAGTAGTACCGAGTGCAGTATTCTGATATGTTTGAAGCTTCTTCTTCTGCGTTTCACTATGGCCATATGATCAAATTGGGTCAGAGTAGTACATGATCGGCTGGCCCATTGGTTTGTATATTTCCACGAGTTGCTGGCTCGCAACTTGAGGAGCAGAGCCGTAGCTCCGTGGCTTTAAACACGGTCGTATGTGGAGTGAAGAAGCACTGGATATCAAAAGTAACGACAAAAACCATAGGGTTGTTGACAGCCGGAATTTTTAAATCATAGACTGTGATAATAAGATTCAGTCTCTACTCCTTCGTTAATTTCATTAATATGGTCGTTATGGATTTAGTAGGAGAAAAGAGATGGGTGAGAATGCTTGATGTCAATATTGTACAATGGAAATTTCCTCTGGTGTTTGAGGTAGTCTTGAAATATAAAAGTGAATCTAACGGTTGTACATTTCACCTAAAACTTAGTGAGTGAGATATAAGGTTATATATACAAAAATGATCGGGATGATGATACAAATTAAAATCTGGGTGACTGCCTGTCTGCTCGTCCGTTCGTTTGTGCAAACTGTGAAGATATTAAATTTTACTTCCGAGGTAACATGACAGAGTTTTATACGAGCCAGTGTAAAAATTGGAAAGTGGGCGTGGCACCGTGAGAGAAAACTTGGGCTAGGCCCCATTTAGCAAGCATATAACATCCGGGAGACTTTACTCCATATGAGTATGGTATGTGAGGTACCTTAATAAGTTTCTGGCAACTGATCCTCTAGTTGACATTTTGCACCTTAGCTTTGATTCTTACAAGTTACAAGAGTATAAAATGTTCCGTTGCACCCGAACTTAACTCTTGTTTACTTATTTTCTTATATTAGGTTGTCAAAAAAGTCTTGCGGTATTTTTATTAAATGATTTATTGAAATGGTTTATAAAGGTTTGATGACTCTTGCCCAGCTCTTGACCGATGCTACGGCAGCTACTATACCGGTCTCTTTCGACCAATTCAGCGATTATATCGCAATTTTCGACGACAGGCCAGGAGCGTGGCACATCTTCGACCACCTCTACACCAGAACGAAAACGCTGAAACCATCGTTGTGCGGTGGAAATGGAAACTGTATCGGGTCCATACACGGCAAAAATTTATATACGTTCTCTGTTACCACTATTCATATGTTTATAAACATGCTGCCGCAACATGTTACAGGTTGTGGTCTTTGCTAGAGCACAGCTCCATCTGTAAGTGAAATTTTAACACAGGGCGTTCGTAAGGTAAATTATTAGTATTAATGAAACAGATGGGTGGATAAATTGGATGGAGAGGTCAAATTGTATACAAGCATTCAACTCCGCTGCCTCTCATGTGTGCTGGTTTTAACTAAGTGATCTCAGAGACATATATGTATTTATACCAAAAACATTATTATATTAACTTTGCCACTATATTTGTAACACCCAAAAGAAAACGTCGGAGATCCTTTAAATCGTACAAGTATATCAATGATCTCCGTGACGAGCTGGGTAGATTTAGCTATGCCTATCAGTCCGCCTGTCTGTTTATACACAAATAAGTTCTTCAGCTTTTGAGAGTTGACCTGAAACTTTACATTCTTTTCTCACAAAGAAGCCGCTCATTTGTGGGAACCTTCGATATCGACAACTTTAGCTTTTAGCTTCCATACAATCCTAGTGATCCAGCTCAAGTCTTTGTAAAGAAAACTTTTTATATTTGATAAGGTATCTTCGCAAAAATTGGCACAGATTATATATTGTTCTGATCAGAATACTAGAACATATAGTTGTCCTTTAAGCTGGTCGATAAAAATTTAGAAATATTTTTTAGCCGTTTATGCTATTAAAAATACACTTGTGAAGGGTATTATTAGTCGACTTCGACAGCACGAAAAGGAAATGCCTCTATGCCGTTATGTCTGAACTTGGTATCCCTGTAAGCTGACGATAATCAACACGAAAAGCTCCGTCAGCAACGGGAAAGAACTCTCCGAGCCGTTCGATTCCGAACGAGGTTTCAGACAAGGCGACTCCATATCGTGTGACTTCTTCAATCTGCTGCTAGAGAAAATAATTCGAGCTGCTGATCTGAATAGAGAAGGTACAATCTGCTATAAGAGTGTACAGATGTGGCGTATGACGATGATATTGATATCATTGGCCTTAACAACCGCGCCGCTAGCTCTGGGGTGGTAGTGAAGGGGGGAATACGAAATATCCCCTGTCATCAAACCAACAGTCGTCGCACTCGCGACTAGGTACGAAGTCGTAGATAATTTCGTCTATCTTGGAACCAGCATCAACACCAACAACATTGAGGCTATTGAGAAGTAAAGTCCTCTCCCGACGAACAACAAACAACAAACCCTATAAGTCACTTATTATTCCCGTCCTGCTATATGGTGCAGTCATGAATAATGACAACATCTGATGAGTCGAAGGTACGAGTTTTCGATAGAAAAGTTCTGCGAAAGATTTATGGTCCTTTGCGCGTTGGCCACGGCGAATATCGCATTCGATGGAACGATGAGCTGTATGAGATTTACGACGACATAGACATAATTCAGCGAATTAAAAGACAGCGGCTACGATGGCTAGGCCATGTCGTCCGAATGAACGAAAACACTCCAACTCTGAAAGTATTCGATGCAGTACCCGGAAGAGGAAGACCTCCACTCCGTTGGAAGGACCAGGTGGAGAAGGACCTGGCTTCTCTTGGAATCTCCAATTGGAACCTGAAAGCGGAAAGAAGAAACGACTGGCGCGCTGTTATTAACTCGGCTATAACCGCGTAAACGGTTTCTACGCCAGCAAAGAAGAAGAAGCAGCTCTTATTTACGTCCTAAGAGATTAAGAAAATAATTTTGTGGAAAATTATTGCACAATTTTGCTTATTCCAAACATTTCATAAATCTTCAATAAATTATATAAATGACATATGGTCCTGACAGATGCTTCTATCCAAAAAGGTGTTTTAAATTTATTTAATGTATGATCAGCAAGAAGAGTGAGGTACCCTCTTCTAGATTTCCAAATGCACCTGCTCACATTCTAAATTTGTTCGGCTGCACTTTTTTGATCCCAAAAGTGAAAACGTCAAATGTTTGCTCCACAAGAATAAATTTTCAATTGTGTTCGCTGACTGAATTTATTAAGTGCCGCAGTTAAGGATATTTTCTTGATATTTGTTTTTGTTGAAGAAACCTTGCCGCCTTTTTTCTTTGTGCTCAGCTCTTCTACAAGAAAAGTTAAAAAATTGTGTTCATTTAGATGAATGTCCTTAATGCGCGTGTTATAGCGTTTAAATGATGTATGATCAGCAGAAGTA